>CM040430.1:33973075-34293509 GCA_022702705.1 Papilionanthe hookeriana x Papilionanthe teres | reverse complement strand
ATACCGGGAGTACCGGTGAAGCGGATCTCGGTTACTTTTAGAAGGATGGATGACGAGCAAGACACCTTACCATTTCCGACCGGACCCGGAGCTAGAGAGCCTCCGGCCTTACGAGCTGTGAGTTACATGGAAAATATCACACCTCCAATGTACATCCATACGGCATCCTTGCCAAGGATGGCTTGGAAGGTGATGTTATTGACCATGTACCCCACTATTCAGACATGGATTTTTGACAGATGCTTCTTTGATGGATCAACAAAGATCATACATAGTCCGTTTTGAGTCTACATGGATTGTATGAGATGTATTCCGGATCGAGTTGTATGATGTATCTTCAACATGATTGGAATGAAAGTGACCATGTCACATTTTTGGCCTTCACCTCTTTTGTGCAAATTGACTGGGAAACGCCATTAAAGTTAAATGAACTTCGAACAAAGAACAAAAAAGAAAAAAAAAGAAGAATAAAAGAAAACTTTCCTAAAAAAAAAATCAAAAAATGACGAACACCAAATTCACATGAACATTAAATAAACGATAAAATAAATTTGAATCATTAAAGGACAAACAAAATGAACACAAATCTCAAATCAAATTCTCAATCAAATTTCGAATCCAATCTCGATCAAATTTCAAATTTGATCTTCCAAATTTCAAATCAAATCTTAAATCAAATTTCAATCGAGTTCAAAATCATCCTTCCAAATTTCAAATTCAATCTTTCCAGATTCCAAATCCAATCTCGATCAAATTTCAATTTTGATCTTCCAAATTTCAAATCAAATCTTAAATCAAATCTCAACCGAGTTCAAACTCATCCTTCCAAATCTCAAATTCAATCTTTCCAGATCTCAAATATCAATCAAATTCAAATTCAATTTCTTCCAGATCTCGAATCAAATCTCAATCAAATTCAAACTTTTGGGTCGAGGATTTTACATCCAAGACTGCACTTGCTTTAGGATTCTTCCCTATTGCCTTTGAAATACATCAAATTCAAACTTTTGGGTCGAGGATTTTACATCCAAGACTGCACTTGCTTTAGGATTCTTTCCCTATTGCACTTCGAAATACATCAAATTCAAACTTTTTGGGTCGAGGATTTTACATCCAAGATTGCCTTGCTTTAGGATTCTTTCCCTATTGCATGTGAAATACATCAAATTCAAACTTTTGGGTCGAGGATTTTACATCCAAGACCTGCACTTGCTTTAGGATTCTTCCCTATTGCACTGAAATACATCAAATTCAAACTTTTGGGTCGAGGATTTTACATCCAAGACCGCACTGCTTTAGGATTCTTTCCCTATTGCCTTGAAATGCATCAAATTCAAACTTTTGGGTCGAGGATTTTACATCCAAGATCGCAATGCTTTAGGATTCTTTCCCTATTGCACTCGAAATACATCAAATTCAAACTTTTGGGTCGAGGATTTTACATCCAAGACTCGCACTGCTTTAGGATTCTTTCCCTATTGCACTTCGAAATACATCAAATTCAAACTTTTGGGTCGAGGATTTTACATCCAAGATCGCACTCGCTTTAGGATTCTTTCTTTATTACCCTGAAATACATCAAAATCAAACTTTTTGGGTCGAGGATTTTACATCCAAGACTGCACTGCTTTAGGATTCTTTCCCTACAGCAATGAAATACATCAAAATCAAACTCTTGAGGTTAAGGATTTTACATCCAATACCGCATTGCTCTGAGATCTCTCCTCATTGCAATGATTCAATCTGATCAATTCAATTTTCTTTCGAGGTTGAAGATGTTACATCTAAAACCTCAGAATTCCAATTTTCATTTCAAATCAAATCCCTCAAATTAATTTTGACAAAACTTCAATCTAAATTAAAACTCCAAACTAAAATCTAAGTTCACACATCAAACTTAAACCGAAACAAAATAAAATCTAAATCGAAATTCTCCCAGGTCATGTGATTCGGAATTCACCTCCTTTTCTTTTCCCCAGCGAGAGTTCAGGTATCTCCAGTTTTGGGAACATACCCGATACTCCCCAGCGGAAATTCTTTTGCTTTGTCCTATGTTTGTCACTTGGACGTTTGTGTTGGTTTTGTTGATCGCTTCGGTCAACACCAATACGTGCGGTGTGCTCCGTCAGCTCACCACACCTATTGGGGGTCCATTTGTTGACCTCATTTTTGATGAGGTCTTCTCTTCTTCTTTTTAGTGCTTAGGATCTAGCCTTAGGCTTTTCCTTTGACTATCTTAGAGGACTAGAATTGGGACCCACCTTTTAGAAACTCAAACCACTTCTTAACTCCCTTCAAACTCTACAAACTTGACTATAGACCCCTAATCACCTAGAGGGTTGAAATCAAATGTGGAAGTTTAAGGATGAGTTCCTATAGGACTCTTTGGCCTTAGGACTGCCTCACAGGTGGCCTGGTCTGGTGAAGGGGCTGACTTACACACACACTACACTTATACACTACACTTTCACACACTTCCTAAAACACACCCATACCCAACTTGACCTCCTGACTCATGTAGGTGATTCACATGGATGGTCCTTAACCCCTAAGCCCTTGGCTAAGAGGGTTAGGAACAACATAGTGAATGCCTCAAATGAGTCCCTTCATGGCTCATGTGGGCTTGATATGGCTTCATGGCTCAACCAAAATGATTTCACTCCACTTACATCCACCCAATCTTCAATTTCCCAAATTTTCAATTTTTGACCCCCGGGACCCTACACCCGCTTAGCCTACCCAAAACCCTTGAAATTACCCAAATTTCTCAAAAATTTCCAAATCACCCAAAATTCTCCAAAATCATTCCCAAACATTTCCACATCACTCAAATTGATCATCCATACCCAAAAATACCAAAAATTCCAAAAATACCTCCCAATACCCTCCAAATACCCAAAATACCCCTCTTGGCCAAAAAATCCAAAAATTCAGAAAATTCCCAGAAAATTCCAGAAAATCCCAAATATTTCCAATTTCATTTTGTCCAACTACACCATGGGCCAATTTTGTCAATTTACCCTACTTTTGTCAAAACCCCCAATTTGACCCATTTTAACCCTAAGTGAACCCAATGTCAAACCAAACCTACCCAATTGACCCAAATTCTGGTCCAATTCAGTTCTAAACTTCAATTCAACATTCCCAACACCAATCTAGACCAAATTCAAGTACAATTTGATTGATATTTGGATCTAATTTCACTTTTGGCCTTAAAGCCCAATTTGGACCCATGACCCAAACCTAACCCAAACTCACCCAATTCAACTCTAATTAACCCCAAATCTTTTCTAAATCTTCCTTAACATTCCCACAAATAAAACACTAACATGATTTGCCCAAAATTTAGACCCAAACCCCACTCAAATTCAACCCAAAGCTAAAAGGCCCTTTTTTTTACCTAAACCCAAACCTAACCCAAATGAGCCCAAACCCCAAAATCAAAGCCCAACCAAAGTCAAAACCTCTTTGAAACACTCCCATAAATATTTATCAACATTAATTTTACATCAATTTTAACCCTAGCCCAACATTGGCCCAAGTTAGCCCAATTTGACCTACATAGGCCCACTTACCAAATAAACCCAAATTCAAACCAATTCAACTCCAAATCACACCAAATTGACTCCAAGCCCTTCATAGAACATCCCTAAACCAATTATAACACTTTATTTGACAAGGTCCTTCACAAAATCTTCACCCAAATGCCCATCCTAAAATCAAAAAGCCCATTCCCCTTAAACTTTCCTAAAAGCCCACTTCCTTCAAATTCAAAAGCCCAAATTCATCTAAAGCCCACATGGCACTTCCCCTCATCATCCATTTAATCAAAATTGCCCCTAAGTTTCAAAGTCATCAATTAAACAATTCCAAATCAAGCCCCATACAAATTCCCATCAAAATATCAAAATTTTCTTAAATCCCTTTTTATGAAATTGACCCAAGCTTTTCTCGAAGCCAAATGGAGCCAAGGGTGAGCCATTCACAAGCCATATGGAGCCATGAAAGTTTGGCATGTGACCATGCCATTAATGGTAAAAGGAGGAGCTCCTTTCCTAATCTTTCATTAAGCTTTTTTAACCTTATCCATGACACACTCTAAACCATGTTTAGCCACCTCATCATGGATAGAGACCACACCATTCTCTCTTGGCCGACCCAACTGATCCTCTCGGCCCAAAATCGAGGCCATGGGGAGGTGCACCCATCCCAAACCAATGGGTTGACCAAATTGAAGCCAAAATGACCCCTTCAACATTCCATTTTAATTCAAAGCCTTTACACATGTCAAACTCCGATTGACTTCACCAACTTCAAGCCACTGGACTCCACGACCACCGAAGGTGACCCATGCTCGCCGGCCGGCCGCTCGGATCGCCGGAAAACACCATGGCCGAGACCTTGGGAGGAGCCAAACTTTGGAATTCCACCTTGCTTGAGCTGCCCCATGCCCAATGGCCACCATGGCTGTTCTTCCCATTACCAGAGCAGCTGATCCCAACCCTTGGCCATCCCTGGGAGGCTCTCCAGCCACCTCTATTTAAACCCGACCCCCTCACGGCCATGAGCGGAGAGTTGCAAAAACCTTGCAAAAACCTTGCCGAAACTCTGCCAAAATTGTTCCAAACCCTTCTCCACCCTTAGAGCAGTTGATCCCCAGTGTCAATTTGCCCTAATCCCCACTGACAAAACCCAATTTCTCAACCGAAATTCCACCCAAAACCGGGACACTTCTCCACGAGTGAGCCAATCCCCAAATTGATTGGTTCTACACCTTCACCAGACCAGGGGAAGGTGTCCACCAGCAAAAGCCCCATCTCCAGGCCTCCCAGTTGCTCCAGCCTCCAAGCTTTGTGATCAGCTGTGGTCGAAATCCAACCTAGACAATTCACCAGACCAGGAGACTTCATCTGGAGCTTGCTAGGATCCAATCGAAGGTGCAACAACTCTCAGATTGAAGCCACACTTCTCTGAGCAAAGGTATGAGCTAATTCTTCATCCCGAGCTTCTAGAGATTCTCCATTTCAAATGCTTTAATTTCAATGCATGATAACCGTATAGATGTGTTCGTCTCTTCAAGACGAATCCATAGAGCATAAGAACATGAAAATCCATTGAGTATCGAGTGCGATATTAGGGATTTAGTGTGGACGGCTCTCGGGTGAGGACACTTGGGGACGATGAAAGGATACCGTTCATTTAATACACGCGCGGACGGACGGCCAGGATCGCGTCGGATCAGAAGACGGAATGATACAACAGGCCCCGGGAGCGCTGAGTCAGATGGCGGCGTCGAATGGGAGCGCGCCACGCGGCGTTTCGGAGCTGCCGAGGTTGATGCGGCGCCGCGTGGATAAATAGAAAATTAGGGTTTTTTCTGATTTATTTAATTCCCTAAACTTCAAAAAATCATAACTTTGTGTAGAAAAATCAGAAAAATAAAATAAAAATACCCTCTTGCTCAGTGAACAGAGGAGAATAATGTGGAAAAGAAATCATTTAATTTCATCAAGTATTTTATTTTTTATAATTTATTTACTCTCTGCATACTTTTAATTCTCCATGCATGTATACAATTCACCATGGCATGAGACCATAGGGCTTTTGAAGCCTCTGAATTTGGGAACATACCCTGAATTTTCCAAAGTCAGAGGCCATCCCTATGAAGAGTTATTGATTTTTCAAATTCATGTTACTTGTTTTGAGTATTTTAATTCCAATAAATAGCATGTTGTGAAATAAATTCTAGGAAAATTTGATGATGTTTCTTATGACCAGAGAACCCTAGGAAAAATAGGTTTTGAGTTAGTTCATTAAAAACAACCCTAATTGGCTTAAACACTCAAAATAGGTCTCTAATTAATTAGAGCTAACCATACAGTAAATTGACTTCAAATCAATTCTCCATGGACCTTTAGGATTAGAGGAGCCCTCCATAAAAATTTGAGGTCAATTGGACTTAGTTAGCCCTACTAATTGGGTTGATTAAGCCACTTAGTCATTTTAAACTTTAAAAATTCATAACTTTCAAAATACCTTTCAAAAATTCACCAAATTGGTTTTGGAGCCTCTCTGATATTAGGGGAATCTAAGAAAATTAAAATTTCAATTTTCTAAAAAAGTTGATTTTTAATATTATTTTAATATTTTTAATAATTAAAAAATAATAAAAATCACAAAAATAATAAAATTCATCAAAATGTCACATTTTGAATTTTAATCACTTAGGAACAAACCCCATATTTTTCTTAGGTCTATTTAGTGAGATATTAAATTTTAAAGCTTTAGGGTAATTTTAAAATTAAAAAAATATATTTTCTAGCTTTTTCACTAAAATAATTATAATAAATCAAAGAAAAATTAGAAAATTAGAAAAATTGATTCTCTGATTTCCTTGATATCAAAGAGATTTTTGAAAAATATAAAATTCATTTTTCAACATTTATTTTATTTTTAAATTAATTAACACTCCAAAACTTAAAATAATTATAATAAAAATAATATATTTCAAAAAATCACCAAAATTGGTCCAAGTGGTCCTCTGGTTATTAGGAATGTTCCCTAATTTTCTTAAGGACAGAAAATTTCCCTTGGTCATGTTATTAAATTTTCCTTGGAAATCTTTATTTTCTACCAAAAATAATTATATAAATAAATTAAATACAGAAAAATCACATTTTCTCCTCTCATGTCTTTATTGGCATATGAGTGAAGTCACATAAAAATTTCAAGTTCATTTGAGTTCAATTTAGTGAGTTATGAAATTATTAAGCTTAAAGGGTAAAAAATGGTAATTAAAAATCTTAATCCTTAATTAAAACTTTAGGTTTAATAAAAAATTAGCAAGTACAATTTTTGATCCTAATTTGATTTGGATGATTGAAATTTAAATAATTAAAGGGTAGAAACCCATTAAGCAATTTAAAATGATTAAACTTTAATTAAATAATTGATTAAATTTGAAAGAATAATAAAATTGGAATTATTAAAATAGGGATATTATTAGGAAGAGATTTATTCTTTAATTTAAAAATCCCTAAATTAATCATCTCATTAATATTCAATTCTTAATTAAAATGATAACTCAAATTCAAAACATTAAAAGACTTAATCATTAAACTAAAATTAAATTATTAAACTCTTTTAAAATTTTAATTAAAATTAAAAAAAATAAAATTAAATTAAAAAATTAAATTAAATTAAGTAAATTGAATTGAATTAACTTAAATTAAAATAAATTAAATAAACAAATTAAAATAAATCAAATTAAATTAAATTAAATTAAATAAATCAAGTTAAAATAAATTAAATAAACAAATTAAATTAAATCAAATTAAATTAAATTAAATTAAATTAAATTAAAAATTAAATTAAATTAAATTAAATTAAATTAAAATTAAATCAAATCAAATTAATTTAATGTAACATCAAATCAAACTAAATTGAATTAAATTTAATTAAATAGAATTAAAACTCAATTAAATTAAATTAAATTAAATTAAGTTGAATTAAATATAACATCACCAAAGACATAAAGAATTCAAAATAAATCTAAAATAACTTGAACACTATTCCAAATTTAAACCCATTAATGGAAATTAAACTAAATCACAAACCATTTGAACACCAATTTACCCTCAAAAGCTTTAGTTATCATAACTCCTAAACAGAATATTAAATGAAATGTTACTTCACCTATAGGATATTCAAATGTCCTAGTTCACTGAGCAAGATAACAAAACTTGAGATTCTTGGACGATTAATTCATTTGTGTAATTGAATCCATTTGGACTTAAAACAATTCTAGCAATATTGAAAAGAAGTTTAAGATTCTTCTTAAACACTTTCTCAATATGATAGGATGTTTATAAGAACAATTGGACTTAATTGTTCTTTGATGAAGAAAATTGTCCTCAAACCAAAACACAAAGACCTAGACGTCATAGGAAATGACTAGCTATCGGATTAGGAATTTGGTAGAAAACCATAACCCTTCCCTTAGCTTTACCTAGGAACTTGCTTAAATATTCTAATTGTGTTTTAAGTGCGGCTTGGGATGACGGGAAGACCCTCCAGGTACGCTTGTTATGTTATTGCGATTTACTTTCTTGCAATTTACATTATTGCAATTTATTTAACCGCATTGCACTTACTTTTCTTGCATGATAAACAAACTGTTGCATGAAAACTCACACCTTTAGGATAGCCCCTAAAACTGAAACCAAAACTAAATTAAAAGTCATTGCAAGATAAAATTCACCGCCACAACATTTCAAAATATAAAACAACTCAAAATTTAATCACAAACAGAACACAAAACTACAATTACAACTAAATTAAAACGTCCTGTTGGATGATCGGGAATACCTCGGATGATGTAACCTACGTGTTGCTAACGGGATTTCCCACGGTCTAAATGAAAGTGTGGAACTCATTCAGTTGAGTTTAGCAAATTCATCTGGACTAAGTGAATCCGATAAAAAATAATGATGCCGGAAGGATGGAACCGTGGGATCTTAACCGGTGTCGTTATAATCAACTTTAATATTTGTTTTTATTAAAATATTGAAAACACTTGGAAATTAAGATTTTCTCTAAACCAAAACACTTTTCTCATCCCCTGATTTATGATTTCTAAAACTAAACCTCTGCAACAACAAGGAACTCGGAGCATGGTGGGCAGCACGGCCATCGTCATCAGCAAGACCCGAGTCTACTTCAGCAAAACTTTCTTAGAATTAAACAACCAAGCCATAGGATTTCGAGGTAGTTTGCCTAGTGCAACATAAATCCTCAACCTTTTGTTAGGCATTTGCACTGCAAATTAAGCCCTAACCGGTTTTAGGATTCCTAGGTAGTCGTCCGATACGACATAAACCCTCACATCTTCGAGGCTATTTGTGTGATTTTATCATACAAATATAAGTCCTAATTAATTAAAATTGACAAGATTAAAACATTTAAATAAATATTAGGACTTTCTTAAACTCAAGCCAAACAATAGGATAGTCGGGAAATTACCGAAGTTCGCTTCGAATCTGTGATTTCTCCTACTTTTCTTCCTTTGGATTCCCAAAACAAAATGTTCCAAATTTGATCCATTCCCTATTGAAATTCCAAACTTCAATCCTTTCGAGAACTTAAACTTTGAAATTCTTGAGAGCGGAATTATTGATTATTATCGAGAGTTTTCTTAGGTGATTCCCGTCACTTAAGATGTAATTAACTATAGGGGCTTGCCCTTATAGGGAATTTTAAAGAACCTGAGTAATATAAATCCCGCTTAATGCTTCATATTAAGCGGGGAATTTGTCGGCTTATAAAATCGGTTCGCGAGACCAAACGGATGTCACAAATCTTCTAGTTTATTTAATCGAGCCCCATCGTCAAGCGAGTGTGTCTATTCTTCGGGATAGCTACACGGTTTGTGATGTGGTGCTCGTTTATATAAACTATTCGGGATGTGAGATCGGTTTGATTTCATATCTTAAAATTTTCAAATTTAAAATTATTTTCAAAATCAAATACTACTTTCTAAATTATAAATATATTTAAATTAAATTTAAAATTTAAATTCGCCGACAACTTCTGTTAGGAGACCCCTTTTCAAAATAAAACATAGGACCCTAAAAAAATAAGCGGCACATCCTTAACCAAATTACATGAGGTTTGTCCTACATTTTCATCTACTTAAGGTGAACCTATGTATATAGTTAATCAAGCATGGTATGTAAGTTCTCTTCATAATATCTCAAACCGAGCCTAAATTACGGATTTTTGGAAATTTCATTTATCCAAGAAGTGTGGCCTCAACTGGATGCTCGGAGAAGGATCAGTGGGGTCTAGCTAACTTACCTGTTGCACCGATTGAGTCTAGCAGTAAGGTTAAGTAGGAGCTCTTCCTAGCTGAACACCTTGAGGTGGAAGTCCAGTATAGAAGCTCTGGAGATTGAGGTTCCACTGGAAAGCTTCTTCTTAAGCTCTGAAGAAGGTGTGGGAGGATTTAATTTGGATTTGTTGGAGTGTAGAGGAGTCTCATGTTTTTGGCTTAAGATTGAACTCGGAAATTGAGCTCAATTAATAGGGATCATGACAGAAACACAGTGGAGATTCACTTCTCTGTCCTGGGGGAGGAGTTTGGGACAATTAGATAGAGCTTCCTTAGGGTTTTATTTCAGCAACCCTTTTGGCTGTGGAGGTGAGCTACTTAAATAGCCATGGCTATGGGGGTTACCAGGGCTTGCTGGGACTTGGGATCAGCTGCCTTGGGGGAGAAGAAGAGATGTAGTGACCAATTGGGTTTACCAAACTCAGCTGTGTGGAATTTTGGGTTTATACCATATTTGGTCTTCTCAACCTGGTGTTTTCTAGTGACTGAGGTGGTCGGCCGACTAGGGTCAGGTTAGGTCAAAGTTCAGTGATGCCAGGGGGGTTTAGTGGTGGCATCAATTTGGGTTAATCATGGCTCCAAGGTGAAAATCCACAGTGGAATGGAGGTTTGGGCTAGAGGGGCTAGCTTGGGTTCAATCTTTGATCCTTTGGCTAACCTTTTCTTAAAGTGTTTAGAGCTGGTTTTAAGGCCCTTGAGCAAGTTTAGGTGAGGTCCAATGGCTGCCATGGGAGTTTGGGCAAGAGTTTAAATGTTTGAAATGGGGGAAAGTCCAAATGCATGAGGAAGGGAGAGTGGTCACTTCCCCTTTGCCATTTTTGGCAAATTTGACTTTGGGATGGCCATGGGAGGTTTCATGGGTCATGCCATGCCATGTATGAGGTCATGAGGTTGTTTCATGCAAATGGAATCTTTAATTTTATGAATCTTAAATGATAAATGCCAACATGCCTAATTTGGGTAAATAGCCATGTATGCATGATGAAATTTGGAATGATGCCATGGGAAGGGGGTTTTAATTCCAGTAATGACATTGGAAGGATTAAATGTCATTTGGGCTCAATTTTGAGCTTTTTAATTTCATGAATTGGGTATTTTGGAAATGCACATGGACATGGGTTTTTTAACCTGCATGAGATGATTTTGATTTTTGAAATTGGTCATGGAATAATCAAATTGGATGGATGTTGATTGAAATTGGGTTGGACATGTTGAAATTTGATTTAGAATTTTTTTGGGGAATTTGGATTGGTCATGAAGCTTAATTTCAGGAATTGGGATTTTAGGTCATGTATGCATGATGAAGCTTTTGTTTTAGGTTGGGTTTGGGCTTAGGGTATAGCCCAATTGATGGTTCAAATTGGTCTAGATGAATGTTGTGATAAGTTCTGAATTCAAATTTGGGGAAATTGGGTTGGCTATGGGGTCCAATTGGATGGATTTTGGAGATTTGGTCAAATTGGGGGAATTTGGTCAAAATTTGAATTATGGTTTGGGGTTGGTCCAATTGGAATTCGAATTGGTATACATTGGAATTGAACATATTTGATTTTAGTTTAGAATGAAAATTGGGGAATTTTGGGATCAAATTGGTGGAAATTGGACTTGATTTAAGGGTTTGGCAATCTAGGTGTAAAATGGGAATTTTGGTTAAAAATTGGTCAATTTGGAAAATTTGTGGCAATTAGATGATGTGGGGAAGTTTCAAATGATTTTTTGGATTTAATTGGATGGAACTTGAATTTTGGAATTTTGGGTATTTTTGGGGTGTTTTAGTAATTTGGCCAATTTTGGTAGATTTGAGTGCAATTGGGTCAATTGTTTGTTTAGATCGATTTGGGTGAGATTTTGGAATGAATTTGGAGTTTTTGGTAAATTTTGGGAATTTTGGTTTGAAAATTATGATTAGAATGGAATTAGGGTTTAGGGGCATGTGCTCATGGGTCTTAGCCATGTCTCATCACTTTGGGACCATGCTAGCCAAATGATAATCACTTTATGAACCTTCAAATCTTAATCCTAGCCATCTTAATCAAAGATTAGAGGCTTGGGACTATCCATGTGAGTTTCTTAAAGAGTGGAGGGGAAAAGAAATGGTTTAGGGTTCTAGAACAAGTGAGGGATTCAAGGGTTCTAGAAGTGTGGTTGCAAGACCAAGTCCTAGTCATCCAGGGTTGCCCTTTAGTCTAAATCACTCCTACAGGAACTCATTTTTGAACCTCCACATGTTGGTCTTAACCTTCTAAGTGGTTTGGAGGTTTGTGACTATTCATGTAGGGTTTCAAGAAGAGCTAAGAAGTGGCTTATATTTCTAGATGGTGGGTTCCATCTCTAGTCCTCTAGGATAGTCAAGGAGAAGTCCTATGGCTAGATCCTAAACACTAAGAGGAAGATTAGACCTCACCAAAAAAAAGGTCAACAAGCACCTGATGCGCTGTGACTTCTAGTAATGGAACTGCATCTTCCCATTTGGAGAAATAATTCGTAGTTGCAAGTATGAACTTGTGTTCCTTAGAAGATGGAGGGTCAATCAGACCTAATATATTTGTACCCCAACAATCAAATGGCCACGACGCGATCATGGGGTGTAGAACATTCGGAGGTTGGTGCAAGATCACTCCATGCACCTGGCACTGGTGACATTTCTTAGCTATATCCATGTATTCTGTCATCATTGCTAGCCAATACTGTCTAAGTCTATTGATTTTCAATTTCATCCTTGGCCCTGACTAGTGAGCTCCACATAAACTGGCATGTACTTCTTTGACAATTTTTGTGCTTCTGCTCTACTCAGACATCTCAACCACATCTGATCTAATGATCTTTTTTACAAGATGTTGTTCATTAAGGCATATGACATTACCCTTTTCTGAATCTAATGAGCTACTGACTTGTCTTCTAGCAGTTTTCCTATTTAGAAGTAATCTATGAATGGTTGGCACTAATCTTCGATATCATCAGCCATTGTAGCTGCTATTCGTTCTTCACCAAATTTTTGTACAGTGTCGAGGTCGATCTGCGATAGTGCTTGACGTCCTTGTATAGTGATGTCTATATAATATTCTTGTGGACACGCAAATTCTTTAGCAAATTTAACTAAAGCATCTGCATAGGTATTATCCGCTCGGGGAATCCTATAGAACATTGCACTTAGAATTTATTCTAGCAGCTTCATTGTATACCGATGGTATTCTTTTAATCTCAGCTTCAGAATTTTGTATTGTCTGGTCACTTGCTGAACGTTGAGTTAGGAGTCACCATAAATTGCAAAATCCCATTGTTAGTGCTTTGTATTCTGTTTCTTTGTTAGTGCATGACTTTGTCAGGTGGTAGGAGAATCTTAACATTTCCTGATCTGGTGTAACAAAGATCAACCCGATTTCTGCTTTGCCTGGTATTACTGTTTGCTGTATTTTGTCTTTCCTGGCTGATGAGGCTCTGTCGAAGTACATCTCCCAATGTTGAGCATTGCGAACTTCTACTTGCTCTTTGCTCGTTTGTTAAATCATCATTGAGAGGGAACCTAGTTGATAGTGGGTGCGCTGCGAGAATGTCTGCCAAAAGTTGCCCTTTGATAGCGCGAAGGGGCACAAAAGTTAAATCAACTTGCAATAAAATCATCGACCGCCTTGCTAAACATTTGAAAAGTGTTGGTCGGGTCATCAAATATTGCAATGGATTAACTTTTGAAATTAGGTTGACCTTATGAGACAACATGTAATGCCTAAGCTTTTGAGCGGTAAAAACCAATGCTAGATAATGTTTCTCGATAGGGGGATACTTTACCTCCACCGGTATTAGATGTCAACTCAAGTAGTAGAGTGCATTTTCCTTACCCTCATCATTAACTTAGGCTAGTAAGACTCTGAGGGATTCATCTAAGGTCCCAGTATAAAGTATCAACGGTCTACTCGGGATAGGGGCTGCTAAAATAGGAGGTGTCTTTAGGTATCAGTTAATATATTCAAAAGACTTTTGACATGGCTCTGCCCAAAAAAATTTGGCATCCTTTTGAAGTAAACTCAAAAAGGTTAGACATCTTCCTGACATATTGGATATAAAACGTCTTAGGTATGCCAATTAACCTTGAAAAGAATGTAGTTGTTTCAAGGCTTTAGGAGGACGTATTTATAAGATAACTTTAATCTTCTTTGGGTCAATCTTGATTCCCCGATGACGGAGAACGAATCCTAGAAATTTCTCGGAGGTAACACCGAAGGCACATTTTAAGGGATTCATCTTGAGATTATATTGTCGTAATCGTTCAAATACGATCCTCAAATCATACAGATGGTTTTAATTTACTTTGCTCTTGATGACCTAGTCGTCTACGTAGAACTCAACTTGGTTGTGAATGAGGTCATCAAAGATCCTTGCCATTGCTCACCGATAAGTAACTCTGGCATTCTTCAAACCAAATGGCATCACATTTTAGCAGTAGATCCCAATCAGTGTTCTGAAGGTTGTAAGTATTACATCTTCTGGAGCCATCTTGATTTGGTTTTAACCTGAGGATCCATCCATGAACAAGAAAATTTCGTGCGTCAACGCAATGTCCACCGTTAACTCTGGTCTCAGCAATGGAAACTCATCCTTTGAATATGCCTTGTTTAAATTTCTGAAGTCGACACACACTTGTATCTGTCTAATCTTCTTCTTCATTGGTACAACATTGACTAACCATATGGGTTATTGCTCTTCCTACACAAAGTTAGTGTCTATTAATTTCTTTAACTCAGTTGTGACTTGTTGTTCTATATCAAGGCGAATTCTTCAAGGAGCTTGTTTTGCTGGTGTCATACATTGATCCACTCAGAGTTGGTGAACTGCAACTCTTAGAGACAAACCTGGCATTTAATTGTAACTCAATGTGAAACAATCATTGAATTCTAATAGTAACTTGATCAAATTTGCAGATTCTTCTTCATCGAGTAGAGAGCTTATGAAAGTAGGTTGGGGCTGCTCCTCAGTCTCGAGGCTGATTTCCTTTAATTCATCAACTGTAGTTTTGATTTCTTCTTCGAACTCTGGCAGAGTATCATCTATCGGCTAATCTTAATAATCATCTTCGACATCAAAGCATTGTTCTTCTAACTGGTTAGTAACAACCATGTGAAATTATGAGTCATCGACCGATCCTATCGTACAAAATTTGAGACCTTCTTTTGATCTGAGAGTTCGTCCTTTAGTGTTCCACAATTTTTTAAAAAGTCACAATTTATTCTTTAACATTTATATTGACACATAACTTTACTAAATTAACTTTTGTACACATGGGGAAAAGTAAACAAATGGTAATTCCATTAATTTATTAGAATTGTCTTCTTCCAAAATTATACAGGTTTTAGAAGTACAGGGAAAAGCATAGTAGAACTTGATTGGTTTGAACTACAACTACAGACTTCCATGACTTCCATACTCTCGATCTTTTGTGGGTGGATCAGAGTTAGGGTCATGGCTTGAAAATCATGGTTCATCCGATCGTACATCGACTCATATTTAGTTTTCTTTTTATCCTCCAAGGAAATATCAAACTGAGGATTCTTCTGGTTTATAGTCATCATTTATTTATCAGATCTATCTTCCTCAGGGCTTCTTCCTATGTCGATGCTGATCGTTACTTCGTCCGTTCAACAATCTTGTGAGTTCTTCCTTGTTCGCATCCCCGGCCTCGATCTCGGATGTATGGGCTAAAAGAATCTCCACCGACTCATTGTACTGGAGTGATGGGAGATCATTGAAGCAGAGCTGAATGGTCTTGCTCTTGTGATTCTTTTGAGTCTTTAGTTTTATTTAGCAGAATTTCTCTTGAAAATACTGTTTTCTTGGGGGGAGCATAGTAGGTGGCATCCTTGTGGTGCCTACTTCATATATTAAGAGCAGTTGTAAGTCTCCCTTGATGCAGTGTTCTTGTCCATCCTTATAATACTTGATACACTGATGCAGTGATGATGGGACCATATTGTACTCGTGAAGCCATGGTCAACCAATTAGAGTGTTGAATGAAGTTTCCGCTTCGATGATAGAGAATTTTGCAGTTGTTACTAGATCTCCAACTTCCATTAGCAGTGTTACCCATCCAGGCGCTCTTTCACCCTTCTAATTGAATCTGTTTAACATCATGTTATCTGAATTGAGTTCTTTTGCGTCAATGTCCAAATATGCTAACATCCGTGGACTCATTATGTTGAGTGACGCTCCCGAATCTATCAAAACACTGGAAAGCACAAATTTGTCAATGTTGGTGGAAATGTGGAGCCGTCAGTTGTGGTCAGCAGTACCGAGTAGCAAGTCTTCATCAGTGAAGGTTACGTTAGGTTGTTCCTTCAAAGTAAAAACTCCATCTGAGGAAGTACTAGCCAACTTTGCTATGCAAATTTCTGAATCAATCAGAACCTTGATCAGATTTTCTTCATCTCCTTTGAAAGGATCAGAGCATCGTAGATGTTTAGGTTTGCTGGCAACTTCCTAAGATGAGCTAGTACATTGTAATCCACTTTATTTAAATCTCGAATTTCATCTCGAATGTGTGTTTCTTCTATCAATGGAGGAGGCTCCTCTCGAATAACTACTTACTTTCCTTTGTCCATCGGAGCTGTTCTCGGGGTTAATACTTTCTCCACTTATGTGATTTCTTCGACAGCCAAACTCAAAGGTTCTCTTAATGCTGTATCTAATTCTTCTGGTTTTGAAATTAAACAATCCATGTTGATGGTGATTGGTGTTTCGTTGCACTCGAGGATTAGCTCCTCGCTTTCTACACTATCATAGCTGGTGTTGTCAATATTTTCATCATTTTCATCATTACTCTTTTCGGGGTTAAGTATGATTTGAGGATCATTTAGGGAATCGAAAACAGGCTTAAGTGGGTTATGATCAACTATGTCATCAATAGAGACAGTTAAAACATAGCTGAAATCGTCACTCTTATAAATATAAGACCCCCGAGGGGCAAAGAGGAAATTATACAGAGTAAGTAGTTCGAGGAATTTCTCCCTCGAATTTGAGACAAGCAATCTAACAGGGGTAGCCCCTATCCTATCCTTCACACTATCAATCTTCACTCCATCTACGATTTTCTATCCTCTATTGCGGTGGTTTCTTTGGTGTGATCTCCATCTCTAGCTTGGGAGGTAGTAGACTCTGTGCAACAGCTTGCTCCAAAGCGGTTTGTATCTGATCCAGTATCTGGAGGACTTCGTCCAAACTATGCTTCTTCCATCTCTACCGGCATATGGATCTATCGGATAGAATGGGTCAACAGAAATCATATTTACGGAACCCCTTTCAGGTTCTTTTAAATATTCCTTCAGTATTGTTATGTTTTCGTATTTATAATTCCTCTCGAGCCAATCTTTGAAGTTAAATCAGATCTTTGTGGTATGTCTAAGTAACATGTGGTACGGGCAGTAGTTGGACTGATCCTTCAGGTTGACTTCATCTAATTTCTTTAGCTCGGGAAAGTTGAACTCTGATTTGTTTATCAAATTCTAGAACATTTTTACCACATTGTCATCTTTGAAGAAGTAATTCTTATTTAGCCGAGCTGCTATCGTCAGCTCTGTCTTCCGTCTGTTATGTATGGTCTTTGTTGGAAAGACTGTTGACCAGACTTATTGTGTGGCTGACTGTACTACTTAGGATAAGGCTGGCCGTACTGATGAGGTTCATCATACGGCTGTGGAGGCTGATTTTACTATGGTGAATACTGCTTTGTCTGAATCCTCATCGGTTGCTTGCCCTTGTCGACCATTGCCACTATGCCAGATTTTTTATCAAATTCTTTGACTGGTCTAGAATTTTATGTCTTTTTTGGAGGCTCCATATGTTTAACTTCTTCTTGTAAACCCCTTGAGCATGAAATCCACTAGACCGTGGATACTCTTGAGTAGTATATCAATCGCATGTTGTTCTTGTAGTTGAGGCTCACATTTCATGCTAAGGTTACTCCATCTCAGAATGTAATCCACTAGAGTCTCGTTAGGCTTTTGTCGCTCAACTACAAGATAGCCTATGGTGGCATGGTCCAGTGCTCCGGTAAATCTCTGCACAAACATGTTTTCCAATTTTTCAAAAGTCTTGACCGATTCGTTGGGCAACTCTGCATACATATCAAACGTGATTCCTGAAAGACTACTGACGAACTGCCGAACAACAATGCTTCATTCCCTCCTCTATTGCAACAACTTGCTCTGAAAAGGGTGATGTGATGTCGAGGATTTTTGGTCCCATCAAACATCTTGAAAGTAGGGAGCACAAAGAATTTGGGGTATGGCACGACATTGAATTCCTCCGGGTAGGGTCTGCCCTTTGAAACTGATGCACCTTCTTTAGATTGGGCTAAGGCCTCCCAGACTTGTTGTTCGACCATTTGTTTAATGTCATTTTCTATTAGAATTTGAATTGGAAATTTTTTTGGCTGCTCTTCTTTGTTAGTCGAAGTGATCTCTCTTCTTTCATCTGTAATATGTATGATTTCGGGCTGATTGACCTCTAGAGATGCTGATGTTCGTGACTGCGACTGTCCATGTAATGTGGCCATGGTGGCATCCATTTCCTCTATTTTCTTCTCCATCCGACTTATCTATTCATCTCTTATTAAGATGGCCCTCTTGAAATCCTCCACAGCGTTCTCCTCAGACAGTGGAGCCTCGCGCACGGATGATGTGGCTCTAGTTTCAACAACATTGATCTACATGAACTCTTCCTCCATGTAGCCCGATAGGTAGTAATCCTCATCATCGACGTCTAGTCCTCATTCTTTTGCTAGTTCTAGAATCTCTGCTTGAAGCTTTCAGACTTTATCATTGGCTGTTTTCTCTTTAATTAACTTCAAATCTGTAGATTTCTCTTGACAGTCACCTCTTTCTGCAACTGAAGCAGAAGCAATGGTGGTAGTGGCAATGGGAATAACAGACTCATGATCCATCTTATGATTCACATCCCTCTCCAAATGTATTGGTGTGGTAACCTTTGATACCCACAACTTCCTCTTAAAAGTAGACGAATTAAAATGGTCGGCGAGAACATCGGAGTGAAGAGGAGAAGTGTGCACCCTAGGTTGCAGACCATGTAAAGTGGGAAAACATTCTCTCTTACTATTCCTCTACGGAGTTCCTTATAATATTTGGCAGATGGAACTCTCAGACCCAGCCGAGACTTAACTGATCTGCATTTTCCGGGTGTCGGAGCGATGGTAGTAGTATTTTTGGTGGTGGTAGCAGTACCAACACGTCTCCCTAAGTAGATCTTAACTGGAACATGGGATGACGGTGCTTTAGACAAATTATGTGCTGGACGATCGGGTCTTTCCTTCCTTAGAATATCATTCTTCATTTTTGGGGATATTGCACATCCCATCCTATTGAGAAATTTGATGACTGAACAACCTTCCTTATCAGTTAGACTCTGGAACACAGTACGGACACGAGCGATGGGTGTGGGCTTCTCCCTCACCTTATCATAGCCGTGTGGCGATGGCAGAGTAGTGAAAATTCTTTGGAGGCTTTCATCTCCAGTAGTATCCATTAGCGGATGGAACCTACTCACTCGAAGGAGTGGAGTAGTATCTAGTACACTGAGTTCCTCCTACTGAGGAATCTCATCAATAACTGGTAAACTTGCAGCTTGAGCCCTGATGATTTTCAGGTTCTTGCAATTGTGGTTACTCCTTTTAGATCTAGTTGGTGTGGCAACTTTGGAGCTGAAACCACCTCAAAAACTGATGGTGGAGCAAGAAAAGCATTGGTGGAATCTTATTCATTCAGAATCTCCTTCCCCTTGGCAGACGGGAAGGTAGGTACGATGACGATAAAACCAGTAGCGGTAGAGGTGACGACTTTCCTGGGCATGGAGATGACTGAATTGACGAGGGCGTGGGTGACCTTCACCTTTCGTAGTGGAAGGTAAGTCCTAGTGAGAGTTCGATTGAACTCAGAAGATATCTCTTGTACTTCTGGGGCAGTTATTTTCATTATCATGAACGGGGCTTTTCTCTACTCTATCTTTTTATGTTACTCTTTTCTCTGCTCTCTCTCCTCTCACTCTTTCACTCTCTCTATACTCCACTCACACTCTCTCCTCCTCTCTTGCTTCCTTCCCTTCCACTCCCATCCTCCCTCCCCCTCTCTCTTACTCTATCTTCCACTCTTCGACATTCACTCTCCTCTACCTCCCTCTCTCCCTCTCCATCTCTTTTATTGTCACTCTCTCCCTCTCTATCCATATATATATCTCTCTTGATCCATCCTCACTCTCATTCATTCTCTCACTCACTATCTCTATCTTCTCTTCCTCCCTACCTCGTTAACACTCTCTCTCCCTTTCACCTCCTAATATTATTTTTTTCTCACTTGTCCCTCTCTCTCTTTCCCTTTCTTATATACACTTCTCTCCCTCACTCTCTTTTCATATTTCTTTTTAAATCTCTTTCAATCTCTCACTTGTTCTCATTATCGCTCTCAGTACCCCCTCTATTCTCACTCCCTCATTTGTGCCCTCTCTATGTCTCCCTTATGTAGCTCACTCTTCTCTCTCCATCTCATACACTCATTCACTCTTTCATTCCCTCTTAATCTCTCTCCCTCTCACCCACTTTAGCTCCATTTCTCGCTCTCTCTCACTCTATCCTCTGCCTCCCTTGTTCCATTTTCTCTCTTCTTTCTCTGTTCCCTTCATATTATTTTCTCTCAATCTCTATCTTTCTCACTCTCAATTCTATTTTTCTATCGTATACTCATTTTACACATTCCTATCCCTCACTCTCTCTTGCTTCCATCCCTCCCTCTCTCATTCTCTCTCTTCCCTCTCTTCCTCCCTGTCCTTTCCTTTATCGCTCTCTGTCTCCCACCTCTCTTGATCCCTCTCTCTCAACATTTTCTTATTTCCCCTCACTTTTTAATCCTTAATCACTTACACTTACTTAATCTTCCACCGATCTCTTCTCACTCTCTCTCTCATTCACTCTCTCTTCCTTTCCCTTTCTTACTCTTTCTTTAAACTCACTCGTAACCTTGTTCTATCTCTTCTGCAATCGCTCTCTCTCCCTCTATGTGACACTTTATTCCTCCTTTTTTATCTCTCTCTCTCTTTTGTCTCTCTTTTGATGCTCCCTTTATCCCTCGCTGCCTCTCTCTGAATCTCCCTCCTGCCTTCACTACCGTCTTCCCTCTCTTTCTCCTGCTTCTTTTATCTCCCTTTCTCTTGCTCACTCACTCTTTCCCTCTCTCTCCCCCTCTCTCTGCCCTCACTTTCTCTTCTCTCTATTTCTATATCACACCCTCCCCCTTTCTCGTTCCCTCTTCCTCTCTCTTCAGTTTCACTCTCACTCATACTCTCATTCTCTCTCTTTCTTTTTCCCTTTTCTTTCCTCAACTGCTCTCTCTCCACTCTCTCCTCTAAATCTTTCTCTCCCTCTCTAGCTTCCTTCCCTCCCTCCCTCTCTCTCCCTCTCTCGCTCTTATTTCTCTCTCACCCACACTCTCCCCCTCTCTCCCTCTCATTCAATTCCACTTCATCTCCACTCTCTCTCACTGACTCTCATTCTATACCCCCTCTCTCTCTCTCCCTCTCACACTCTCTCTTTTTTATCACTCTCTCTTCCTCTCTCCCACCCACTCTCTTCCATCCCTTTGAATCCCTCCATCTATCACTCTTTTTCTCACTCTCTCCATCTCCTACTCTTTTCTCTATTTATGCTTTATCACTTTTTCTCTATATTGTTTCTCTCTTACACACTCTCGATTTCTCTCTTCCTTCACTCATTTATCACTTTACTCTTTGTTTTCCTCCAACCATCTCTCACTCCCTTCCTCTCTCCTTCTCTCTCTTATTCATTGATACAGTCTCTCTCTATTTCCCTCTCGCTCTCCCTCTTTCTCCATATCTCTCCTTATATCTCCCTCTCTCTACCTCACATCCACCATATGCTTTATCTTCTTTGATACTCTCTTCCCTACACATTTTTGCCTTACCCTCACTCCACTCTCTTGTCCATTCACACTTCAATCCTTATCTTCACTCCCTCTCTATCTTCCATTCACTCTTCAATCCCTATCTTCACTCCCTCTGTTGCTCTCTCAATCACTCCCTATTTCATCTCTCTATTATTTTTTTGCTCTATTATCCCTCTTCTGTCTCTCTAGCCCTTTCTTTTATCTCCCTTTCTTGTATCTCTTTATCACTCTTTCTCTCCCATTATCTCTCACTCTCTCACTCTCCCTCCCTTACACACACTCTCTCAATTGTTCTCACATCTTGCTCTCTCCCCTCATATCAATATCATTATTTCTTATTGTCTCTCATACATCTATTTTTCCTCTCCACTCCCCACCTCTTTCAATCCTTTCTTCACTCTCTGTCCATCTCACTCCTCTCTCTTTCTCTCCTTGCACTCAGTCTTTCACTCCCTCTCGCTCTCTCATTCCCTCTCTCTTGTTCAATCTTCACCCACTTTCATTTTGTCTATTTCTTCCTCACTATCGCTCTCCCTTTCTCTCATAATATCTCTCATCTTTTCCCTCTGATTCTCTCCCTTTGCTACCCTTCCTCCCACTCTTTTTATCTCAATCTCTCCCTTCTCTCTCATCCCCTCTTCCCAGTCATTTTTTATTACTTTCACTCCTCTCCCTCTTTCCTTATTTCCCTCTTTTTTTCCCTCTCTAGCACCCTCTCTCATTCCCTCTCTTTTCTCACTCCCCATTCTTTCTCTATTTCTCTCTCAGCTCCCTTCCTCGCTCCCTCACCCTCTTCAATTTCTCTCTCCCTTACTTCCTCACTCGCCTCTCTCTCTCTCTCTCGTACTCTCTCTCCCTTTTCTCTATTTTTCTCTCTCTCAATTTTCCTCCCTAACTCTCTCTGTTGCTCCATCTACAATCTCTTTTACCTTTTCTCTTACACTCTCGCCACCCACTCTCTCTCCAGCTTCACGCCCACTCTTAGTCTCAATCTCTATCTCCTTCACACTCTCTATTTTCTCTTCCACTTTCTATCGCTATCTCATTTCTGATCTTCATTCTTTGTTAACTTTTTTCTTACTCATCTCACTCCTCTTCGTCTATCCCACCACTCTCTTCTTCTTTATTTCTCACTTACCTTCTTCGTCACTCTTTCTCACACTCCCTTCCCTTCCAGGCTCTCTCTCACGCCATATCTCTCCTATTTTCTCGCTTATTCTCTTATTCTCCGCCACTTTCTTTCTCACTATCACTTTCTCTATCTTTCTGCATTATGCTTCTCTCCCTATATCTCTCTCACACTCACTTCCTCCTTCACTCCCTTGCCCTCCTCTCCCTTCGTATCTCCTTGCTTTTCCTCTTCTGCTCTCTCCCTCTACGTTTAACCATCTCACTCTCCACCTACTATTCTCATATCTCTCTCACTCGCTCTTCTTATCATGCTCTCTCTTACTCTCCCTCCCTTAGTCTCTCTTCCCCTCTATATATCATCTAACACCTTCTCTCCTTATATCACCCACATCTTTCTCTTCTATCTCTCTTCTTTCATTCGCACACTGCCACTCTCTCACTTGCTCTCCCTCTCTCTCTCTCTATTACACCTTCATTATTGCACTGTTGCTTAATCAATTTCTATTAATCTCTGATCAGTCACCCTCTATTCTCTCTCATTACTCAACTCTTTTTCTCCTATTTATCTCCCTTTCTTGTTCCTACTCGTCCTCCCTCTGTCCCTCTTTCTCTTTCATTCCTTCTCTCTTCTCACACTTTTCACCTCATCTCTCTCTCATTATTTCATTACTTCTCTCACACTTTTTTCTCTACATCTCTTCCTTCCACTCTCTTCCCTCTATCTTCATATCCCTCACACTTTATCTATTTCTCTCCCATTCTCACTCCTCTTTCCCTCCCTCTCTCTCTCTCTTTAATTTCACTCTCTAAGTTACCCTCTCTCTTACCCACTCTTTGTTTTCTCCCTCTATCTCACTCTCTTCTCTATTCTTTCTCCTCTCACTCTTTCTACTCTTTCTCCTCTCACTCTATTGCTCTGTCCATCTTCCACACACTCTTTCTCCTCCTCTCACTCTCCCTCCCCCTCTCTCTCTCACTCTATCTTCCACTCTTCACACTCACTCTTTCTCTACCTCCCTCTCTCCTTCTCCATCTCTATTGTTCTCACTCTCTCTCTCTCTCTATCCATATATCTTTCTTGTTCCCTCCATCTCTCTCTTTCATTCTCGCATTCTCAATCTCTCTTCCCTCCCGCTTCCTCTCTCATATTGTCTCTCCCTTCCCACCCAGTTAATTACTTTTTTCTATCTTTTCCCTCACTCTCCTTCCCTCTCTTATATTCTTTTCTCTCTCACACATTCCTTTCCTCTCTTCAATATCTCTTCGAATCCCTCACTCTTATTCTCTTTATCGGTCTTACTCGCTCCCTCTATCTTTCTTACTCTCTCAAACTTGCCCTCTCTAGGTCTCCCTCATGTAGCTCATTATTCTCAATCCATATCACACACTCATACTCTATCTCACTCTCTCTCAATTACACTCTCTAATTCTCACACTATATTCTCTTTTATATATTATTCTCACTTTTACACTCACCTTTGTTGATCTCTCTTCTCTCTTTCCTCTTACTTTTCTCTCACTTTGTTCCACAGTCTCTATCTCCTCTCTTGCCCTCTTCCTTCCATCCCTCCCACTTTCAACATCTCTCTTCTCTCCCTCTCTCTCTCTCTCTCTCCATTTCTTTATTCCTTTCCATCTCCTTTGTTATCCCTTGTTCCCTCTCTCTTTCATCATTCTCCTCGACTTCTCACTCTCTCTCCCTTTCACTCACTCTTCCTTTCTCTATCTTGCTCTCCCTTTAAACCCTCTCACTACCTCCTTCTATCTCACTTTCTCACTCACTCTATCCCTCTCTCTCGCACTCTATTCCACCTCTTTTATCTCTCTCTTGTTCTATCTTTTGTCTCTTTCTTTTGACGCTCGCTTATCCCTCACAAACTCTTTGTTCCCTTTTTATATCCTATACTATCTTTTACACTCTCCTTTTTTGTTTTCTTTTCTCTCATTCCTCTAACTCTTTCCCTTATTCTATCCTCCTCCTCTCTCTTTACTACCCCATCTATTGCTTCCATCCCTGCCTCTCCCCTTTGCTCTCTTCTCACCCTCCCCCTCCCTCTCCCTCGCTATCTGCCCCTATGTCTCCCTCTCCCCTTTGCTCTCTTCTCACCCTCCCCCTCCCTCTCCCTCGCTATCGCCTCTATGTCTCCCTCTCTCTCACCATTCTCATGTTCTTCCCAACTCGTTACCCCCCCCATTAAATTAATCTTACTCGATATTCTCATAGCCTCTCTTCACACTCTCTCTCCCATTCACTCTCTCATTAAACCTACTCACTTCCTCCTCTCTTTCTCCCTCACCACCTCCATCTTTCTCTCACAATTCCATCTCTACTAACCTCTCTCTCTTTTCGTCTCTTTTATCTCTCATATTTGACCCTCCCATTATCCCTCGGCAGCTCTCTCTCGCTCTGCCTCCCTCTTTCACTACCTTAGTCCCTCTCTCTCTCTCTAACTCTCCTTGTCTCTCTCCTTCTTGCGCCCTCTCTTGCTTGCTCACTCTCTCCCTCTCTCACACTCTCGATTCCCTCATACTCTCTTCTCAATATTAGTCTCTCACTCTCTCCATTTCTTGCACCCTCATTCTCTCTGTTCGGTTTTACTCTCACTCTTTCTCTCACTCTCACTCTTTTTCACTATATCTTCACTCTCTCTCACCCACTCTAACTTATGTTTCTCTCTATTCTCCTCACCTCTCAATTTTTCTATCCCTCTCTCCCTCTGTCTCTTGTTTCCTTCACTCCTTCCCTTTCTCTCCCTCTCTCTTTCTCTCACTTAGTTAGACATAGTATCACTCTTCCCCTCTCTCACTCTTCTGGTTCATTCCCGCTCTCTCCCAAAAAACATCATTCTCTACCCCCTCTCTCCCTCTCGCTCACTCTCTCTATATTTTCCCTCACTCTCTCTTCTCTCTCACTCACTTCCTCTCTCACTCTCCTCTATTTCTCTCACTTTCTCACTCTCTCCCCCTCTCATTCTTTTCTCTTTATGAGTTGAAACTTTTTTCTTTCTCTTTCACTCTCTCCCTCTAACTTTCTCTCTAACGCACTCACTCTTGCTCAATATTATCACTCCCTCCAATCTCCTTACTCACACTTTATCTCCAACCATCACTCAATATCTTCCTCCTTCCTCTGTCTTTCTCTCTCCCACCTCCCATCTCTCTATCTCACTCTCTCCCTATCTCTCTTTATGTCCTCATTTATCTCTCCCTCTCTCTACTTATCACTTCCAAAATTGTGCTCTACCTTCCCTGAGTCTCTCTTATCTCTCTATTTCTTTTTTAGTCTCTCTCTCCTTTCCTCCCTCCGGCTCTCCCTTCATTCCCTATCACTTCCTCACTCTATCACTCTGTTTCTAGTTCACTCCCTCTCTTGCTCAGTCTCTCATTCTTTATTTCAAATCTCTTTATCTTTTGCTTGCTCTCTTGCCCTCCTTTTGTTCTCTCTCTTGCTCTTTCATCTATCACTCTCTCTTCTGTATCTCTTTTGCTGACGCTTGCTATCTCTCACTCTCACTCCCTCACACACTCACTCTGAATTTTGCTCTCTCCCCTCAAATCCATCTCATTATTTCTCTCCCCTCTCTCTCTCTCTCTTATTCTTTCTTGTATCTTCCTCTCTAGTCTCTTTACTTATTCTCTCTCGCTCTCACTCTAACACCCACACACACTTTTTCTCAATTGCACTCACATCTTGCTCTCTCCGCTCAAATCCACCTCATCATTTCTTATTTCCTCTCATACATCTTACTTTCATCTCGATCCCTCCCTCTTTCAATCCTTCTTCCCTCTCTTTCTACCTCACTCACTATCTTACACCTCTCTCTCTTCTTGCACTCATTCTCTCCCTTTTATTTTCTCTATCACTCTCTCTCATTCCCTCTCTTGTTCTCTCTTCTCACACTTTCACTTTTCTCGTTTTCTCTTATCTCTCGTTTTGTCCCTACGCTACCCTCCCTGCCAATCTTTCTATCTCAATCTCTCTCCCTCTCCCTCTCCAACACCCTCTCTCTGTCTCACCTTCTCACTCATTCTCTGACTCTACCTCCCTATCTCTACTCATATTTTTTGTTCTTTTCCTCTCTCGCTTCATATCTCTCTCTTAAGTCATTCTTGCTCTCTCCCTCTTTCTCTCCCTCTCTCTCTTCAATCTCTCTCCTTTTCTTACTCTATCACCCCTTTTCTCACTCTCTCCCTTCCTCACCATGACACAGTTTCTATTATGTTTTGTTCTCTCTCTCTCTCTCTCTCTCTCTCTTATCTCTCTTTACTTACTATTTATCTTCCTTTATCCATTACTCTAAATCTCTCCCTTCCTCTCATTCTCTCTTTTTATATCTTACTCTCTCTTTGTCTCAATCCCTAAATCTTAAATATCTCTCCCTACCTCGCTCTATCTATCTCACTCTATTTTCTTTCTTTAATTTTCATGCTCTTCTATCTCATGTTCTCTCTTCTGTCGCTCTGACATCTCTCTTTCTTTGCCTCTATCCTCATACACTCTCTCTAACTTTTGTCTCTCTCAATTCCTCTCTCTTCTCTCTCTTTTTCTAACTTTCTCCATCATTCTATCTCGCTTCTTCCCTCTTTAACTCTCTCCCTCCCTCTATCTCACCTCTATCTCTCATTCCCTTTTTCTTACCCTTATTATTACTCTCTCCCTCTTGGCCTAGATATATCTCTTTCTCTCTTGCTCACCATCTCTCTCATTCTCTAGCTGTCTATCTCCTTCCCTCCTCTCCCTTCCCACTCTCCTAATATCTCTTTTTCTCTCTTATCCCTCTCTCATTCCCTTTGTTATATTCTCCTCTCTTTCACTCTCTTTTCCTCTTTCTGTACAGGCATCTCTCATTCTCCCACTGTCATTATCTTTATCATTCTCTCGCAATCCTCTATCTTTCTCACTCCCTCGTTCCTGCCTTCTCTAGGTCTCCCTTATGTACCTCACCCATCTCTCTCCAGCTCATTGACTCTCTCTCTCTCACACACACACACACACACACACATACATTCTCTAAAACTTTTCCTCTCTCAATAGTCTCCCTCTCACCCTCTCAAGCTCCATTTCTTGATCTCTATCTCTCTCTCTTTCTCTTACCATCTCGTTCTTTCTCTTACAATCCAGCCAGTTTGTTCATTGTTGCATCTTCCTCTCTTCTCTCTCTATACGACTCCATTATTCTCCCTCCCTTAATCTCTCATTCCAACACTTTATTCTCCTTTACAATTTTATGCTCTCTTTTGTTCAGTTCATTGTTGCTCTCTCTTATCTCTTTCATCTCACTTATTCTCTCCCTCTATCCCCTGATCTCACTCCCGCTGATTTCATCCCTCCCACCATCTCTTTCTCTCTCTTCTCTCCCTTCGTAAATCTCTTTCCCCATTTTCCTCATTGTCTCCCTTTCTCTTGCTCTCTCTAGCCATTCTTTTGTTCTCCCTATCCCATTACATCTCACTCACTCTCTTTTACTCAAATACTTTTTTAGTCTTACTTCTCTCTCTATTTCATTTTCACTCTCTATCAATGCTTCTATGTTGCTCTCTCTTTAGTCTATCTACTCCCTCCCTCTATCTCTCTTTCTCACTCACTCTATCCCTATCTCTCACACCCTCTATTCTATATCTCTTTCTCTCTCTTTCCCTTTCTCATTCTCTCTTCTAATTATCTCTTTCTTGACATCTTTTATCCCTCACTACAACTATTCACTCTTCCTCCCTCTTTCACTCCCTACATCCCTCTTTCTTCGCTGTACGAACTCTCTCTCTCTCTCTTACTCCCTATCTAGCATGCTCACTCTCTCCCTCCCTCATTCTCTCTCTTCCCTCACTCTATTTGTCTCTAACTCTCTCTCCCTTTCTCGCTCCATCTTTATCTCTTCCATTTCACCATCTCTCTTACTCCCTTGTACAACTCTCTTACTCACTCCATGTTCACTCTCTCTCTTTATCATCAATTTTTTTGCTTCCCCTCTCTCTCCTCTTCTCGCTTACTCTCTCTCTTGCACTATCTTTCAACACTCCCTTCTTTCTCACTCCTACTCCCTCATCCCACTCTCTCTCTCTCTCCCTCCCTCATTGGTTTCCTCTCTCACTTCAATCTTTCTCACTGTCTCCCACTATCTCTCTATTTCTTTCATTTTACCACTCATGCTCTCTCTCCTATTATCTATATTATATCTCTCTTTCTAGGTCTTTTGCTCTCTCTTCTCTCTCTTTCTGTCAGTATATCTTCCGTGAGTCTCTCTTCTCTCTCTATTTTTGCTTTCCCACTCTCCCTCCTGCTCACTCTTCTGTCCTATGTTTACTTCTTCTCTTACTCTCTCTCACGCTTTGTTTCTTCTCACTTTGTTGTTTGTTTGCTCTCTTTTGTCCCCCTCTGTCTCTCTTTCTCTTGTTCTTATTTTTATGTCTCTCTCTTCTCTCTTTTTACTCGCTCTTTCTCTCCCTCAATCTCTCACTATCACTCTCATTATTCCTCCCTCACACACTCTATCTCATTTGCTCTCACATCTTGCTCTCTCCCCTCATATCTATCTCAGTATTAGTATTTCTTATTTTCTCTCACTTTCGCCCTCTCTTTCTCACTCCATACCCTCTCTCTCTCTCTCTTCCCTCACTCTCTTCTCTCTATTTCTCTCTCACTTTGTCTTTTCTCTATTTCTTTTTCACCCTCACTCATTCTCTCTCTCCAGTTTCACTCTCACCCATACACCCTCATTCCCTCTCTCTTTCTCGTTCCATGTTCACTCTCTGTCACTTACTCTCTCTTCTAATGCTCCCTCTCCTTTCTCTCTTCCCTCAACTTTCTCTCCCTCTCTCCCCAACTCTCGTGCTTCCTTCCCTCCCTCCTTACCTCACTCTCTACTCTTTTTCTCTCACATCTCACTCTCGCCCCTTATCTCCATCTCATTATTTATTTTTTTTCTCTCAAACATCTATCTCTCCTCCTTTGTCCCTTCCACTTTCAATCCTTCCTTCCCTCTCCTTCTTCCTTCCTCCTTATCTCTCTCCTCTCCTCTTTCACCCGTCGCTTAAACTCCCTCCTTCCCTTTTATTTTCTCCATCTCTCTCTCTCATTCCCTCTCTCCTCTCACTTTCACATTTCTCTATTTCTATCTCACTCTTCCTCATCCTTTCTCTCTCCCTCTCTCCCTAATCCTTTCACTCTCCTTCTCACTTCTCTCCCTTTGACTCCGTCTATCTCAATCTCACATTTCTTTCTCTCCCTCTCCGTCTCCATCTCTCCTTTTTTCTTTCTCCCTTATTCTCTTAATTTTGCTCCCTATCTCCATAATGCTCACTATCTTTTCCTCCCTCTTCCTCTTTTACTTCCTCTCTTTCCCTCTAAATTTTTTCTTGCTCTCACTCCTCTCTCCCTCTTTTCTTTTTAATCTCTCGCTTTGCCTCTATCTCCCCTTTCTCACTCTCTCCATTACTCTTGCCCTCTACCTCTCTCTTTCTTACTCTCTATTTTGTTTCTCTATGTCTCTTGGTCACTTGATCTCTCTTGCTATCTTTTCCCTCTATTTACTCTATCATCCTTGGCCCTCCTACTATCTCAATATCCCCATCTATGTCTCCCTCTCTCTAACTCTCACTCACTTTCATTTACTTTATCTTCCCTGAAAGTATCTTCTCTCTATATTTCTATCTCATTGTCTCTCCTTCTCTCCCTACCGCTCACTCTTCAATCCTTATCTTCACTCCCTCTCCACTCTCTCTCACTCTCTATTTCATCTCTCTTTATTTTTTCTTGCTCCCTTCCTGTCCCTCTTTGTCTCTCTCTTGCTCTTTCTTCTATCGTTCACTCTTCTCTAACTTTGCTTACTCTTTCTCTCCCTCAATCACTCACTCTCCCTCCCTCACACACTCTCTCTCAATTTCACTCAGATCTTGATCTGTCCCCTCATATCAATCTTATTATTTCTTATTTTCTCTCATAGAACTCACTTTCTTCCTTGATCCCTACCTCTTTCAGTCACTACTTCCCTTACTTTCTCGCTCTTTCCCTATCTTACTCCTCTCTCTTGCTTTTGTTGCTATCACTCATTCACTCCCTCTCCATCCCTTTTGTTTTCTCTATCGCTCTTTCTCATTTCCTCTCTTGCTCTCTCTTATCTAACTCTCTCTTTTATGTATTTCTCTCACTCTTCCTCTCCTGTTCTCTAGCTCTCTCTCATCCTCTCCCTCCCTCTTCCCTTTCTCCCACTCTCTCTATCTCAATCTCTCCCTCTCTCCCTCTCCGTCTCCTTCTTTCCTTCTTCCTTCTCACTCAATCTCTCTCAATCTTCCTCCTTTTCTCAATCTTGCTCACTATTTTTTCCTCTTTCCACTCTCACTTCTTATATCTATCTTAAATCATTCTCTCTTTCTCCCTCTCTCACTCTCTCTATCTCTTTAATCTCTCTAAACACTTCCTCTATCTCCCACTTCCCACTCTCTCCCTCTTGCACACTCTCTCCTTTTCACACTCTCTCCCTTACTCTTACAATCTCTATCTCTCCCTTTCTTACTCTCTCTCTTTCTCACTATCTCACTCTCTACTATGTTTCTTGATCTCGCTCTCTAGCTCTCCCTTGATCTTTTTTCTCTTTACTCACTCTTTATCTCTCTATATCCATCACTCTATCCTTTCTCTCCCTCCCTCCCTCCTTATTTTTCTTTCTTTTTCTCTCTCTAGCTCCCTCTCTCTTGCCCTCCCTTTCGACAATCTCTTTTCTTTCTCAATTTCTATCTCGCTTTTTCACTCACTCTCCTCCTCTCTCCCTCACTATTTAATTTCACTCTCACGTGTACTCCCTCACTCACTTCTCTCTCTCTTTCTCTCTTACACTCTCTCCCATTTTCTCCCTCTCTCTCACTCTCCCTCATCTATCTCTCTCTCTTGCTCCATCTATCATTCTCTCTCTTGCTCCTTTCCTCCTACTCTCTCTTCACCCACTCCCTCTGTTCAACTTCACTCTCACTCCTACTCCCTCTCTTTATCTCTTTCAGAATCTCTATTTTCTTGCCCACTTTCTATCACAATCTCGCTCTCACACTTTATTCTCACTCAACATCTCCCTTACTCTTCTCACTCTTTCTCTTCCCCTATCCCCCACTCTCTTTCTCTTTTTATCTTGCTTCCCTCGTTTCTCTCTGTTTCTTTCTTAAGCTCTATCCCACTTTCCCTTCTTTGCTCACTTTCTCTCCATCACTCTCTTATCCCCTCTTTCATTCTCTTATTCTCCCTCCCTCACTCTCTCTTGTTCACTCTATTTTTCTTTATTTTCCCTCACACTCCCTATATCTCTCTCATACTCTCTTCCTCTTTCGCTCCCTTCCTCCATGTTCCTCACTTATTGTTCTCTTTATTTCCATTTTATTCCTCAAACTTCTCAATCTCTAATGTTTCTCTCTCACTCTCTTTTCCTCTTCTCTCTCACACATACAATCTCCCTCTTAGATCAATAGAGTGAGAAAGAGAGATGGAGGGCAAGAGTAGATAGAGAGAAAAGATAGTAGTGGGCCAAGGATGATAGATGGGATATTTAGATAGTAGGAGGGCTGAGGACGATAGAGTAAATAGAGAGAGGGAGACTAAATTAATGAAGAGGGAGAGAGGGAGGGAGGAAGAGAGTAAGAGATCGTTGGAGAGAAAGAGTGAAGAAAGTGATTAGAGCGAGTGATAAAAGAGAGCAAGAGTGTGTGTGTGTGTGAGAGAGAGAGAGAGAGAGAGAGAGAAATAAAGAAATAAAAAGTGATAAAACATAAATAGAGAAAAGAGCGAAAGAGAGAGAGAGTGATAAAGAGAGATAGAGGGAGGGAGTCAAAGAGATTGAAGAGTGTGGGAGTGAGAGAGGAGAGAGAGAAGGAAGATATAGAGAAAAAGTGAGAGTGAGGGAGAGAAAGGGTAGAGTGTTAGATTTAGTGGGAGTGAGGGGGGATGAATTGGAAGAGAGTGAAAGGGAGATAGAGAGAGGGAGGGAGAAAGTAATGGAGGGAGGGACGGAGGAAGAGAAGAGAGAGAAAGAGATAGTGAGAGGGACGGAAGCAATAGAGAGGGAGAGAGAGAGTGGGGATAGAGGGAGAAAGATTGAGATGAATGAGAGAAAAGAGAGCAACAATGAAAGGGTCAAAAGAGAGTATAAGATAGAAAAATAGAACAGATTGCAAGAAAGAGACAGCAATGGAAAAATAATAATAGCGATGGGGATAAAGAGAAGAAAAAAGATGTAGAAATGGAGAGAGAGGATGGAGTGCGAGAGAAGGAAAGAGATTGTAAGAGAGAGCGTGATAGAGATCGAGAAATGAAGCTTAAGAAAGTGAGAGGGAGGGAGATTGAAAGAGAGAGAATGAGAGAGTTTATGAGTGTGTGAGTGCTCGAGAAAGAGAGAGTGAGTGATAAGGAGAGAGAAGGGCAAGCTACATAAGGGAGACTTAGAGAGGACAAGAGAAGGAGAGTGGGAGAGTGAAAGAGATCTTATAGAGGGTGAGGAAAAAAGTGTGAGAGAGAGAAGAGGATATAAAAGATGGAATGAGAGAGAGAGGCAAAGGATTGATAATGAGATATTAGGAGAGTGGGAAGGGAGAGAGAGTGTGAGGGTGGAAGACAAAGAAGAGAGATAAAAAGCTAGATAATTAGAGAGATAGTGACCGAGGTGGTAAGATAGATATATAGGGAGAAAAGGAGAAAGAGTTGAGACAAAGGGAGGAAGAGTAGAGAAAAGAGAGTGGCAGATAAGGTTGAGACAAAGGGAGGGACAGAGTTAAAGAGGGAAGGAGGAAGGGAGAGAGAAAGAGGGAGAATGTGTGTGAAAATTAGAGAAAGAAGAGAGGGGGATTGAAAGAGGAAAAACTTGGAGAGAAAGAGTGTGTGTGTGTGATAGGGACAAAGAAAGAGAGAAGACAGAGTGACTGAGGAGAGATCATAATTGAGAAGAGCAAGTGTATGAAAAAAAGAATAGAGTGAGAGAGAGATAAACTAAGGGAGAGAAATTTAAGAGTGAGGGATTGAGGCAAAGAGAGAGATAGCTAGATAGAAATAGAGGGAAAAGGGAGTGAGGGATTGAGGCAAGGTGAGTCAGAGAGAGAGAGGGAAGAAGAGCTAGAGAACGAGTAAGAGAGAGAGATCTTGAGAGAGAGAAAGAATAATTAAGAAGAGGGGAAGAGTGAGGGAGGGAGGAAGAGAGTGTGTGAAGAAGAGATGAGAGACAGAGAGATAAAGATGAAAGGAAGAAATTGAGAGGGAGAGGAAGAGAGAGTGGTGGATAGGAGAGAGAGAAAAAGAGAAAGGAGAGTGAAGGAGAGAGAGGAACAAAGAAAAAGAAAGGAGGGGGATGGATTAAGAGTGAGAGCAATATAAAGATGATGATGGGATTGAGAGAGAGAGAGAGAGCGAGAGAGAGAGAGAGTGTGTGTGTGTAATGGAGAAGAGGGTAATAGAAGTGAGAGCAAGGAAGAAAAGGAATAAAGAGTGAACAATAGAGAGGGAGGAGTGAGAGAGATTAAAGAGAGGGAGTAATAGAGGTAGAGAGGGTGTGAGAAGTAGAGCGGGAATAATAAATAAATTTAGATAGAGAGGGATAGAATGGGAACAAGAGTAAGGAAGGAGAGTGAGAGAGAAATTGGTAAAGATAAATAGAGAGAGAAACAAATTGAGAAAAAAATATAGAAAGAGAGGGTTAGTGAGAGGGACAGAAGGAAGCAGAGCAAGAGAATGAGTGAGTGATACATGGAGAGAGAGAGAGATTGAAATGCTGAGGTAGACGGATAGAGTGGAAGGGAGAGAGTGAGAGTGTGTGTGGAAGAGAGAGCGAAGAGAGATTGAAATGCTGAGGTAGCCCTCTCTCATCTCTCTCATTAATTTCACATTCTCCCACACATCTCTCTCTATTTTTCTCTCCGTCTCAATCCCCTCTCTGTCTCCTCTATCTCTCATACTCTTTTCCATACTCTTTTTCTCACTCTCTCCCTCTCTATATATCGCTCTTGATCCATCCCTCACTCTCTCCTTCATTCTCTCAGTCCCTATCGACCTCTTCTCTTTTTCCATCCTTCACTCACACTCTCTCTCCCTTCTCACCCTCTTAATATCTTTTTTCTCACTTGAACCTCCCTCTTTTATATCATCTTCTCTCCCTCACTCTGTTTTCCTATTTCTCTGTAGATTACTTCCATGCTCTAACTACTGCTCTCTTTATCGCTCTCTCTCCCTCTATCATTTTCACTCCTGCATTTGTGCCCTTTCAGGTCTGCATTATGTAGCTTATTATTCTCTCTCCATCTCACACACACTCTCACTCTAAATCTCACACCCTCTCACCCTCTTTAGCTCCATTTTTTGCTCTATAACTCACTCTCTCTTGCTACCTTATTTTTCTTGCTACTCTCTCCTCTCTCTCTCTCTCACTCCATCTTTCTCCCTTCACTCTCTATCCTATTCTTTATTATTCTCTCTCTCTTTCTCTCTCTTTTTCTCAATCTCTTCTATCTCCCTCTCGCCCCCATTTACTTTTATTAGATCTTCATGTAGCCTCTCTTCTCACTCTCTCCCTTTCAGTCTCTCACTTTTTGTTTCCTACTCTCTCACTAAACCCTTTCGCTTCCTCCTATCTCTTATTATCCCTCACTAGCTCCATCTCTCTTTCTCTATTCTACCTCTCCTTACCTCTCTCTCTCTCTCTCTCTCTCTCTCTCTCCTATCTCTTCTATCTCTCACTTTTGACCCTCCTATTATCCCTCACTACCTCTCTCTCGCTTTACCTCCCTCTTTCACTCCCTTAATCCCTCTCTCATTCTTGCTCCTTCTCTTACTCGTTCTCTCCCTCCCTCTCTCACGCTCTCTCTCTATTCCCCCACACTCTCTTCTTTCTAATTCTCTATTACACTCTCCCCCTTTCTAGCTCCCTCTCTCTCTTTTCAGTGTGACTCTCACTCTTACAACCTCTCACCCTCTCTCTTTCTCGATCCATATTCACTCTCTCTCACCCCATTATCATATTTGTTGCTCTCTCTTCTCTCTCTCCTCTTAATCTTTCTCCCCCTCTCACCCCCTTTCTCTTGCTTCATTCCCTTTGTCCCTCTCTCTCCCTCTCCTAGTCTCTCTTTCACTCTCTCAAGTACACTATCACTCCCCTCTCAAACTCTTCCAATTCATTACCGCTCTCTCTCCTACAAAATCTCATTCTCTGTCTCTCACTCTTGTTCACTCTCTTTATATCTTCCCTTACTCTCTTCTCACTCACTCCCACTTGCTCTCTCACACCCACTCTTCATTCTCTCACTCCATCCCTCCTCTCTCTTTCTCACTCTCTCCCTCTCTCATTCTTTTCTCAATTTATGACTTGAAAGAACAAGAGAGAAAAAGAGGGTAGGGAGAACATAAGAGTGAGAACAAATATGAAGAGAAAGAGAAGAGAAAAATAGTGAGAAGAGAGAAGAGTGAGAGACAAGAGGGACTCAAGATCGAGCAACATATAATGAGTGAGAGACAGAGAAAGGAAGATGTTGAGGGAGATATGTTGAGAGAGAGAGGGTGAGAGGGAGATAGAGAGAGTGAAGTAATGAAAGAGGGAGAATGTAAGGGTTAGTTGGAGTGAAAAAGTTGGTAAAGAGATAAGGCAAAGTGATAAAAAAGAGAGTAAGAGTGTGTTGCGTGTGATAGATGGAGAGCAATAGAGAAATAAAAGTGATAAAAACAGAGAAAAGAGTGAGAGAGGGAGAGAGTAAGAAATAGAGAGAGTGTGTGTTAGGATTGAAGAGAGTGGATGCGAGAGTGGTGTAGGGAGTAGGAAAGAAGAGAGTCTGAGGGAAGATTTAGAAAGAGAGGGAGCGAGTGGAAGACCGGGGTAGAACATGAGATTGAAAGAGAAGGTATGAAGAGGATGTGAGTGAGAGGGAGAGAGTGTGCGTGTAAGAGAGAGGGGGCGAGGAAGAGAGGCAAGGATGCAATGGAGAGGGGGAGAGAGGGTGATAAAGATTGAATGGCGAGAATAGAGAGTAAATGAGAGAGTGACCATGGAGTGAGAAAGAGAGTGGGAGGAGGGAGTAAGAGTGACAGTGAAATGGAATAGGGAGAAAGCGAGAAAGTGTTAAAAAGAAATAAAGAAAGTGTGAGGGAAGAGAGAGCATGAGAGAGGGAGAGAATGTGCGAGTGGGAAAGGAAGGAAGACAGAGAGATAAGGATAGCAAAGAGGGAGGGAGAGTGAAAGAGAGGTAGTGAGGGATAAAATGTGTCAAAAGAGAGAGATAGAAGAGAGAGTGAGAGGGAGATAGAGAGAGATAAAGAGAGATCGAATGGAGAGTGTGAGAGAAAGAGAAGGATGAGTGAGTGAAAAAGAGAGATAGAGGGAGGGAGTGAGATGGATTAAAGAGAGTAGTAGAGAGAAAGTGAAAAGGATATAGAGAGTGAAGCGAGACTGATGGAAGATTGAGTAACTCAGAGTAAGTGAGAGGTAAAGATCTAGGGTGAATAGAAGGATGGAGAGAGCGAAACAGAGAGAGAGAGATAGATATAGAGTGAGGGATGTAGAGAGGGAGACAGAGAGATATGGTGAAGGAGAGGGAGGGAGGAAGTAAAGAAGGGAGAGAGGGAGAGAAGAGAGTGAAAGAGACAATAGGAGATCACCTCTCTCCCTCTCTCCCTCTCTCTCATGCTCTCTCCCACTTTGCCTCCTTGGTTCTCCCTCTCTCTCTCTCCATCTCTCTCATTCACTCTCTCATTCTCTTATTCTCCCACCTTCTATGTCTTTCTCACTCTATTTTCCGTCATTCTCCTTCTCTGCCTATATCTCTCTCACTCTCACTTTCTCCCTCCATCTCTCTCCATATCTTCTTCTATATCTCCCTCTCTCTCTCTCTCTTCCTCTCACTCCTATCTTTTGCTTTATCTTTCGTGAGTCTCTCTTCTCACTCTATTTCTGCCTCACTCTCTCTCCCTTTCTCCCTCCACCTCTCTCTCCAATCCCTATCACTCCCTCCCTCTATCACTCTATTTTTAGTTCACTCCATCTCTTGCTCACTCTCTCACTCTCTATTTCATCTCTCTTTATTGTTTACTTTCTCTCTCTTGCCCTTTCTCTGTCCTCTCTCTTGTTCATTCGTCTATAACCCTCTTCTCTCTCTTTACTCACACTTTCTCACCCTTAATCCCTCACTTCTCTCTTGCTCTCTTTTTGTCCCTCTCTCTTCCTGAGTTGCTCTTACATCTCACTCTCACCCCATATCTCCATCTCATTATTTATTACTTTCTCTCACACATCTATCTCTCCTTTTTGTCCCTCACACTTTTACTCCCTCCTTCCCTCTCTTTCTCCTTTTCTCCTTAACTTAGCCCTCTCTCTCTGCTCTTGTGCTCACTCACTAAGTCTCCCTCCCTACTTCTTTCTTTCTCCGTCGCACTCTCTCATTCCTTCTCTCTTGCCCACTCATCTCTCACTTTCTCTTCTCTCTATTTCTCTCGCACTCTCCCATACCCTTTCTCTTTCCCTCTCTCCCTCTCACTTTTCTCCCCCCACTTTCTCTATCTTAATCTCACTCCCTCTCTCGCTCTCCCTCTCCATCTCTACCTCCTCTCTTTCTCAATCATACTCTTAATCTCACTCCATATCTCCATAGTTCCCACTATCTTTTTCTCTCTCACTTCCTCTGTCTCCCTCATAAATCTTTCTTGTTCTCTCCTCCTCCTTAGCTCATCTCTCTCTTCAATCTCTCTCTCCCTCTACCTCCCCCTTTCTCATTCTCTCTTTCTAAATCTCTTCCTATCTTACTATGCCTCTCACCCTCTATTCTTTTTCACATTCTCTCACTCTCTTACTCTCTCTTGCTATCTTTTATCTCTTTTTTCTATTGTCCTCTATCTCTTTCTTTCTCACTCACTCCCTTTCTCACAATGTCTCTAACTCTCTATTCTGTTTCTATATCTGACTCTTGCTTTTTTTTCTCTCTTTAATCACTCTTTATCTCTCTATATCCATCACTCTATCTCTCTACCTTCCTCTCATTCTCTATCCCTTCTCTTTCTCACCCCACTTCTCTCTTCTTATTTATCACTTCCCCTCCCTCTCTATATCCATCCTCTATGCTCCTTGATTCGCTCTCTCTCTCTTGCTTACCTCACTCTTTATTCTTTTTCTCTCACATCTCACTCTTACCCCTTATCTCCATCTCATTATGTATTATTTCCACTCACACATCTCTCTCCTCATTTGTCCCTCCCTCTTTCAATCCTTCCTTGCCTCTCCATCTCCCTTTCTCCTTATTTCTCTCCTCTCTCTCTCCTCGTGCACTCAGTTGCTCAATCTCCCTCCATCCCTTTTATTTTCTCCATTGCTCTCTCTCATTCCCTCTCTCCTTTCACTTTCCTTCTCTCTATTTCTCTCTCACTCTCCCTCATCCTTTCTCCATCCCTCTCTCCCTAATGCTTTCTCTCTCCTTCTCTCCCTCCCACTCTGTTTATCTCAATCTCACTTTTCTATCTCTCCCTCTCCATCTCCCTGCTTTTCTCTTTCTCGCTCATTCTCTTAATCTCAATCCCCATCTCTTTATTGCTCACTATCTTTTCCTCTCTCTCACTTCCTCTCTTACTTCCTCTCTCACTCTAAAATCTTTCTTGCTCTCTCTCCTCTCTCACTCCCTCTATCTCTTTAATCTCTCGCTTTCTACCAATATCTCCCCTTTCTCACTCTCTCCCTTACTCTTACCCTCTTTCTCGCTCTCTATTTTGTTTCCCTCTCTCTCTCTTTCTTGCTCTCTCTTGCTATCTTTCCTCTCTATTTACTCATACCCTTTATCTCTCTCTCTCTCACTCTCTCCCTCTCTCACTATGTCTCTTACTCTTTATTATGTTTCTCTCTCTCTTGTTCTATTGCTCTGTTTTCTATCTTTACTCACTCTTTATCTACCTATATCCATCACTCTATCTCTCTAACTTCCTCTCATTCGCTATCTCTTCTCTTTCTCACCCCCTTTTCTCTCTTATTGTTTATTACTTTCCCTCCCTCCCTCGCTCTATCCCTCTATCCTTATTTCACCACTCTCTTTTCCCTCACTTACCTCACACTATATTCTTTCTCATTTTGTCTATCTCTCTCTCCATTACTTGCTCACTCACTGTCTTCAATTTTACTCTCACTCTTACTCCCTCACTCTCTTCTCTTTCTTTCTCTCTTGCACTCTCTCCCATTCCCTCTCCCTCTCTCTCACTCTCGCCTTAACAAACTCTCTTTCTCTCTTCCTCCATCTATAGTTATGTCTTGCACCCTTTCTCTTACTCTCTCTCCCCAATCTCTTTCTGCAGCTCCACTTCCACTCTTAATCCTTCTCTATTCTTTTATTCCTATTTCTATCATCATCTCGCTCACACTCTCTATTCTCTTTGACATTCTCTATTACTCTTCTCACTCTTTCTCTTCCTCTATTCAGCTACATCCTTTCTTTATTTCTCTCACATCCCTCCCTTCCTATCTCTCTCACACTCTCTCCATTTTCCCTCCTTAACTCTCCCTCTCTCTCCATCTTGTTATCATTCCCTCTCATTCTGTTATCCTCCCTCCCTTTCTGCCTCTTGCTCACTCTCTCGTTCTCTATCTTCCCTCACTCTCCTTCTCTCCCTGTGTCTCTCTCACTCTCTCTTCCTCATTTGTTTCCTTTCTCTCTTCTTTATCGTTTGTTTGCTTTCTCTTTCTATTTCATTGCTCACTCCTCTCACTCTTTCTCTTCTATTTCTCCCTATCCTCTCGCTTTGTCCCTTACTCTCTTCTTCCCGCTTTCTCACACTTAATCTCTCCTTTCTCTCTACATCCATCTTTCCCTCCCACCCACTATCTAACTCGCACTAACACTCACACAATCTCTATCCTTCCCTTCGTCTATCTTTTATCCTCCTTCACTCTCCCACAAGTTTTGTATCCTCTTCTCTGTCTCTCTCTCTCTCTCTCTCTCTCTCTCTCTCTTTCTCATTATCTCTAACTTTATCTCTCACATTACCCCACTCCTTAATTCTCTTTCTCCCTCAGCCCTTCTAACTTGCTCACACTCTCTTCAATTTTTTTCTATCACTTTTTCTATGCCTCTCTCTTCCTCGTTGTCACTCTGCTCACTCTCAATCATTCTCTCTCTAACATTGTCTCCTCTCTCTCTCCTCGCACTCATTCTCTTATCATCCTCCCTCTTTCTTGTTCTTCCTTTCCTTACCTTCATTTTTCCATCTATTTTCCTCTATTTCATGGTCCCTCTGACCCTTTATTCAATTTAAATCTCACTTTTACTCCCTTTCGCTTTCTCACTCTCAATTCTCTGTCTCCCTCTCTCTCTTACTCTCTTATGTTACTCTAATCTCCTCTCCTCTTACTTTTTCTTTCATTATATCCCCCCACTCTATCTGGCTCGCCCTCTCTCGCTCTCACTCTCCCCCTCCCCCTCCCACTATCTCTCACACAACCTTCTCTCCCTCTTTCTCACGCACATGCACACTCTGTTTCTCTACCTTATTCCTTCCCTCGATTTCTCTCTGGCTCTTCCCTTACGTCTTGTTCTCTCTTTCGACGCCTCTCTTCTATCTCAATTTCTTTATTGCTCTCTCTTTCTTCCTCCCTCTCTTTCTCACTCTCTCTTGCTCGCCCTTATTATCCCTTCTATTGCTACCTATTCCCTATTTCTTCTTACTCTGTGTGCTCCACTATCCCCCACACACACTCACTCCCTCTTTCACTCCTTCCATTTTACTCACTCACCCTCCCTCCCTTCCTCCCTATCTCTCCCTCTCATCCACTCCATTTCTCTCTCACACTTGCTCAGTCTATTTCTCCTTCCCTCTTTTAAACTCATTCTCTTATTATCTCCCCCTCTCGTTCCCTCTCTCTTCAATCTCTCTCACTCCCTCTCTCTCTTTTATATTATTCTCTTTTTCATTACTCTCACTTACACAAACATTTCTCTCTCTTCCTTTTATTCCCTCTCTCACTCTTTCTCTCCAAGTCCCTCTTTTCATCACTATATCAATGTTAGTCTTAACCTGTCCCTCTATCATTATATTTCTCTATTCTCTCTCTCCAAATCTATCTTTTATTTGTCTCTCTTCTCTCTCATTCCATTTACTCGTTCTATCCATATATCCCTAAAACTCTCTCTCCCTCTCTCACTTCCTCCTTCCCTCCATATGTCTCCTACTTTCTCTCCTTCACGCACTCTCTCACTCTCTCACTCTCTCCCTTTTATCTCTCCCTCAACCTCTGCAACACCCTCTCTCTCTCTTTCTCTCTCAGTCCCTCACTTTCTCTCTCTCGATCTCTCTCACTCAATCTTTTGCTCTCCTTCCCTTTGTCCCTCTCACTACCCTCTCTTGTTCTATTTTTTTCTCGTTTATTACATTTGTTCTCACTCTCTCTCTCTCCATATATACCTCTCTTGTTCCCTCGCTCACTATCTCTCTCATTCTCTACCTCTTTATCTCTCGCTTCTCTGTCTCCCTCAAACTTTTTTTCTTCTTCTCTCTTCTCCCTCTCTCAATACCTCTCTTATCTCTTCTTCTCCCTATATTTTTCAATATTATTCTATATCATTCTTGTGCTCTCTTCTATTATTCTCTTTTCTAGTACTCTCACACTCACGCACACACACACACATTCTCTCTCTTCCTCTTGTTCCCTCTCTTGCTCTTTCTCTATCAATCCATCTCTTCATCACTATATCACTCTCACTCTTATCTTGTCCCTCTATCTTTCTCATTCTCTATTCTATCTCTCTCCTAATCTTTCTTTTATTTGTCTCTCTTATTTTTCATTGCTTTTACCATTTCTCTTCATAATCCCCAACACTCTCTCACCCTCTCTCACTTTCCTACTTCCCACCTTATGTCTCCCCCTTTCTCTCTCTCCCCTCTCTCTTTCACACTCTCTCACTCTACCTCTACATCACCCTCGCTCTCTCTCGAAATTTCTCTCTCTCTAGATCTCTCTCTCATTCTCATGCTCTCCTTCTCTTTGTCCCTCTCACTAATCCTCTCCTTCTCTGTTTGTTTCTCAATCTCTTTTCTTTCTCTACTTGTCTGTCACAATCTCTTTCTCTCAATCTTCACTCCCTCTCTCTATCTCTCTTTCTCATTCTCTCCTCTCTCTCTCACTTTCTATTCTATCTTTCTTTTTTTACTCTCTTGCTCTTCTCTCTCTTCCTCCCTCTTCGGTCACTCTCTCTTGTCTATTTGCTCATTTTTTTTTCTTTATCCCTCACACACACTCTATCTATCGTTCTCTAATTTTTATCCTTCTCATCCTTCTCTCTTCTCTCTCTTCCTCCATCCCTCTCTCCCTCTCTCTCTCTCTCTGTCACCCATTTCTCTCATTCTCTTTACGTATTCTTGTTCTCACTCTATACCTCTTTATTTATATTTCTTTATTGCCCCCTCCCCCAGTCTTTCTTTCATTCTCTCACTCTCTATCTCTCTTTTCTCTCCCTCCCTCCCTCCCTCACACACTCACTCCTTTCCCACCCTAATATTATTTTTTTCTCACTTGTTCCTCACACTCCTTCCCTCACTTATATTATTTTATCTCACTCACTTTATTTTTCTCTTTGGATCTCTTTGACTCTATAACTCTTATTCTCTTTAACGGTAGCACTCCCTTCCTCTATCTTTCTCATTCCCTTAATCTTTCCCTCTCTAACTCTTCTCTTTCCATCTCACACCTCATACACTCTCTCACTCTCTCTCAAACGCTCTTCCTCTCACCCTCAGAGGGATTGAGAGAGAGAAAGTACGTGTGAAGGATAGGGGGAGATAAACATTCAGCTAAGAGAGAGATTGTGTGTGAGTGAGAAACATTCGAGAAATATTTATAAAGTGTGAAGAATAAAATTGAAAGAAAGAGAGCAAATAGTGAGAAAGATAGAGGATGAGAGCGAAGTAGGAAGAGGGTATGAGAGAGATATAGGGAGAGTGAGGAAAGATAGAGAAAGAGAGAGTGATCAAGAGATAGTGATGGAGGGAGAATAAGAGAATGAAAGAGGGAATAAGAGAGAGCGATGGAGAGAAAGAGAGCCAAGAAGGGAAAGTGGGAGAGAGCATGAGAAATAGAGAGAAAAAGTTGTGAAGTAAGAGAAATAGAGAATGAGGGTGCGGGACAGAGAAAGAGAAAGAGGGAGAAGAGTAAGGGAATAGTTGAGTGAGAATAAAGAGTGAGAGCTTGGTTGCAATAGAAAGTGCGTAAGAGAATAGAGTGTGAAAGAGATAAAGAGAGGGAGTATAAATGAGAGTAAGCTGAAGAGAGGGAGTGGGTGAAGAGAGAGTAGGAGAAAAGGAGCAAGAGAGAGAGAGTGATCGATGGAGTTAGGGATAGAGAGGGAGCAGATAGAGAGAGAAAGGGAGAGAGTGCAAGAGAGAGAAAAGCATGTGAGGGAGTATGCGTGAGCGTGAAATTAAATAGTGAGGAAGAGAGGAGGGGAGAGAGTGAATAAGCGAGAGAGAAAGAGAGAAAGAATAGAGATTGTTGAAAGGGAGGGTAAGGGAGAGGGAGCTAGAGAAAGAAAAAGAGAGAAAATATGGATGGAGGGAGCGAAGGAGAGAAAGTAATAAATAATGAGAGTGAAGGGGGAGGGGTGTAGAGAGGAGAGAGAGATAAAGAGAGGAAGAGAAAAAGATATAGTGATGGATAAAAACAGATAAAAGGTGAGTAAAGAGAGAGAGAAAAGAGCAAGGGAGAGCTAGAGAGCGAGAGAAAGAAACATAAAGAGAGTGAGACATAGTGATAAAGGGAGAGAGCAAGAAAGGGATAGAGAAAGAGGGTAATTGTTAGGGAGAGAATGAGAAAGGGGGAGATAGAGGAAGAGAGTGAGAAGTTAGAGATAGAAAAAGAGAGAGAGAGATTGAAGAGTGAGAGGGAGTGAGCGAGGGAGAAAGAGAGAAAGATTTAAGAGAGATAAAAAGCAGGAGAGGAGGAGAGAGCAAAGGTAGCAAACAAGATTGAGAAAAGGAGGGAGGTTGAGAAGGATAGAGTGAGAAGGAAGAAGGAAGGAAGGAGATAGAGAGGGAGTGAGGGAGTGAGAGGAAGAGATTGAGATAGAGAGAGTGGGAGTGATGGAAGAGGAAGGGAGAGAATGAGAGAGAAAGGATGAGAGAGAGCAAGTGAGTTCGAGAGGAAGAGTGAGAGAAATGGAGGAAAGAGAAAGTGAGAAAAGAGAGAGCAAGAGAGAGGGAATAAGAGAGAGATAGAGATAACAAAAGTGAGGGAAAGGGAGTGAATGAGTGAGTGCAACAAGAGCGAGAGAGAATAAGATAGGGATCAAAGAGGAAAGTGAGTTTCGTGAGAGTAAATAAGAAATAATAAGATGGATATGAGAGGAGAGAGAAAGATGTGAGAGAAACTAAAAGAGAGTGTGAGAGAGGAATAGTGAGAGTGATTGAGCAAGAGAAAGGGTAAGAAAACAGAGAGAAGCGTGTGAGATAGAAGAAAGTGCAAGAGAGAGACAGAGAGGAGAGAAAGAGAGCAAGAAAATAATAAAGAGAGATTAAATAGAGAGTGAGAGAGATAGAGAGAGAAGAGAGGGAGTGAAGATAGGGATTGAAGAGTGAGCAGGAGGGAGAGAATGAGAGAGAGTGAGACAGAAATATTGAGAGAAGATAGACTCAGGGAAGATAGAGTAAAAGATAGTGAGTGAGAGGTAGAGAGAGGGAGATATAGATGGGATCTTTAGATAGCACGAAGGTCAAGGATGATAGAGAGGGAGACTAAATTAATGAATGAGGGAGAGAGGGAGGGAGGAAAAGATTGTGAGATTGTTGGAGAGAAAGAGTGAGTAAAGTGATAAGAGCGAGTGATAAAAGAGAGAAATAGTGTGTGTGCGTGAGAGAGAGAGAGAGAGAGAGAGAGAATTAAAGAAAAAATAGTGATAAAGAATAAAAAGAGAAAAGCACAAAAGAGAGAGAGAGAGAGTGAGAAAGAGAGAGTGAGGCAGAGTGAGAGATCGAAGAGTTTGGGAGTGAAAGTGGAAGAAAGAGTGAGAGAGAAGAGAGAGATGGAAGATATAGAGAGAAAGTGAGAGTGAGGGAGAAAGGGGGTAGAGAATGAGATTAGTGGAAAAGAGAGGGGGGATGTATTAGAAGAGAGTGAGAGGGAGAGCAGGATAGAGTCTAGGAGAGAAAGAGAGAGAGAGCGAGAGGGAGATAGAGAGAGGGATGGTGGAAGTAATGGACGGAGGGAGGGAGAGAAGAGAGAGAAAGAGACAGTGGTAGGGATGGAAGCAATAGAGAGGGAGAGAAAGAGAGTGGGGGCATAGAAGGAGAGAAAGATTGAGATGAAAGAGAGAAGATAGGGCAACAATGAAAAGGGAAAAAGAGGCATAAGATAGAAGAAGAGAATAAAGTGCAAGAAAGAGAGAGCAAGGGAAAGAGAATAAAAGGGATGGGGATAAAGAGAATAGAAAAATATGCAATAATGGAGAGACAGCATGACTGCGAGAGAAGGAGCATGAGTGCGAGAGGAGTAGGAGTGTTAGAGAGAGCAAGATAGAGATATAAAAAAGGAGCATAAGAGGGTTTGAGGAAGGGAGATTGAAAGAGAGAGAATGAGAGTGTATGAGTGTGTGTGAGTGTTCGAGATAGAGTGTGAGGAAAAGGAGAGAGATCGGCGAGCTACATAAGGGAGAACTGGAGAGAGCAAGAATCAGAGAATGAGAAAAAAGAGGCAGAGAGAGTGATAAAGAGAAGGAGAGTGGGAGAATGGAAGAGATTGAAGAGAATTAGAGAGATATTGAGCAAGGTGGTAAGATAGATATATAGGGAAAGAATGAGAAAGGGTTGAGATGAAGGGAGGCACAGTAAGGAAAAGAGAGTGAGAGGTAAGGCTGAGATAAAGGGAGGAAGAGAATTAAAGAGGGAAGGAGGAAGGGAGAGTGAAAGAGAGATAAAGGGTGAAGTAATAAGAGAAAGAAGAGAGGGGGCTTGAGAGAGGCAAAACTTGGAGAGAGAATGTGTGTGTGAGAGATAGGGATAAAGAAAGAGATAAGAGATAGTGAATGAGGAGAGATCATAAGAGAGAAGAGCAAAGCAAGAAAAGAAAATAGAGACTGAGAGAGAGATAAAGCGAGGGAGAGAGAAATTTAAGAGTGAGGGATTGAGACAAAGAGGGAGATAGTTAGAAAGAAATAAAGGGAAAAGAGAGTGAAGAAAAATAGTAAGACAAGGCAAGCCAGAGGGAGAGAGGGAGGGAGAGCTAGAGAACGAGTGAGAGAGATAGAGAGATCTTGAGAGAGAGCAAGAAAGATTAAAAGAGAGAGGAGAGAGTGAGAGGGAGGGAGGGAGAGAGTGTGTTAAAGAGAGAGGTGAGAGATAGAGAGACAGAGAGGAATGGATGGAATAGAGTGGGAGAGGGAGAGAGTGAGAGGGAGGGAGAGAGTGTGTGAAAGAGAGAGATGAGAGACAGAGAGACAGAGAGGAAATGAGGGAATTGAGAGGGAGAGGCAGAGGGAGAGAGAGTGGGGGACATATGAAGAGAAAGAGTGAATGGAGAGAGAGAGAGAAGAGAAATCAATAAAAGAGACATAAGGAGAGAGAGAAGGAACAAAGGAAGAGAAAAGAGAGGAATGGATTAAGAGTGAGAGTGGTATCATGATGATGAGTGAGATTGAGAGAGAGTGAGAGAGGACGTGTGTGTGTGTGAGTGATTGTAATGGAAAAGAGTGGTATTATAGAAGTGAGAGCAAGAAAAGATAAGGAATAAGAGTGCATGATAGAGAGAGGAAGGGATTGAGAGAGATTGAAGATAGGGAGTGATAGAGGTAGAGAAAGTGAGAGAAGTATAAAGAGAAGAACAGATAAATTTAGATGGAGAGGGATATAATGAGAACAAGAGTAAGGAACGAGAGTGAGAGATAGGGGTAACAGAGAGAGGAACAGAGAGAGGAAAAGAGAGAGTGAAGTGTGAGAGAAGGTGAGAAATAATGAGAGAGAGTAGAGAGAAGGATTGAAAAAGAGGAAAGTTGGAGAGCGAGAGATATAGTGTGTTTGAGGGATAGAGAAGAAAAGGCTTGAGCAAAAAGAGAAGAGAGAGTGACTGAAGAGAGAGAAAGAGATAGAAGAGCAATATGAGAGAGAATAGAGTGTGAGTGAGAGAGAGGTAGAGTGTGACAGTGAGACAGAGAGAAGGTGTGAGAGAGATTGAAGAGTAAAATATTGAGAGAGAAATTGCTATAGACAAATAGAGAGAGAAACGAGATTGAGAAAAATATTGAAAGAGAGGGTTAGTGAGAGGGACAGAGGGAAGGAGAGCAAGAGAATGAGTGAGAGATAGATCGAGAGAGAGAGAGAGAGAGATTGAAAGGTAGAGGTCGAGGGATAGAGTGAAAGGGAGAGAGTGAGAGTGTGTGAAAAAGAGAGGGGGAGAGAAAGAGAGACATAAAGAGGGAAAGAGGAAGTGAGAGAGGGTGAGAGAGTGAGAGCGAGAGATAGAGATAGAAAGATATAGAAGATAAAGAAGGACATGAGTGGAGTGAGATAAAGAGTGAGTAAAGGGGGAGAAAAAAGTGAATGAGGGGAGGGAGAGAGAGAGAGAGAAAAGAGAGACCAATTGAGAAAGAGAGGGAAGGAAGGAGAGTGAGAGAGAGGTTGAGGGATGGAGGGAAAAAAGAGCGATTAAAGAGAGGGAAGAGAGAACAATTGAAGATATAGCAAGAGATGGACAGAGAGAGAGAGAGAGAGAGCAAGAGAGAGCAAGCAACGATAAAGAGAGATGATATTAAGGGTGAGAGAGTGACAAAGATCATGAGAGGGATGAATTAGAAGGAGGGAGAGAGAGCGAGGAAAGGAGTGAGAGGGATTAAAGAGTGAGTGGGAGGGGAGAGGGTAAGGTAGAATAAGAAAGAGAAGAGAGACTCAGAGAAGATAGAGCAAGAGATAAGGAGTGAAAGGTAGAGAGAGGAAGTTATAGAGGGAGATATGGACAGAGAGGGAGGGAGAGCGGGACATAGAGAATAAAGAGTAAGAGTGTGAGCGTGGGAGTGAGAGAGAAGGAGGGAGGAAGGGAGAGAGTGGAAGAGGGAAGGGAAGAGAGGAAGAGATGTGTGTAAGAAGGTGAGAAATAATAAGAGAGAAGATGTAGAGAGAAAGATAGAGAGATTTGCGATTGGAATTCAAAAAGAGACAAGTATGGGGAGAGAAAGAGCAAGAGATATTGAGGGATAGAGAGGGAGAAAGAGAGAACAAAAGGCAACAAAATAAAGAGAAAAAGACCAAGAAAAATATATATTATGCAGAGTGAGAGAGAGAGCATGAGTTGTGAGAAGGAAAAGAGGGAGAGATTATGAGATGTAAGGGATAGAGTGAGAAAAAAATTAGAATAAGGAAAACATGAGAGAGAACAAACGACCGAGAAAGAGACATAGTGTAAGAGAAAGCACGGGTGCTAAAGAGAAAGAAGATAAAACGAAAGAAAAAGAGCGAATGGGGAGCAGGAGAGAGGTGGAGTGAAAAAGTGATTGTAATGAAGGGTTATATTGAGAGAGAGCGAGAGAAATGATAGATAAATTGGTAGATAGAGAAAGAGATAGAGATAGGAGCATGAGATTGAAGGAGAGAGAGGAGAAAATAAATTAGTGAGAAAGAAATGGAGAGTAGGGGAAAAGAGAGCGAGAGAGATTGAGAAAAAGAGCTTAAGAGATTGAGATAGATAAAATGTGAGAATATATGGGTTTGAGAGAAAGGCAGAGGGGGGAAGGGATGAAGAGTGACAATGAAATTTAAGAGAGCGAGGTAGGGAAAGAGGGAGATAGAAAGCACGAGAGAGAAAGAGAGAGGGGAGGGGAATGTAAGAGTGAGAGCGAAATTGAAGAGAAAGAGAAGAGAAAAATAGATAGAAGAGATAGAGGGAGGGAGACTGAAAGAGAAGAGGGACTCAAAGAAGATCGAGCAACATATAATGAGTGAGAAGTGGAGAAAGGAAGATGTAGACAGAGATATGTAGACAGAGGGATGGTGGGAAAGGGAGATAAAGAGGGTGAAGTAATGAAAGAGGCAGAGAGTGAGGGTTGGTTGGAGTGAAAATGGGAAAAAAGATAAGGGAGAGTGATAAAAACAGAGCAAGAGTGTGTGTGTGTGATAGAGGGAGAGCAATAGAGAAATAAAAGTGATAAAACATAGAGAAAAGAGTGAGAGAGGGAGAGAGTGAGAAATAGAGAGAGAGGGGTGTTAGAGATTAAAGAGAGTGGAAGCGAGAGAGGTGTAGGGAGTGTGAGGGAAGATATTGAAATAGAGTAAGCGAGAGGGAGAGTGAGGGTAGAACATGAGATTGAATGAGAGGGGATGAAGCAGAAGTGAGTGAGATCAGTGTGTGTGTAAGAGAGATCATGCGTGTGAGGAAGGAAGGGAGGAAGCAATGGAGAGGGGAAGAGAGGGTGATAAGATTGAAAGCTGAGAATATAGAGTAAATGAGAGAGAGTGAACATGGAGTGAGAAAGAGAGTGGGAGGAGAGGGTAAGAGTGATAGTGAAATGGAAGAGACAAAAGTGAGAAAGTTTTATATAGAAATAAAGAAAGAGTGAGGGAAGAGAGAGCATTCGAGAGGGAGAGAGTGAGCGAGTGAGAAAGGGATAAAGGGAAAGATGTAGTGAGTGAAAGAGGGAGGGAGAGTGAAAGAGAGGTAGTGATGTATAACCTGTGTCAAAAGAGAGAGAGATAGAAGAGAGAGTGAAAGAGAGATAGAGAGAGATAAAGAGAGATGGAATGGAGAGTGAGAGAGAAAGAGAATGATGGAGTGAGTGAGAGGGAGAGATAGAGGGAGGGAATGAAATTGATTAAAGAGAGAGTAGTAGAGAGAAAGTGAAAAGGAAATAAAGAGAGAAGAGAGAATGTGGGAGTGAGTGAGAGAAAATAGAAGAAAGGAGAGAGATAGAAAGAGGGGGGGGGGAAAACAGAGAGGGAGGCAGAGAGGGGGGGAGGGAGGAAGTAAGGAACGGATGCAAGGAGAGAAGAGAGTGAAAGAGACAATGGGAGATCACTCTCTCTCCCTCTCTCTCATGCTCTCTCTCACTTTCCCTTCCTGGTTCTCCCTCTCTTGATCTCTCTCTCAATCTCTTAATCTCCCACCTTCTCTCCCTTTCTCCCCATTCTCCTTCTCCACCTATATCTCTCTCACTCTCACTTCCTACTTTGCTCCCTTCCTCTCTCTTTTCTATCTCATTGTTTGTTCTCTCTCTCTTTCTTTTTTATTGCTCACATTTCTTTACTCTTTCTCTTATGTTTCTCTCTCTCTTACTCATTCGCACGCACAATCTCTCTCTTTTCTCAATATTTTATTCCCCTATCCCTCACACACACTCTTTCTCTCTCGCTCTCCAATTATTATCTCTCTCAATCCCACTCTCATCTCTCTCATTTCTTAACTCTTTCTCTCTCCCTCTCTCCCTCCCTCTACTCTCACTCTCTTTTCCAATTATTATCTCACTCTCATCTCTCTCATTTCTTTATCTCCTCTACTCTCACTCTCTTTTCCATACTCTTGTTCTCACTCTCTCCTTCTCAATCTATATATCGGTCTTAATCCATCCCACTCACTCCATCAATCTGTCACTCCCTATTTCTCCCTTCTCTCCCTCCCTTTCTCGGTCACACTCTCCCTCCCTTCTCACCCTCCTAATATATTTTTTCTCACTTGACCCTCTCTCTATTGCCCTTTTTCATATCCTCTACTCTTCCTCACACTCTTTTCCTATTTCTCTATAGATCACTTCCACGCTCCCACTATTTTTCTCTGTCGCTCTCACTCTCTCTCTCTATCATTCTCACTCCCTCATTTGTGCCCTTTCTAGGACTGCCTTATGCTCTCTCTCCATCTCACACACTCTCCCTCTCTCGATCTCTCCCCTCTCAACCTCTTTAGCTCCATTTTTTGCTCTCTATTTCACTCTCTCTTACTACCTTATTTCTCTTGCTACTCTCTCCTTTCTCTCTCTCACTCCATCTTTCTCTCTTCACTCTCTATCCTCTTCTCTATTATTCTCTCTTCCCCTCTCACTTATTTTCTCACTCTCTTCTCTCTCCCTCTTCTTCTCTTTTTTACTCTCTATTCCCTTTTTTGATATAATCTCTTTATCCCTCTCTTTTGTTGCTCTCCTTTCTCTCTCTCATTCTATCCTCCACTCTCTCTCTCCTCTCTCTTACTTCCATCACTCCCTCCCCTCCCTCCTGCTTCTCTCCCTCCCTCCCTCCCTCTCCCTTTCATGTCCCTCTATGCCTCCTTCTCTCTTGCTCCTTCTCTCTCACCACTCTTATGTTATCCTTACTTGACCTTGCCTCTCTCTCCCCTACTTACTCACTCTTGATCTTTCTAAAACCTCTCTTTTCACTCTCTCACTTTCTGTTTCCTACTCTTTCTTTAAACCCTCTCACTTCCACCAATCTCTCTTTCTCCCACACTACCTCCATCTTTCTGTCACTCTCTATTCTACCTCTCTTTATCTCTCTCTCTCTCCTATCTCTTCTATCTCTCACCTTTGACTCTCCCAATATCTCGCACTAACTCTCTGTTGCTCTCCCTCCCTCTTTCACTCCCATAATCCCTCTACCACTATAATTATCTCTCTCTTTCTTGGTCCCTCTCTTGCTCGCTCACTCTCTCCATCTCTCACACTCTTCTTTCCCTCGCACTCTCTTCTTTTTATTTCTCTGTTACACTCTCTCCATTTTTAGCTCCCTTTTTCTCTATTTTCAATTTCAGTCTCACTCTTACAACCTATCCTCCTCTCTCCTTCTCGCTCTATGTTCACTCTCTCTCACACATTCTCACTTATGTTGCTCTCTCTTCTTTTTCTCCTCTCAATCTTTCTCTCCTTCTCTCCCCCTTTCTCTTGTTTCCTTCCTTCCCTCTCTCCCTCTCTCTCCCTCTCCTAATCTTTCTTTCGCTCTCTCAAACACACTGTCACTCCCCCTCTCAAAACACTTCTGGTTCATTCCGGCTCTCTCTCCCACAAAATCTCATTTTCTACCCCATCTCTCACTTTCGTTCACTCTCTTCATACCTTCCCTGACTCACTCTTCTCAATTACTCTAACTTCCTCTCTCACTCCCTTCCTACTCTCTCTTTCTCACTCTCTTCATCTTTCATATTTTCTCTATTTATGATATCACTTTTTCTTTCTCTTTCGATATCTCCCTCGCTTTGTCTCTCACACACTCTCTCTTCCTCTTTTTTATCACTCCCTCCTATCTCATTACTCGCTCTTTTCTTCAACCATTGCTCAGTAACTTCCTCTTACCCACTCGCTATCTTCCCCCTCTATCTCCCTCTCTGGATCTCCCTCTGTCCCTCCATCTCTCACTTGCTCTATATCTCCCTCACTCTCTCTTCCTCTCACTCCGATCTTTTGCTTTATCTTCCATGAGTCTCTCTTCTCTCTCTATTTCTATCTCACTCTCCCGTTCTCCTTCCACCTCTCTCTTCAATCCCTATCACTCTCTCCCTCTATCACTCTGTTTCTAGTTCACTCCATATCTTGCTCACTCTCTCGCTCTCTATTTCATCTCTCTTAATCTTTTCCTTGCTCTCTCTTGCCCTTTCTCTGTCCTCTATCTTGTTCTTTTGTCTATAACCCTCTCTTCTCTCTCTTTACTTACTCTTTCTCTCCCTCAATCCCTCACTCTCTCTCTTACTCTCCCTTTGTCCCTCTATCTCTCTCAGTTGCTCCCACGCCTGACTCTCACCCCTTATCTCTATCTCATTGTTTTTTACTTTCTATCACACATCTATCTCTTCTCCTTTGTCCCTTCAACTTTTACTCGTTCCCTCTCTTTCTCATTTTCTCCTTAACTTCCTCCTCTCTCTCTCCTTTTGTGCTCACTCTCTTAGTCTCCCTCCCTACCTGATATTTTCTCCATTGCTCTTTCTCATTCATTCTCTTTTGCTCACTCATCTCTCACTTTCTCTACTCTCTATTTCTCTCTCACACTCCCTTACCCTTTCTCTCTCCCTCTCTCCCTCACTTTTGTCCCCCCACCCTCTCAATCTTAATCTCATTCCCCCTCTCCCTCTCCCTCTACAACTCCCTGTCTCCTTCTCTCTTTCTCACTCACACCCTTAATCTCACTCCATACTCCATATTGCCCACTATTTTTTCCTCTCTCCCTCTTAAATCTTTCTTGCTCTCTTCCTCCCTCAGTCCCTCTCTTTCTTCAATCTCTCTCTCTCCCTCTATCACACCTTTTCTCACTCTCTTCCCGTCTTACTATGCCTCTTACTCTTTATTTTGTTTTCTCTCTCTCATACTCTCTTGCTCTCTCTTGCTATTTTTTCTCTCTATTTCTTCTTGCCCTATATCTCTCTCTTTCTCTCTCTCCCTTTCCCACAATGTCTCTAACTGTCTATTTTGTTTCTCTATCTCACTCTCTCTCTTTTCAGTCTCTTTACTCACAATTTATCTTCTATATCCATCACTTTGTCTCTCTACCTGCCTCTCATTATCTATATCTTCTCTTTCTTGACCTTCTTCTCTCTTATTGTTTATTACTTCCCCTCCCTCCTACCCTACCTCCCTCTATGCCTCCTTTATTCACTCTCTACTCTACTCTTTTTCTCTCTCACATCACACTCTCGCCCCTTATCTCCATTTCATTATTTATTATTTTCTCTCAAATATCTATCTCTCCTCCTTTGTCCCTCCCTCTTTCAATCCTTCCTTCCCTCTCCTTCTTCCTTCCCCCTTATCTCTCTCCTCTCCTCTTTCACACGTCGCTTAATCTCCCTCCTTCCCTTTTATTTTCTCCATCGCTCTCTCTCATTCCCTCTCTCCTCTCACTTTCTCATTTCTCTATTTCTCTCTCACTCTTCCTTATCCTTTCTCTCTCCCTCTCTCCCTCATCCTTTCACTCTCCCTCTCACTTCTCTCCCTCTGACTCCATCTATCTCAATCTTACATTTCCTTCTCTCCCTCTCCGTCTCCATCTCTCCTTTTTTCTTTCTCCCTCATTCTCTTAATCTTGCTCCCTATCTCCATAATGCTTACTATCTTTTCCTCTCTCTTCCTCTCTTACTTCCTCTCTTTCCCTCTAAAATTTTTCTTGCTCTCACTCCTCTCTCCCTCTTTTCTTTTTAATCTCTCGGTTTGCCTCTATCTCCCCTTTCTCACTCTCTCCATTACTCTTGCCGTCTACCTCTCTCTTTTTCACTCTCTATTCTATTCTCTCTCTGTCTCTCGGTCACTTGATCTCTCTTGCTATCTTTTCTCTCTATTTACTCTATCATCCTTGGCCCTCCTATCTTAATATCGCATCTATGTCTCCCTCTCTCTAACTCTCACTCACTTTCATTTACTTTATCTTCCCTGAAACTATCTTCTTTCTATATTCCTGTCTCACCCTCTCTCATTCTCTCCCTACCGCTCACTCTTCAATCCTTATCTTCACTCCCTCTCCACTCTCTCTCACTCTCTATTTCATCTCTCTTTATTTTTTCTTGCTCCCTTCCAGTCCCTCTCTGCCTCTCGCTTGCTCTTTCTTCTATCGCTCACTCTTCTCTCACTTTGCTTACTCTTTCTCTCCCTCAATCACTCACTCTCCCTCTCACTCTCCCTCCCTCACACACTCACTCTCTCAGTTTCACTCAGATCTTGATCTCTCCCCTCATATCAATCTTATTATTTCTTATTTTCTCTCATAGAACTCACTTTCCTCCTCGATCCCTATCTATTTTAGTCCCAACTTCCCTTACTTTCTCGCTCTCTCCCTATCTTACTCCTCTCTCTTTCTTCTGCTGCTATCACTCATTCGCTCCCTCTCCCTCCCTTTCGTTTTCTCTATCGCTCTTTCTCATTTCCTCTCTTGCTCTCTCTTATCTTATTTTCTCTCATGGAACTCACTTTCCCCCTCGATCCCTACCTCTTTCAGTCACCACTTCCCTTACTTTCTCACTCTCTCCCTATCTTACTCCTCTCTCTTGCTTCTGTTGCTATCACTCATTCACTCCCTCTCCATCCCTTTTGTTTTCTCTATCGCTCTTTCTCATTTCCTCTCTTGCTCTCTCTTATCTAACACTCTCTTTTATGTATTTCTCTCACTCTTCCTCTCTCATTCTCTAGCTCTCTCTCTCTTATCCTTTCCCTCTCATCCTGTTCCTCCCTCTTCTCTTTCTCCCACTCTCTCTATCTCAATCTCTCCCTCTCTCCCTCTCCCTCTCCTTCTTTCCTTCTTCCTTCTCACTTAATCACTCTCAATCTCCCTCCTTTTCTCAATCTTGCTCACTATTTTTTCCTCTCTTCCTCTCTCGCTTCCTATATCTCTCTTAAATCGTTCTCTCTTTCTCCCTCTCTCACTCTCTCTATCTCTTCAATCTCTCTTACACTTCCTCTATCTCCCACTTCCCACTCTCTCCCTCTTGCACACTCTCTCCCTTTCACACCCTCTCCCTTACTCTTACAATCTCTATCTCTCCCTTTCTTACTCTCTCCCTTTCTCACTCTCTCACTCTCTACTATGTTTCTTGATCTCGCTCTCCAGCTCTCCCGTGATCTTTTTTCTCATTACTCACTCTTTATCCTATATCCATCACTCTACCATTTCTCTCCCTCCCTCCTTATTTTTCTTTCTTTTTCTCTCTCTAGCTCCATCTCCCTTGCCCTCCCTTTCAACAATCTCTTTTCTTTCTCAATTTCTATCTTGCTTTTTCACCGACTCTCCTCCTCTCTCCTTCACTATTTAATTTCACTCTCACGTGTACTCCCTCACTCACTTCTCTCTCTCTCTCTCTTTCTCTCTTGCACCCTCACCCTTTTTTCCCTCTCTCTCTCTCTCCCTCATAACTCTCTCTCTCTTGCTCCATCTATCATTCTCTCTCTTGCTCCTTTTCTCCTACTCTCTCTTCACCCACTCCCTCTCTTCAGCTTCACTCTCACTCCTACTCCCTCTCTTTATCTCTTTCAGAATCTCTATTTTCTTCCCCACTTTCTATCACAATCACGCTCTTACTCTTTATTCTCACTCAACATCTCCCTTACTCTTCTCACTCTTTCTCTTCCTCTATCCCCCACTCTCTTTATCTATTTGTCTTGCTCCCCTTTTTTCTCTCTGTCTCTTTCTTAAGCTCTATCCCACTTTCCTTTCTTTGCTAACTTTCTCTCCATCACTCTCTTATCCCCTCTTTCATTCTCTTATTCTCCCTCCCTCACTCTCTCTTGCTCACTCTGTTTTTATCTATCTTCCCTCATACTCCTTATATCTCTCTCATACTCTCTTCCTCTTTCACTCCCTTCCTCCATGTTCCTCACTTATTGTTATCTCTCTTTCCATTTTATTCCTCAAACTTCTCAAAATCTTTCTCTAATGTTTCTCTCTCACACATACAATCTTCCTCTTAGATCAATAGAGTGAGAAAGAGAGATAGAGGGCAAGAGTAGATAGAGAGAAAAGATAGCAAGAGGGCCAAGGATGATAGATGGGATATTTAGATAGTAGGAGGGCTGAGGATGATAGAGTAAATAGAGAGAGGGAGACTAAATTAATGAAGAGGGAGAGAGGGAGGGAGGAAGAGAGTAAGAGATCGTTGGAGAGAAAGAGTGAAGAAAGTGATTAGAGTGAGTGATAAAAGAGAGCAAGAGTGTGTGTGTGTGTGTGTGAGAGAGAGAGAAATAAAGAAATAAAAAGTGATAAAACATAAATAGAGAAAAGAGCGAAAGAGAGAGAGAGTGATAAAGAGAGATAGAGGGAGGGAGTCAAAGAGATTGAAGAGTGTGGGAGTGAGAGAGGAAGAAAGGGTGAGAGAGGAGAGAGAGAAGGAAGATATAGAGAAAAAGTGAGAGTGAGGGAGAGAAAGGGTAGAGTATTAGATTTAGTGGGAGTGAGGGGGGATGAATTGGAAGAGAGTGAAAGGGAGATAGAGAGAGGGAGGGAGAAAGTAATGGAGGGAGGGACGGAGGAAGAGAAGAGAGAGAAAGAGATAGTGAGAGGGACGGAAGCAATAGAGAGGGAGAGAGAGAGTGGGGATATAGGGATAAAGATTGAGATGAAAAAGAGAAAAGAGAGCAACAATTAAAGGGGCAAAAGGGAGCATATGATAGAAAAATAGAACAGATTGCAAGAAAGAGAGAGCAATGGAAAAAGAATAATGGTGATGGGGATAAAGAGAATAAAAAAGATGTAGCAATGGAGTGAGAGGATGGAGTGCGAGAGAAGGAAAAAGATTGTAAGAGAGAGCGCGATAGAGATCGAGAAATGGAGCTTAAGAAAGTGAGAGGAAGGGAGATTGAAAGAGAGATAATGAGAGAGTTTATGAGTGTGTGAGTGCTCGAGAAAGAGAGAGTGAGTGATAAGGAGAGAGAAGGGTAGGCTACATAAGGGAGACTTAGAGAGGACTAGAGAAGGAGAGTGGGAGAGTGAAAGAGATCTTATAGAGGGTGAGGAAAAGAGTGTGAGAAAGAGAAGAGGATATAAAGGATGGAATGAGAGAGAAAGGCAAAAGATTGAAAATGAGATATTAAGGGAGTTGGAAGGGAGAGGAGTGTGAGGGAGGAACGGAGGGAGACAAAGAAGAGAGATAGAAAGCTAGAGAATTAGAGAGATAGTGATCGAGGTGGTAAGATAGATATATATAGGGAGAAAAGGAGAAAGAGTTGAGATAAAGGGATGAAGAGTAGGGAAAAGAGAGTGGCAGATATGGTTGAGACAAAGGGAGGGAAAGAGTTAAAGAGGGAAGGAGGAAGGGAGAGAGAAAGAGGGAGAATGGGTGCAAAAATTAGAGAAAGAAGAGAGGGGGATTGAGAGAGGTAAAACTTGGAGAGAGAGTGTGTGTGTGTGATAGGGACAAAGAAATAGAGAGGACATAGTGACAGAGGAGAGATCATAATTGAGAAGAGCAAGTGTATGAAAAAAAGAATAGAACGAGAGAGAGATAAACCGAGTGAGAGAGAAATTTAAGAGTGAGGGATTGAGGCAAAGAGAGAGATAGCTAGATAGAAATAGAGGGAAAAGGGAGTGAGAGAAAAAGAGTAAGGCAAGGTGAGTCGGAGGGAGAGAGGGAAGGAGAGCTAGAAAACGAGTAAGAGAGAGAGAGATCTTGAGAGAGAGCAAGAATAATTAAGGAGAGAGGGAGAATGAGGGAGGGAGGAATAGAGTGTGTGAAGAAGAGATGATAGACAGAGAAACAAAGATGAAAGGAAGAAATTGAGAGGGAGAGGAAGAGAGAGTGGTGGATAAGGGGAGAGAGAAAGAGTGAAAGGAGAGTGAAGGAGAGAGAGAATGAACAAAGAAAAAGAAAGGAGGGGGATGGATTAAGAGTGAGAGTAATATCAAGATGATTATGGGATTGAGAGAGAGATAGAGCGAGAGAGAGAGAGAGAGAGAGAGAGAGAGTGTGTGTGTGTGTGTGTGAGTGAGTGTAATGGAAAAGAGAGTAATAGAAGTGAGAGCAAGAAAGAAAAGGAAAAAAGAGTGAACAATAGAGAGGGAGGAGTGAGAGAAATTAAAGAGAAGGAGTAATAGAGGTAGAGAGGGTGTGAGAAGTAGAAAGAGAATAATAGATAAATTTAGATAGAGAGGGATAGAATAAGGACAAGAGTAAGGAAGGAGAGTGAGAGAGAAATTGGTAAAGACAAACAGAGAGAGAAACATATTGAGAAAAAAATATAGAAAGAGAGGGTTAGTGAGAAGGACAGAAGGAAGCAGAGCAAGAGAATGAGTGAGTGATACATGGAGAGAAAGAGAGAGAGAGAGAGAGAGAGAGAGAGAGAGAGAGAGAGAGATTGAAATGCTGAGGTAGACAGATAGAGTGGAAGGGAGAGAGTGAGAGTGTGTGTGGAAGAGAGAGCGGAGAGAGATTGAAATGCTGAGGTAGAGGGATAGAGTGGACGGGAGAGAGTGAGAGTGTGTGGAAGAGAGAGGAGAGAGAGAAAGAGAGATACATAAGGAGGGAAGGAGGAATGTGAGAGAGGGTGAGAGAGAGAGTGCGAGAGATGGATATAGGCAGATATAGAAAGGTAAAGAAGGAGATGAGGGGAGGGAGATAAAGAGTGAGTAAAGGGAGAGAAAAGAGTGAGAAAAGGGAATGAGGGGAAGGAGAGAGAGAGAAGAGAGACCAATTGAGAAAGAGAGGGAAGGAAGAAGAGTGATAGAGAGGGTGAGGATGGAGGGAAAAATAGCAAGTAAAGAAAGGGAAGAGAGAGTAATTAAAGATATAACAAGAGATAAACGGAGAGAGAGAGAGCAAGAGAGAGCAAGTACGCGATAAATAGAGACGAATTGAGGGTGAGAGAGTGACAGAGAAGAAGAGGGGGAGAGAAGTAGATGGAGAGAGAGATGGAGGGAAGGAGTGAGAGGGGTTGAAGAGAAAGTGGGAGGGAGGGAGAGTGAGAGACAAGAGGGACTCAAAAAAGATAGAGCAACAAATAGCAAGTGAGAGGTGGAGATTTGCAGCGAGAGGGAGGGTAAGAGGGAGACAGGGAGAGTGAATTAATGAAAAAGGCAGAGATTAAGAATGATCAAAGAGAGATATGAGAGGAAGATAGAAAAGAGAGCAAGAGACACACTAGTAAAAGAGAGCAAGAGGGAGAGGGGGGCAAAGAGAGAAAATAAACAATAGAGAGAAGAAATAGAGAAGGAGAGAGAGAGAGAGAGCAAGAGATGGAGTGAAGATAGGGATTGAAGGGTGAATGGGAGGGAGAGAGAGTAAGGTAGAAATAGAAAGAGAAAAGAGACTCAGGGAAGAAGAGCAAAAGATAATGAGTGAAAGGTAAAGAGAGGGAGTTATAAAGGGAGATATGGAGACAGAGGGAGGGAGAGAGGGAGATAGAAAATAAAGAGTAAGTGAGTGAGAGTGGGAGTTAGTGAGAAAGATATATAAAGAAAGTGAGAGATGAGAGAGAGATAAACAGTAAGGTAAAGAGAGTGAGATATATGGAGAGAGAAGGAGAGAGGGAGGGAGGGAGTGAAAGAGGGAAGGGAAGAGAGGAAGGTATGTGTGAGAGAAGGTGATAAATAATGAGAGAGAAGAGGAGGAGAGGGAAAGATAGAGAGTTGAGACTGGGATTTCAAGAGAGAAGTAGGGAGAGATAATGAGCGGGAGAGATTGAGGGATAGAGTGGGACAAAGAGAGAATAAAAGGCAACAAAAGAGAGAGAAAAGACCAAGAAAAAGAGATAATAAATAGTGAGAGAGAGAGCATGAGTTGTGAGAAGGAAAAAAGGGAGAGAATATAAGATGTGAGGGAGCATGAGATTGATTGAGATTGAGAGAAAATAAGATAGTGAGAAAGAAATGGAGAGTGGGAGAAAAAAGAGCGAGAGAGATCGAGAAAGAAAGCTTAAGAGATTAAGATAGGGAAAGCGTAAGGATGTATGCGTTTGAGAGAAAGGGAGAGAGGGGAAGGGATGAAGAGTGACAATGAAATTGGAGAGAGAGGTAAGGGAGCAAGGGAGAAACAAAGCACGAGAGAGAAAGAGAGAGGGTAGGGAGAACATAAGAGTGAGAAATAAATTGAAGAGAAAGAAAATAGAAAAATAGAGAGAAGATAGAAGAGTGAGAGAGAAGAGAAACTCGAGATCAAGCAACATATATTGAGCGAGAGATGGGGAAAGGAAGATGTTGGGGGAGATATGTTGAGAGAGAGGGTGAGAGAGAGATAGAGAGAGTGAAGTAATGAAAGAGGGAGAATGTAAGGGTTGGTTGGAGTGAAAAAGTTGGTAAATAGATAAGGTAGAGTAATAAAAAGAGAAAGTAAGAGTGTGTTGCCTGTGATAGATAGAGAGCAATAGAGAAATAAAAGTGAAAAGAACATAGAGAAAAGAGTGAGAGAGGAAGAGAGTGAGAAAAGAGAGAGTGTGAGTTAGGATTGAAGAGTGTGGAAGCGAGAGAGGTATAGGGAGTATGGAAGAAGAGAGTGTGAGGTAATATTAAGAAAGAGTGGGAGCGAGTGGAAGAGCGAGGGTAGAACATGAGATTGAAAGAGTGGGTATGAAGAGGAAGTGAGTGAAAGGGAGAGAGGGAGAGAGTGTGCATGTAAGAGAGAGCGAACGAGAGAGGAAGGGAGGCAAGGATGCAATGGAGAGGGGGAAAGAGGGCGATAAAGATTAAATGGTGAGAATAGAGAGTAAATGAAAGAGTGAACATGGAGTGAGAAAGAGAGTGGGAGGAGGGAGTAAGAGTGATAGTGAAATGGAATAGAGATAAAGCGAGAAAGTGTTAAAGAGAAATAAAAAACGAATGAGGAAAGAGAGAGTATGAGAGAGGGAGAGAGTGAGCGAGTGAGAAAGCAAGGAAGACAGAGAGATAAGGAGAGTGAAGAAAGGGAAGGATGTTGGATGTCAAAGAGGGAGGGAGCGTGAAAGAGAAGTAGTGAGGGATAAAATGTGTCAAAAGAGAGAGATAGAAGAGAGAGTGAGAGGTAGATAAAGAGTGATCAAATGGTGAGTGTGAGAGAAAGAGAAGAATGAGTTAGTGAAAAAGAGAGATAGAGGGATGGAGTGAGATGGATTAAAGAGAGAGTAGTAGAGAGAAAGTGAAAAGGAAATAAAGAGAGAAGAGAGACTGAGGGAAGATTGAGTAACTAACAGTGAGATAGAGGTAAAGAGATAGGGTGAATAGAAGGAAGACGAGAGTGAAAGAGAGAGAGAGAGAGATAGAGAGGGATGCAGAGAGCAACACAGAGAGATATGGGGAAGGAGAGAGAGGTGTCGACATATTTTTAGGTTGTGTGTTGTATTTTTAAAAAAAAAGGTCGCCAACAGAAGTTGTCGACGAATGTTAGATTTTAAATTTAATTTAAATATGTATTTAATTTGGAAAGTAGTATTTGATTTTGAAAATAACTTTACATTTGAAAATTTTAAGATATGAAATCAAACCGATCTCACATCCCGAACAGTTAATATAAACGAGCACCGCACCACAAACCGTGTATTTATTCCGAAGAATAGACACACTGCTTGATGATGGGGCTCGAATAAATAAACTAAAAGATTTGTGGCATCCATTTGGACTGCGAACAAATTTTATAAGCCTACAAGTTCCCCTGTTTAATATAAAGAAATTAAACAGGGTTTATATTACCTGGGTTCTTAAAGTTCCCTATAATGCAAGCCCCTATAGTTAATTACATCTTAAATGACGAGAATCATTTAAAAAAACTCTCGATAATGATCAGTGGTTTTGCTTTCAAGAATTTCAAAGTTTAACGTTTTCAAAGGATTGAATTTTAGAAATTTCAATTGGGAATGGATCAAATTTGGAACAATTATTTTTAGTAGTCCAAAGGAAGAGAAGTAGGAGAAGCTGAGGATCCAAGAAGAATCTTGGCAACTTCCCAAACTATCCTATTGTTTAGCTTCAATTTGGGAGCTCATTTAATATTCCATCTTGCCTGTTTTAATTAATTAGGACTTATATTTATATGATATGATTATACAAATAGCCTCAAAGATGTGAGGGTTTATGTCGTACCAAACGACTACCTCGAAGTCCTAAGACCGGTTAGGGCTTAATTTACATGACATGATCATGCAAATGCCTAACGAAGAGTTGAGGATTTATGTTGCACTAGGCAAACTACCTCGAAGTCCTATGGCTTGGTTATTTAATTCTAAGAAAGTTTTGCTAAAGTAGATCCGAGTTTTGCTGATGACGATGGTCGAGCTGCCCACCATGCTCCGAGCTTCTTGTCGTTGCAGAGGTTTAGTTTTGGAGGTCAAAAATCAAGAGATGAGAGAAGTGTTTTGGTTTAGAGAAAATCTTAAAATCTAAGTGTTTTTTAGTGTTTTAATTAAAACAAATCTTGAAGTTGTTTAAACAGAACCGACTAAGATCCCACGGTTCCGTCATCCCGGCACTGTTATTTTCATCGAATTCACTTAGTCCAGATGAATTTGCTAAACTCACCTGAATGAGTTCCACACTTTCATTTAGACTGTGGGAAATCCCGTTAGCAACACGTGGGTTACATCATCCGAGGTATTCCCAATCATTCAAAACATTTTAATTTAGTTGTGATTGTAGTTTTGTTGTTCTGTTTGTGATTAAATTTTAAGTTGTTTTATATTTTGGAATGTTGTGGCGGTGAATTTTATCTTGCAATGACTTTTAATTTAGTTTTGGTTTCAGTTTAGGGACTATCCTAAAGGTTTTGGTTTTCATGCAACAGTTTTGTTTATCATGCAAGAAAAAGTAAAGTACAGTGCATGTAAGTAAATTGCAATAAAATAAAAGCGTACCTGGAGGGTCTTCACGTCATCCCAAGCTGCACTTGAAACACATGTTAGGGCATTTGAATATTTTGCAAGAAATACCTAGGTAAAGCTAAGGGAAAGGGTTTTGGTTGTCTGCCAAGTTCCTAATCCTATAACTAGTCATCTCCTATGACATCTAGGTTCTTGGTTTGATTTAAGGATAATTTTCTTCATCGAAGAACAACTAGATTCAATTGTTCTTCTAAAACATCCCGTTATATTGAGGAAGTGCTTAGGACAAATCCTAAACATCTTTTCAATATTTCTGGGATTGTTTTGAGTCCAAGTAAATTTAGTTGCACAGGTGAATTAATCATCCATGGGTTTAAGTTTTGTTCCCTTGCTCAGTGAACAAGGACATTTGAATATCCTATAAGTGAAATAACACTTTACTTGATACTTCATTTAAGAGTTATAATAATAAGAGCTTTAAAATGGCAAATCAACTTATTAAGTATTTTAATGATTTAAACTTAATGATTTAATTTTAATTTTGACTTAATTATAAAAAATTAGTTTAAGTTTGGAATAGTGTTCAAGTCCTTTATGTTTTAAGTTTACTTTAAGTGTTTGGTTTAACTCTTAATGATTTCATTTAGGTGTGTTGTTAAATGATTTTAATTCAATTTAATTTTAATTTAATTTAAGTTTAATTTAATTTAATTTAATTTAATTTAATTTAATTTAATTTAATTTTAATTTAATTTAATTTTAATTTAATTTGGTTTAATTTAAATTTTTAATTTAATTTAATTTAATTTTTTATCTTAATATATTAAATATGAATTAATTTAATTGTTAAGGTGTTAACTTGATTTAGATTTTGATTTATTTTAATCTCAACATATTAAATTTAATTTAATTTAAAATTTAAAATTTTAATTTAGGATTATCCTTTCAGTTAAGAATTAAATATTATTGAAGTGATTAATTTAGGGATTCATAAATTAAAGAATAAATATCCTCTTAATAATATCCCTACTTTAATAATTCCAATTTCTATTATTCTTCCAAAATTTCAATTAATTAATTAATTAAAGTTTTATTTTAATTATATTTGAAATAGTTAGTAGGTTTCTACCCTCAATCATTTAAGTTTCAATCATCCAAAATCAGTTTAAAATCAAATATTTTACCCTCCCCTTTTTGATTAACCCTAAAATTTTAATTAAGGGCTGAAATTTTTAATTACCCTTTTGCCCTTAAAGCTTAATAATTCTATAACTCACTAAACTAACCTCAAGTGAACTTAAAATTTTTATGTAACCTTACTCATATTTCAATTAAGACATTAGATGAGAAAATGTGATTTTGCTATATTTAATTTATTTATGTAATTATTTTTAATAGAAAAAAAGGGTTTTCAAGGAAAATTTAATAACATGACCAAGGAAATGTTTCTCTCCTTAAGAAAATTATGGGATGTTCTTAATGACCAGAGGACCATTTGGACCAATTTTGGTGATTTTTTGAAATATATTTTATTTATTAGAATTATTTTTAGTTTTAGAGTATTAATTAATTTAAAAATAAAATAAAGTCGAAAATAGGATTTTATATTTTTCAAAAATCACTCTAACCTCAGGGAAATCAGAGAACCAAATTTTATATTTTTTTTATTTTTCTTTGATTTATTAGAATTATTTTAGTGGAAATGTTAAAGAAAATCATTTTTTAAATCAAAAATTGTTTTAGGCATTTAAAATTCAATATCTTACCTTAGAGACTTAGGAAAATATTTGGTTTGTTCCTAGGTGATTAGAATTCAAAATGTGACATTTTGGTGATTTTTAATATTTTATAATTTTTATTATTTTTTAATTATTAAAAATATTAAAGTAATGATAAAAATCAACTTTTTTAGAAAATTATAATTTTAATTTTCCTAAACTCCCCTGATATCAGAGAAGCCCCAAAACCATTTTTGTGAATTTTTGAAAAAAATTTTGTGAGTTATGAATTTTTAAAATTTAATTTTACTTATGAGGTTTAATTAGCCCATTTGGTGGGGTTAAACATTTTCAATTGATTTCAAATTTTTATGTGATGTTCCTCTGATCCTAAAGATCAGTGGAGAATTATTTTCAAGTTAATTTGATATTTTGTTAACCCTAATTAATTAAAGTTCAATTTTAGGGGTTTAGGCAAATTAAGGATATTATGAATGAATTAACTCAAAATATATTTTTCCTAGGTTCCTCTGGTAATAAGGAACTTCACCAAATTTTTCTAGATTTTATATCACAACATGCTAATTATTGAAATTAAAATACTCAAAACAGTAACATGCAATTGGAAAATCAATAACTTCTCATAGGGATGGCCTCTGACCTTAGAAAATTTAGGGAATGTTCCCAAGTTCAAAGGCTTCAAAAGCCCTATAGTCTCATGCCATAGTGAATCGCCTATGCAAATGAAGAATTAAAACAATGCAGAGAGTAAATAAATCATTAAAAATAAAATACTTAATGAAATGACTTGATTTTGTTTCCACATTATTCTCCTCTGTTCACTGAGCAAGAGGGTATTTTTATTTTATTTTTTTTATTTTTCTACACAAAGTTATAAATTTTCAAAGTTTCTGATATTTAATAAATACATTAAATACCCTATTTATCTACTTATCCACGCGGCGCCAGCTAAACATCGGCAGCTCTGAACACCACGCGTCACCATTTGATTCGTCCCTGCCATCTGACTCAGCGCCACGCGGCGCACTGTTCATGCTCCATCTCCCGGTCCGACTTGATCTAGGCCATCCATTTGCGCGTGTATTGAATGGACGGCATCCGCTCATCGTCCCCAATCGACCTCACCCGAGTGCCGTCCACACTAAAACCTTAATATCTCACTCGATTCTCAACTGATTTTTAAGTTCTTATACTTTATTTATTCGTCTTGAAGAGACGAACACATCCATACGGTTTATGTGGCATGAAATTGATCCAAACAAAATAGAGAATATTCAGAAGCTCTGGAAGAATAGAGAGCGCATACCTTTGCTCAAAGAAGTGTGGCTTCAATCTGAGAGTTGTGTCACCTTCGATTGAGTCCAAGTAAGCTCCAGATGACATCTCTGGCCACGGGAATTGTCTAGACTTGAATTCGACCAGACCCGATTCCAAAGCTTGGAGGTTAGAGCAAATGGGTGGCCTGGAGAGGGGGCTTCCACTGGGGAACTCCTTCTCTTGATCTTGTGCGGGTGTGGGTGAGTTTAATTTGAGTTTGGTGGAGAATTGTAAAGTGTCCTGGTTTTGGGTGGAATTTCGGCTGAGAAATTGAGCTCTGTGGATGGGGATTAGGGCAAATTATCAATGGGGATCAATTGCTCTAAGTGTGGAGGATGGTCTGGAACAATTTTGGCAGAGTTTCTGTATGCTTTAGTGCAACTCTCTTCTTGGCCGAGAGGGGGTGGTGCTTAAATAGAGTTGGCTGGAGGGCCTTCCAGGGGGAGTTAATGGCTGGGATCAGCTGCTCTGGCGAGGAAGAACGAGCTCCGATGGCCATTGGGCATGGGGCAGCTCAAGCAGAGAGAATTTCAATGTTGGGATCCTCCCAACATCTCGGCCATGGGGTTTTCCGCGGCCAGTGGTGGTCGGCCGGCCAGGGTCGGGTCACCATCTTGACCGATGAGGGCGGGACTTGGCAATGGTGAAGTCAATTGGAGTTGGCCATGTGTAAAGAGAGTGAATTGAAATGGAATGGGAAAGGGGTGATTTTTTCTTGGTTTGGGTCAACCCATGGTTTTGGGCTAGGTTCACCTGCCCATGGCGTGCTTGGGCTGAGGAGAAAGCTATTTGGCTCAGCTTAATTAGTGGGGAGAAGTCACCATCCTAGTAAAATTAGGCTTAAGCATGGTAGAGGGGAATCATGGGAGTGGTTAATCACTCTTAAGAGAATCATTAAAGGGTCCCCTCTTCTTGCCACTTTGGGTATGGTGAGGTGTCCAAGGCTTTCATGGCTCCCATGTGGCTCATACATGGCTTCATGGCTCCATTTGGCTTGGGAAAAGTCAAGTCAACTTTCATGAAAAAGGGTTTATGAAACTTTGAAAATTTTGGGGTTATTTGATGGGATTTGGCATAATACCATTTTGGTTTGATTTTCATGATGCATTTAGCACTTAGGGAGTGATATTAATTGAGTGAGGATGAGATGAGATTGTAATATGGGCTTTAGGATGGGTTTTGGGCTTTTGGTTTGTTTTGTATGGGCTTTTAAAGTGGCTTAGGAAATGGGCTTTTAAATTTTAAAATGGATTTTTAGGATGAGGAGCCTTGTAATGGTTGAGCCCAATGAGTGTTGAATTTGGCTTAGGAATGTTTCATGAGTTATTTGAAATCAATTTGGTAAGGCTTGGAGCTGGATTGGGTTGAACTTGAGTCTCTTTGGTAAGGGGACAAAAATGGGTCAATTTGGGTTTGCTTGGATCAAGATTGGGCTAAGGTTAAAATTGGTATAAAATTAATGTTGAAAAATGTTTATGGGAGTGTTACAAGGAGGTTTCAACTTTGATTGGGCTTTAGTTTTGGGATTTGGGCCCATTTGGGTTAGGTTTGAGTTTAGGTCAATTTAAGGGATTTTGGGTTTGGGTTGAATTTGAGTAAGGTTTGGGTCCAAATTTTGGGCAAAATATGTTAGTGTTTTGTTTATAGAGATGTTAGGGAAGATTTAGAAAAGGTTTGGGGTCAATTGGGGTTGAGTTGGGTTGGTTTGGGCTAAGTTTGGGTTATGGGTAAAAATTGGGCTTTAAGCTTAAAAATGAAATTGGATTCAGATGTCAATCAAATTGGGCTTGGATTTAGTCTAGATTGATATTGGGGAAATTTAATTGAAGTTTAGAATTGAATTGAACCAAAATTGGGGTCAATTGGAGTGGTTTGGTTTGACATTGGGTTCACTTTGGGTTAAAATGGGTCAAATTGGGGGTTTTGGTAAAAGTGGGGTAAATTGGCAAAATTGGCCCATGGTGTAGTTGAACAAAATGAAATTGAGAATATTTGGGAATTTATGAAATTTTCTGGGAATTTTTGGAATTTTTGGATTTTTGTGTCAAGAGGGGCATTTTGGTAATTTGGAGGGTATTGGGGGTATTTTTGGAAATTTTGGTATTTTTGGCTGTAAATGATCAATTTGATTGGTGGGGAAATGTTCAAGGTTAATTTTGGAAAAGTCTTGGGTGATTTGGAAATTTTGGTGGTTTTGGGTAGTTTCAAGGGTTTTTTAGTAGGTTTGGTGGGTCCGGGGCCCCATGGGTCAAAAATTTAAATTTTGAAAAAATGAAAATTGAGCAAGTGTGAGTGAAATAGAATCATTTTGGTTGAGCCATGAAGCCATATTAAGCCCATAGGAGCCATGAGAGGACTCATTTGAGGCATTCACTATGTTGTTCCTAACCCTCTTAGCCAGGGGCTTAGGCGTTAAGGACCATCCATGTGAATTACCTACATGAGTCAAGAGGTCAAGTTGGGTGAGAGTGTGGGTTTTAGGATTTAGAATGTGTGTGTAAGAGTGCAATGTATGTGTAAGTCAGCCCTCACCAGACCAGGCCACCCAAGGTGATCCTAAGACCAAAGAGTCCTATAGGGAACTCATCCTTTAAACCTCCACATTTGATCTGAACCCTTTAGGTGATTAGGGGTTTACAATCAAGCTTGTGGGGTTTGCGGGGAGTTAAGAAGTGGTTGAGTTTCTAAAGGGGTAGGTTCCATCTCTAGTCCTCTAAGATAGTCAAAGGAAAAGCCTAAGGCTAGATCCTAAATACTAAAGAGAGAAGAGAAGACCTCATCAAAAATGAGGTCAACAAATGGACCCCCAATAGGTGTGGTGTGCTAACCAAGCACACCGCGCGTATTGGCGTTGACCGAAGAGATCAATAAAACCAACACAGATGTCCAATTGACAAACTTAGGACAGAGTAGAAAAATTTCCGCTGGGTAGTATCATGTATATCTCCAAGACTGGAGGTTCCTGAACTCACGCTGGGGAATGGAAGAGGGGGTGAATTCCAAATCACAAGATCTAGGGAATTTTGATTTAGATTTCGTTTCATTTCATGTTCAAGTTTTGATGTGTGAGTTTAGATTTTTTATTTGGAGTTCCAATTTAGATTGAAGTTTGATTTAAAAACAGTTTGAGGAAACTTGGATTTGAAATGAGAATTGAAACCCGAGTTCCAACCTCGAGATTGCGAAGAAAACTGGATTTTAGGTAGCAGCCTCGGAGTAAGCATCCGAGTTTAAGCGTCGATTGAAAAAGATGAGAATCAGAATTTAGGTACTGATCTCGAAAGAGAACTGGAATTTAGATACCAGTCCCACAAGTTTGGAATTGAAATGTAGATGTAAATTCGAAAGAATCGAAATTTAGGTATTGATTTCGAAAAGAGTGTTGGAATGTAGGTACCAATCTCGAAATGAGAACTGGAATGTAGGTACCAGTCTCGGAAATTTTTTGAATTGAAATGTAGGTATCAATTCAGATGAGAATCGAAATGTAGGTATCGATCTCGAAATGAGAACCGGAATGTAGGTACCAGTCTCAGAAATTTTGAATTGAAATGTAGGTGTCAATTCAGATGAGAATCGAAATGTAGGTATCGATCTCGAAATGAGAAGTCGAATGTAAGTACCAGTCTCAGAAATTTTGAATTGAAATGTAGGTATCAATTCAGATGAGAATCAAAATGTAGGCATCGATCTCGAAATGAGAACTGGAATGTAGGTACCAGTCACAGAAATTTTGAATTGAAATGTAGGTATCAATTCGGATGAGAATCGAAATGTAGGTACCGATCTCGAAATGAGAACTGGAATGTAGGTACCAGTCTCGAAAAATTTTAATTGAAATGTAAGTATCGATTCAGATGAGAATCGAAATGTAGATATCGATCTCAAAATGAGAACTGGAATGTAGGTACCAGTCTCGGAAATGTTGAATTGAAATGTAGGTATCAATTCAGATGAGAATCGAAATGTAGGTATCGATCTCGAAATGAGAACTGGAATGTAGGTACCAGTCTCGAAAATTTTGAATTGAAATGTAGGTATCAATTCAGATGAGAATTGAAATGTTGGTATCGATCTCGAAATAAGAACTGGAATGTAGGTACCAGTCTCAGAAATTTTGAATTGAAATGTAGGTATCAATTCAGATGAGAGTCAAAATGTAGGTATCGATCTCGAAATGAGAAATGGAATGTAGGTACCAGTCTCGGAAATTTTGAATTGAATGTAGGTATCAATTCAGATGAGAATCGAAATGTAGGTATCGATCTCGAAATGAGAACTGGAATGTAGGTACCAGTCTCGGAAATTTTGAATTGAAATGTAGGTATCAATTCAGATGAGAATCGAAATGTAGGTATCGATCTAAAAATGAGAATTGGAATGTAGGTACCAGTCTCAGAAATTTTGAATTGAAATGTACTGTGGAGATTTAGATTTAGCGGGAGATTGAAATGAGATGTGAAAGTGTTCCACATCCCACGAGAATCAATCAAAGTTTGATTATTTGGCGAAGGGTATGAATCCATGCCATCAGAACCAAATCGAAAATTTTTCGTGGTTCTGAAATCATCCCGGGAGAGGGTTTCAAATGAGGTCTGAAGTAGATTTTGATTTGAAGAAGAATTGGAGGGTTTGAAAAGAAGGATTTAGACTGGAATTCAATTTGAGATTTAGGTTCATTTCATTTGTCCTTTAGCGATCTGATTTTATTTTTGTTGTTCATTTAGTGTTCATGTGAATTTGGAGTTCATTTTAATATTTAGATTTTTAAGGAAAGTTCTCATTTATTTTCTTTTCTCTTCTGTTCTTCGTTCAAAGTTCATTTAACTCTAATGGCGTTTCCAATTAATTTGCACAAAAAGAGGTGAAGGCAAAATATGACGTAGTCGTTTGCATTCCAACTTGCTGAAAGTACATCATACAACTTGATCTAGTCATGATGACATTTTTCTTAGAAATTTAATGTCTCATAAAATCCATGTAACTCCAAAACGGACTGTATAAACTTCTTGTTGATCCATTCAAAAGTGTCTATCAAAAATCCATGTCTGAATAGTAAGAAACATGGGTAATAACATCACCTTCCAAGCCACTCTTGGCAGGAATGCCGCATGGATGTGCATTGGAGGTGTGCTATTCCCCATGTAACTCACAGCTCGTAGGGCCGGAGACTCTCCAATTCTGGATCTGGCTAGAAGTGGTAAGGCGCCTTTCTGTCATCCATCCTTCTAAAAGTAATGGAGATCAGCTCCTTTGGCACTCCCGGTATACAATGTTTTGCGACGTCTGCTCCATTTTCTTTTAATATCATGACGGAACCTACCGCAAGTGGTATCTCCACCGGTCCTAGAAGCTTACCCGGGCCTGCTATTTGGAGGTCAGATCCGAAAATGATATTGCATTGGTTGACAAACGAAACTGTGCAGAAAGGTCTGACAAAGTCGTGGTGGTTTATATGTGGAGGTATGCAGTCGCCTTTCTGGTAAATGTTGATGATGCAACTGTTGGGTATGCAGTCTTCTGGCAGTACCCTCCACGTTATCATTCTTTTCACAATTCTTTTAATTATCCTCGGCATTGGATCTACCTCACTGCGACGAAGTATCCCTGGTGGATTTTCTTTTCTGTCCTCTGCGAAGTTATAGCAACATCCGCACTATATTATGACTCTTCCTTTCCCTGGCATCCATCTCTGGGGTTCTGAATAAGTCTTTTCCCTCAGACTGCCTGCTTGACCCATCTTCTGAAGTTCTAAGATGCAATCCACAATCTGCTGTTGCTCATATTCTGAGAATACATCTGTGTGTAACTCGAGGCCTTCCAAAATGTTGATTCTCTTGCCTTTAATCCTTTCAAAGTATTCGAAAGTCTTCTTCTCAACATTTTGCATTCTTTCTAATTCATATTCTAAGATGATCTGCAAGAGACGAGGCCTAGTAACGTACTGCGGGATGTATGGCTCAATCCCGTCACGTTCTCCTGCATACCTTGGCTCCTCGGGGATTGTCTCTGTCGGGACATCCTCCGGGGTTGCTTCCGCAACAAGGTTCTTCAGATCTGGTATCTCTGTCCGGCGTCGAGGCACTGACTCTATTTTTGTTCTTCTTGGCACTTCTTTGATTTGTTCTAATTTTCTTGGCATTGACTTTCTTCTTTCGGGTTCCTGACGAACTGGTATCTTTGAAATGTGTTTGCCGGCAAAAGCGGTTGTTTCCTCGTGTTGATCTGCTGCTAGTTTAGTCAACATCTTACGGATACGGCGATTCTTATTCCTTCTTTGGGTAGCAGTGAGAGTAGCTCTCCTTACCCCTTGAATTTCTGCGGGCGCGGCGCTGACGAGCCTGCCCTCTGTCGTGGCAACTACAGACTTGATTTTCTTGCTTTCCTCGATGTTTGTCTTTCTTTTCTTGTTGCTGGATTGGTGGCTTGGGCCACCCATCTTCATCACTGTCTGGCTGTGAAGCTCTTCTCGGTCAACTGGGACCCAATCATTTTCTTCGTACTGTAGGCTGGCTGGCATGAAGTCAGAATCAATTTCTATCACTGCTCCATCCTTCACCCTCTTTTCATCGAGTGCGAGACTCACGCCATTTCTAAAGTTTAGGACCAACCACCCGTTCGACATTTTCCTGTGAAAAAGACAAGGAAAGGATCAGGGGATGTACTAAGAACAAGAACATTAAGAAAATATTTATCACTGAAGATTCTTATTCACTTATTTTAACTTTAAGGAAAGTAGGAAAAGATGAGGAAAGATCAGGAGCAAGATTTGATTTGAAAGGAAGGGTAAAACTTTATTATTATGATTTCACATATTTTATTTTTAGCACAAATATTTTTTTGTTAATGATTTTTTTTGTCATCCATTTTTATGTTTTTGGGTTTGGACCCAGTCACAAGTTGTTACTTCACCCGTGTTTCTAGGGATGAGAATTCATTCCTTCGAAACATCAGGTTGCGTAATACTTCTTCAAATATCGTCCGTTGATTGGAAGCATTTGTCGTTCTCCTTGACAATTCACAAGTTGGTAGGAGCCTCCTGAGTAAACTTTCTTGACCACAAACGACCCTTCCCAAGTCGGTTCAAATTTACCTCCTATCTTGCGGTGTGCAAGAATAGGTCTCTTGAGGACAAGAACTAAGTCACCAACTTTGAAAGTTCTTGGGCGGACCAGTTTATCATGGGCCTAGATCATTTTAGCTTGGTACAGTTACAAATTTTTTTGAGCTGCAAGTCTTTTCCCTTCCAAGCTTTCCAGTTCTTCCAGTCGTAATCTGGCATTTTCTTCTGTAGTAATTTTATTTGCAACTACAATTCTGAGTGATAGAAGCTGAACCTCCAAAGGTAAAACTGCCTCGGACCCGTACACTAAAGTGTAAGGCGTAGGCGAGTAGGAGTCCGAAAGTTGTCTGTAGGCCCATAAGGCTTCTAACAATTTCTCGTGCCAATTTCTCTTGTTGTCATCCAAGGTCTTCTTTAGAATTTGGACGAGAGTTTTATTAAAAGCCTCGGCCAAGCCATTTTCTCTTGGGTAGTAGATTGTTGAGTATCGCTAATCAATTCCAGGTCTTCTGACAAAATTATTGATTTTTGTGCTTCTAAATGCGGACCCATTATCTAAAATGATTCTGCGTGGTACTCCGAAACGGTAGACAACTTGATTTTTGAAAAACTGTAGCACGTGATGTGCCTTTACTTCTCTGAGTGGAACTGCTTCTGCCCATTTAGAAAAGTAGTACGTAGTCTGCAAGAATGAAGCGATGTCCTCTTGAAGATGGTGGTTCTATCGGACCCACTATATCTGTGCCCCAGCATTCAAATTGCCATGACGCAATTGTTGGATGTAGCACATTTGGAGGTTGATGTAGAACCACTCCATGCACTTGGCATTAGTGACAACTTTTGGCAACATTCATACAGTCGGTCATCATTGAGGGCCAGTAGTACCCTAGTCTTTTAATCTTCATTTTCATCTTTGGACTCGACTGATGAGCGCCACAAAGTTCTGAGTGTACCTCTTTGACAATTTCACGAGCTTCGGACTCACTCAGGCACCTTAGCCACATTTGATCAAAAGACCTTCTGTATAACGTATTGTTCATTAATGCGTAAGACAGAGTTCTTTCCTTGATCTGATGGGCTAGCGACTTATCATCCGGTAATTTCCCTGTTTGTAGGTAGTCTATTAGCGGTTGACGCCAATCTTCTGTGTTTTCTGTTATTGCTGCAACTGATTCCTCTGCTTTTCTTTCTGATTTGTGTATTGTATCCATGTCGAGCTGTGATAGGACCTGTCGTCCTTGAGCTGACACTTCAACTGACTCATCCTGCAAGCAGGAAAATTCCTTTGCAAGGCGGGCTAGCACATCGGCGAGAGCATTTTCTCTTTTGGGAATCTTGTAGATTGTTACGTTTGGAATTTGTTCCAATAATTTCATGGCGTACTAAAAGTACTGCTCGAGTCTTGGCTTTTGAATCCTGTACCGTCCGGCGACCTATTGAATGATCAACTGAGAATCCCCGTAGATGTTGATGTCCGTTATTCCCATTTGAATGGTTAGTTTCAGTCCTGTTATGAGGGCTACGTATTCTGCCTCATTGTTTGTGCATGGTTCTGTTAAGTGGTAGGAGTATCTTAACATCCCCCGCTCCGGTGTTATAAAGATTAGTCCGATTCCTGCCTTACCGGGCACTATCGTTTGCAATTATTTGTTCTTCTGTGCTGAGGACGCACCGTCAAAGTATAGTTCCCAACGTCGATCATCAGTGTCTTCTAGGTTCATTATCTGCTCGTCAGGAAAATCGTCTTCGAGAGGCAAATCTGCCGGTATAGGGTGTGCTGCAAGGAAGTCAGCTAGGACTTATCCCTTTATGGCGTGAAGAGGAACGAAAGTTATGTCAAATTGCAATAGTATCATCGAATACCTGGCAAGTCTACCAGAGAGCGTCGGTCGGGTCATCAAGTATTGCAACGGATTAACTCTTGAAATAAGGTTGACCTTATGAGAAAGCATGTAATGCTTGAGCTTCGTTTGGCGAAGATCGGGGCCAAACGATGCTTCTCGATAGGAGGATACTTTACTTCAGTCGGGATTAGATGGCTGCTAAGTAGTAGAGAGCATTTTCTTTTCCCTCATCATTGACACAGGCTAGCGGGGCTCCGAGAGTCGTCTAAAGCCGCGGTATAAAGTATCAATGGTCTACACGAGGTCAGGGCTGCTAAGAGAGGAGGTGTCATTAAGTATTGTTTGATGTCATCGAAGGCATGTTGACATTTGGAGTCCCAAGTAAACTTGGCATCCTTCTTAATCAAAGCAGAAAAAAGCTGACACCTTCCTGACAAATTTGATATAAAGCGTCGAATATATGCCAACTTTCCTTAAAAGGATCGTAGCTGTTTCAAGGTTTTAGGAGATGGCATTTATAAGATAGCTTTAATATTTTCCTGATCAATTTCAATCCCGTGATGTCGGACAATAAATCTTAAGAATTTCCCGGAGGTGACCCTGAATGCGCATTTTAAGGGATTCATCTTAAGGTTGTATTGTCTTAGTCGCTCGAAAACAATTCTCAAATCATACAGGTGATCTTCTTTCAGTTTTCTTTTGATGACCACATCATCCACGTAGCACTCAACTTGGTTGTGAATGAGATCATCAAAAATCTTCGTCATCGCTCTTTGGTATATTGCTCCTGCGTTCTTTAGTCCGAATGGCATTATTGTGTAGCAATACACTCCGATCGGCGTTCTGAATGTCGTGAGCTTTTCGTCTTCTGCTGCCATCTTTATCTGGTTGTATCCCGACGATCCATCCATGAATGAAAATATTTCATGTGTTGAAGCAATGTCGATCATCAGTTCTGGGATTGGTAGTGGAAATTCATCCTTTGGACATGCTTTATTTAAATCTCTGAAGTCTACGCAGATTCTGATTTGACCATTCTTCTTTCTAACTGGTACCACATTGGCTAACCAATTTGGGTATTGTTCTTCACGGATAAATTTAGCGTCTATTAGCTTCTTAACTTAGGCTATTACTTGTTGCTCAATTTCTAGATGCATTCTTTTGGGAGCTTGTCTGACTGGAACAGAAGTAGGATCTACTCCTAACTTGTGAACTGCGACTTCTGGAGCTAATCCTAGCATTTCAGCGTAACTCCAAGCAAAACAGTCCTTGAATTCCATTAGTAGCTTGATTATGTTTTCGGAATCTTTTTTATTGAGTAAGGAGCTAACAAAGGTTGCCCTAGACTCTTCGCTAGTACCTAAGTTAACTTCCATTAACTCGTCTATTGTAGATTTAATTTCTTCTTCGAATTCTGGTGGAGCATCTCCGATTGGTGGATCTTCGAGATCTTCTGAAGCTTCGAAGCAGTCTTTATTAGGTTCGCAAGTGACCACCAAGCAAAATTCTGTATCGTCAACTGATCCTATTGTGCCGAATCCAAGACCATGTTTTGAATTGGGAGGCCGACCGGCATTATTCCATAATTTTTTAAAGTGTTGTGATCAACATTTTGTCCATTGTCGAGGTAAGACATCACGTTGAATTAAATTTTGAACACAGGGAGAGTACCACTCAAAAGGTAGTTCCATTAATTTGGAAGAAGTAACATCTTCAAATTGTACATCTTTTTCAGTATTGGAGGAGGAAGCATCACGGTAAAACTTGATTGGCTTGGTACCACCACCATGCACTTCCTTGACCACCATACCCTCGATCTTATTAGAATAGATCAGGGTCAGGGTCATAGTATGAACATGATGGTTAATCTTCTCGTACATTGCTTTAAATTTTTCATTCTTTTCATCTTCGGAAGAGATCTTGAATTGGGGTTTCTTTTGACTTATTGTCACTGCTTCTTTCTTGATTTCTTCTTCTTCTTTGGAAGTGTTCTCCCAATCAACATCGATGACCGGTTTCTTCTGTCCAACTGTTCCAACATTTCTTCCACGTCCTCATCCCCGGCCTCGACCTCGGGTGCGAGTTTTGGAGAAATCTTCACCATCTCGCCGTAAGGGAGTTGTGAGTAATTGTTGGACTAGAACTTCAGGTTCTTCATCGTCTCGAATTTCTTTTGCTTCATTTGGTATGGTATTTCTAGAAAAGATTATTTTCTTCGGGGGCGCGTAGTAGGCCGCATCTTCATGAATTCCAATTTCGTGCATGGAGAATGGTTGTAAGTCACTTTTGATGCACTGTTCCCCTCCTTCGTAATACTTTATGCACTTGTGCAGAGATGACGGTACCATTCGGTTTCCATGGATCCATGGCCGACTCAGTAGAGCGTTGAACGATGTCTCAGAATCAATTATGTAGAATTTTGCGGTTGTCTTTGCTAAATCACCGGTCTTCATTAGTAGTGTTATCGATCCAAGAGCTCTCTCTCGTTTTTGATTGAAGCCTCTTAATAGCATCTTGTCTGCTTTAAGCTCACGAGCATCAATTTACAAATATGCTAGCGTCTGAAGATTCATTATGTTGATTGATGCTTCTCGATCAACCAACACTCTAGAGAGCATAAACTTTCCAATAGTGACCGAAATGTATAACGGTCGGTTGTCATCAGCTGTTCCCAGTAATAGATCATTGTCCGTGAATGTAACACCTCGCTGTTCTTTTAACGAGCAAACCTCATTGAAGAAATCACTGGCCATTTGAGCTAAACAAAATTCTGGATCAAGTAAAGCCTTGATCAGAGCCTCTCTCATCTCCTTTGACAGGATCAGAGCGTCGTATATGCTTAGTTTGGCTGGTAGCTTCCTAAGATGGGCTAGCACGTTGTAGTCCACTTTATTACCGTGTTCCTCGGTTTCTTCCTGAATGGGCAATTCCTCTGTTGGGGTTGGCTCTTCCTGAGCAACCACCTGCTTTCCTTTAGCTTTTGGACCCATTCTCGGTGGTAAATTTTTTCTACTTCTTAAATTTACTTCAGTTATTTCATCTGAATTTGGTGTTGAATCTGTCGGTGTATCCACTTGAATTGGAACCACTGGCTCTTCTGAAGTTGCTTCTGTGTCTGATGGTTCTAATTCTATCGTGATCGGAGCTCCTCAGAGTTCATAAATGGACTTGTTGCTTGTCGAGCTTTCGTAGCCTCCTTTGTGAACATCTTCTTCTTCGTGGTCGTCGAGATTGTGTATGATTTGAGAATCATTATTTGTATTGGAATCGAGATCCGAATTAAGCCGATTGTCGTTAGTTACGTAATCGTTAGAAACAGTCAAAACGTAGCCAATGCCATAACCCTTATCATTATAAGATCCCGCCGGAGCGAGCAAATAATCATACAGAGTCAGCAGTTCGAGGGATTTCTCCCCTGAATAGGAACAACCATCCTAGGATAAGTAGCCCCTAGTCTACCCTTCGTGGCCTCGGTCTTCTTTTCTTCCACAATCTTCTCCTCCTTCTGGGGCGGTTCTTCAATCGCAAGTGATAGTGCCGACTCGACAGGTTTCAAACTCTGAGTTGAAGCGCGTACCGAAGCGGCCTTTATGTGATCAAAAATTTTCTTCGATGATCTTGTCTAGACAGTACTCCATCCATCATCAATCGTGTAAGGGTCTATCGGAACAATGGGATCTGTTGAAATAACATTGACGGAACCTCCTTTCTGGGGTTCCTTCATGTATTCCTTTGGGATAGTTATGTTCCATTTCCGGAGATTGGCATCAAGCCAACTCTTGAAAATGATGCAATCCTCTATCTTGTGTCCGAGCATCGATGGTAAGGGCAATAGTTTGGATGATCTTTCTTATTGACTTCTTCGGCTTCTTGGGCTGCAGCGGTGAAAATCCGGTGTCTTCATTAAGGCTGCGGAACATCTTTGCTATCTTGCTTCGGTTTTGAATGGGTATTCTCTATTTAGAAGTTCTCTTAAAGTACGTGACAAATGAGGCTGTTGTTCATAATGCTGAGGCGACTGATAGCTCGGATGAGGTTGCTGATAGTCCTACTGAGGTTGCTGATAGCCCTGCTGAGGTTGTTAGTATGTTCGTTGCAGTGGTTGGTAACTAGGCTGCGGTCGCTTTGGCGGTATCTGCATTGGTTGCATGCCTTTATCTACTGCCGCGATGATTCCAGATTTCTTCTCGAATGTTTTCATAGACTTCTGCTTATCATTCTTGTCCTCGAAACTTAACTGCTTTGCCTCTTCTTGTAAGCTCCCGGCCTTGCTAAGAAACTTCTCGAAAGTCTTGATTGTAAATCCTTTAAGGAGAAGTGCTATTGGGCCATGGATACTTTTAAGTAGGATGCCGACTGCATGTTGTTCTTGAAGCTGTGGTTCACACTTCATGCTTAAGTTTCTCCATCAAAGTATGTAATGCACTAAAGTCTCGTTCGGCTTCTGTTGCTTCACCACTAGATCACCGATTGTGATGTGGTGCTGAGCCCCGACAAATCGTTTAACGAAGAGATTCTCTAGTTCTGAAAAGGTCTTTACTGAACCGTTCGGCAATTCTGCGTACCAGTTGAAGGCAATCCCTGACAAACTGCTGACGAACTGGCGGAAGAGTAGAGCGTCGCTCCCACCGTCATTGCAGCAACTAGCATGAAAATGTACGACATGCTGCCGAGGGTTTCCTGTTCCATCAAATGTCTTAAACAGAGGTGGTACGAAGTCTTTCGGGTATTGAATTGCATCGAACTCTTCAGGGTAAGGTCTACCCGTCTGAATGGATGCTCCACTCTTTGATTGTGCTAAAGCTTCTCGCACCTGCTGTTCTACCATATTTTTAATATCCTTTTCTGGAATCATGCCTCGTGTAGAATCCTTCTTTGGTGGTTCGTCTCCGTTGACGGATGTGATCTCCTTTCCTCCATTTGCAATATGGATAATCTTTGGGGGTGTCTCTTTCTGAGGTTGGGCCTGACTCTGGAGAGTGGCTAAGCCAGAAGCCATCTCTTCCATCCTCTTTGCCATCTAGGAAATTGTATCATCTCTTTCCCGAAGCTGTGCTCTCAACACCTCCGGTTCATCTCTTTCGGCGAGCACGCCGGAGCACCTTGCGAAGGCGACGATGCTCATGTCTCAACCATGTTGATCTCGGCATACTCCTCATCCATGAACTCTGATGAGTCAATTTCATCTCCAAATTCTTCTTCTATTTCTTTTGCTAACAGTCCGATGTCGGTCCTTAACTTATCCATGGCATCCTCTAGTGGCCCTTTTCGCACGGTCTCACAGTTGTCTCGTGACGGTTGGTGAACTTCCTTCTCGGGAGTCCCCTTTATTGCAGTAGCACTTTCTTCTGATTCAAGTTTCCTGACGAGGCTTTTCTTCTCAGGACATTGTTTTGGTCTTAGTTCGCCAGTAGTAGGTCGACATACCATCCTTCTTGCAGCCGGAAGCCTAGGACCGGATGATCTGTCGGCTATATGCTGGAAGGTGGTATCCTCCCTAATTTGTAGACCTGATACAACAACGGGTGGACTGGCTTTTATCTTCTTCTTTGGTTTCTCCGTGGCGAGCAACGAGGCTCTATTCGCGGTCCGAGGATGGATTTAGCTGGCACTCGTCCTATTCTTCTTAAGATTTCTGACACAGGGCATCTTTCTTTCTTTGCCAATCTGTCTATCACACCTTGCAGTCGGGCAAATGGCGTAGCCTTATCCATTTTCCTCTTGTAATTATTGTAGTATGCAGATCGGGGTAATGCGGCGGCGATCCTACGAACATCCTCTTCATCTGATGTGGCAGAGAGGGGGTGAAACCTGCTCCCTTCCAATAGAGGTATATACTCAGCCAGTTCTCCTCTTTCTTCAGGAATTTCTTCCAGAAAAGCAACTTCAGCAGCTCTGGCTTTCTTGGCTATCTTCCTGCTTCTATTTCTCCTTTGAGTCCGAGTTAGGGGTGCAACTCTTGAACTGGACCCAATCTCAAAAACAGATGGTATTGTAGTGAAATCTGTACCCTCCACGGTGACAGGCTCATCACAGACTTGGATTTCCTTCCCCTTCAGTTTGGCAGAAGTCGGGGTAGGTGCAGAGATGACTAGACCGGTGGGGGTAGAGACAATAGTCCTCCTACGAATAGTAGCACTTCTCTCAGCTGGAACCCTTTGCAGGGGAGGTAATTCTTGAGTCGACTTCAGGTTGAACTCATTCACGGGCTCTTCAGTTTCTGACACTTTGTCCATTAGTGTGAAGAAAGTGACGTCAGTCAACTTGACATTTGTGTTGCCAAATCCTTGTCCAAAACGGATGATCCCATTTTCGGGCAGCTCATCCTTGTAAACGGCAAAGTCCATTCCATTGGTGAAGGAAAAGATTAACTTTGGGGCAGTCATTTTCAGCAAGGCAGATTCTGAATGTCAGTCCTGAATTATACTTCCTTTCGTCGTAAAGTTTAGGATGAAAAAAGAAAGAGTCCGAACACATTTTCGTTTATCTTAGTGCATATGAGATTTTTAAAAGAGATTGTTTATTAAAAGGTTGTTTGTTAGAAATGAAACGATTAAAGGAAAAAAAGGTATAGAAAAGGTAAAGGGCCCGATTTAGAATTGGAAACGAAAAGAAAGTCTTATGCAAGACTTCTCGACTCGAAGGACCGCTCCTAAACTGACACCTATTGGGGGTTCACCCCTCTCAGAAAAGAGGTAAAAGGATCTCGGAACCTCTCTGTTTAGGGGTGTCTAAACAGTGGCTCCTAAATCTGGAAGGAGTTGGCTATGCTCTTTCAAGACAGAAATTAAAGGGGTATTCCAACGGAAGAATGGTAGTTTTGGTCCACTAGGGATATGGCCTCACCACCGATTTATGAAAGCAAAACCATCTGATCAAAATGGAGAGAGGAACTAGTCCCCAGTGGAGTCGCCAGAAGTTGTCGGCATATTTTTAGGTTGTGTGTTGTATTTTTTAAAAAAAGGGTCGCCAACAGAAGTTGTCGGTGAATTTTAGATTTTAAATTTAATTTAAATATGTATTTAATTTGGAAAGTAGTATTTGATTTTGAAAATAACTTTAAGTTTGAAAATTTTAAGATATGAAATCAAACCGATCTCACATCCCGAATAGTTTATATAAACGAGCACAGCACCACAAACCGTGTATTTATTCTGAAGAATAGACACACTGCTTGATGATGGGGCTCGAATAAATAACTAAAAGATTTGTGACATCTGTTTGGTCTGCGAACCAATTTTAGAAGCCGACAAGTTCCCCTGTTTAATATAAAGAAATTAAACAGGGTTTATATTACCTGGGTTCATAAAGTTCTCTATAAAGGCAAGCCCCTATAGTTAATTACATCTTAAATGACGGGAATCATTTAAGAAAACTCTCGATAATGATCAGTGGTTTTGCTTTCAAGAATTTCAAAGTTTAAGGTTTTCAAAGGATTGAATTTTGGAAATTTCAATTGGGAATGGATAAAATTTGGAACAGTTATTTTTAGGAGTCCAAAGGAAGACAAGTAGGAGAAGCTGAGGATCCAAGAAGAATCTTGGCAACTTCCCAAACTATCCTATTGTTTAGCTTCAATTTGGGAGCTCATTTAATATTCCATCTTGCCTGTTTTAATTAATTAGGACTTATATTTGTATGATATGATTATACAAATAGCCTCAAAGATGTGAGGGTTTATGTCGTACCAAACGACTACCTCAGAGTCCTAAGACCGGTTAGGGCTTAATTTACATGACATGATCATGCAAATGCCTGACGAAGAGTTGAGGATTTATGTCGCACTAGGCAAACTACCTCGAAGTCTTATGGCTTGGTTATTTAATTCTAAGAAAGTTTTGCTCAAGTAGATCCGAGTTTTGCTGATGACGATGGCCGAGCTACCCACCATGCTCCTTGCTTCTTGTCGTTGCAGAGGTTTAGTTTTAGAGGTTATAAATCAAGAGATGAAATAACACTTCACTTGATACTTCATTTAAGAGTTATAATAATAAGAGCTTTAAAAGGGCAAATCAACTTATTAAGTATTTTAATGATTTAAACTTAATGATTTAATTTTAAGTTTGACTTAATTATAAAAAATTAGTTTAAGTTTGGAATAGTGTTCCAGTCCTTTATGTTTTAAGTTTACTTTAAGTTTTTGGTTTAACTCTTAATGATTTCATTTAGGTGTGTTGTTAAATGATTTTAATTCAATTTAATTTTAATTTAATTTAAGTTTAATTTAATTTAATTTAATTTAATTTGATTTAATTTAATTTAAATTTTATTTAATTTTAATTTAATTTGGTTTAATTTAAAATTTCAATTTAATTTAATTTTAATTTTTATCTTAATATATTAAATATGATTTAATTTAATTGTTAAGGTGTTAACTTAATTTAGATTTTTTTTTATTTTAATCTCAACATCTTAAATTTAATTTAATTTAACATTTTAAATTTTAAGTTTGGATTATCCTTTTAGTTAAGAATTAAATATTGTTGAAGTGATTAATTTAGGGATTCATAAATTAAAGAATAAATATCCTCTGAATAATATCCCTACTTTAATAATTCAAATTTCTATTATTCTTCCAAAATTTCAATTAATTAATTAATTAAAGTTTTATTTTAATTATATTTGAAATGGTTAGTAGGTTTCTACCCTCAATCATTTAAGTTTCAAACATCCAAAATCAGTTTAAAATCAAATATTTTACCCTCCCCTTTTTGATTAACCCTAAAATTTTAATTAAGGATTGAAATTTTTAATTACCTATTTGCCCTTCAAGCTTAATAATTCTACAACTCACTAAACTAAGCTCAAGTGAACTTGAAATTTTTATGTAACCTCACTCATATGTCAATTAAAACATTAGAGGAGAAAATATGATTTTTCTGTATTTAATTTATTTATGTAATTATTTTTAATAGAAAATAAGGGTTTTCAAGGAAAATTCAATAAAATGACCAAGGAAATGTTTATATCCTTAAGAAAATTATGGGATATTCTTAATGACCAAAGGACCATTTAGACCAATTTTGGTGATTTTTTGAATTATATTTTCTTTATTAGAATTATTTTGAGTTTTAGAGTATTAATTAATTTAAGAAAGAAATAAAAGTTGAAAAAAAGATTTTATATTTTTCAAAAATCTCTCTGACCTCAGGGAAATCAGAGAACCAAATTTTATATTTTTTTGATTTTTCTTTGATTTATTAGAATTATTTTAGTGGAAATGTTAAAGAAAATCATTTTTTAATTCAAAAATTGTTTTAGGCATTTAAAATTCAATATCTTACCCTAGAGACTTAGGAAAAATATTTGGTTTGTTCCTAGGTGATTAGAATTCAAAATGTGACATTTTGGTATTTTTTAATATTTTTATAATTTTTATTATTTTTTAATTATTAAAAATATTAAAGTCATGATAAAAATCAACTTTTTTAGAAAATTATAATTTTAATTTTCCTAAACTCCCCTAATATCAGAGAAGCCCCAAAACCATTTTTGTGAATTTTTGAAAAGTAGTTTGTGAGTTATGAATTTTTAAAGTTTAATTTTACTTTTGGGGTTTAATTAGCCTATTTGGAGGGGTTAAACATTTCCAATTGATTTCAAATTTTTATGTGATGTTCCTCTGATCCTAAAGATCAGTGGAGAATTATTTTCAAGTTAATTTGATATGTAGTTAACCCTAATTAATTAAAGTTCAATTTTAGGGGTTTAGACCAATTAAGGTTATTATGAATGAATTAACTCAAAATATATTTTTCTTAGGTTCCTCTGGTCATAAGGAACTTCACCAAATTTTTCTACATTTTTTTTCACAACATGCTAATTATTGAAATTAAAATACTCAAAACAGTAACATGCAATTGGAAAATCAATAACTTCTCATAGGGATGGCCTCTGACCTTGGAAAATTCAGGGAATGTTCCTAAGTTTAGAGGCTTCAAAAGCCCTATGGTCTCATGCCATGGTGAATCACCTATGCAAATGAAGAATTAAAACAATGCAGAGAGTAAATAAATCATTAAAAATAAAATACTTGATAAAAGACTTGATTTCTTTTCCACATTACTCTCCTCTGTTCACTGAGAAAGAGGGTATTTTTATTTTATTTTTGTGATTTTTCTACACAAAGTTATGAATTTTCAAAGTTTCTGATATTTAATAAATACATTAAAAACACTATTTATCTACTTATCCACGCGGCGCCAGCGAAACATCGGTAGCTCTGAACACCACGCTTTACCATTTGATTCTTCGCCGCCGTCTGACTCAGCGCCACCCGGCGCGCTGTTCATGCTCCATCTCACGGTCCAATTCGATCTGGGCCATCCATATGCGTGTGTATTGAATGGACGGCTTCCGCTCATCGTCCTCAATCGACCTCACCCGAGAGCCGTCCACACTAAAACCTTAATATCTCACTCGATTCTCAACTGATTTTTACGTTCTTATACTCTATGGATTCGTCTTGAAGAGACAAACACATCCATATGGTTTATGTGGCATGAAATTGATCCAAAAAAATAGAGAATGTTCAGAATCTCAGAAAGAAGAGAGAGCTCATACCTTTGCTCAGAGAAGTGTGGCTTCGATTTGAGAGTTGTGTCACCTTTGATGGAGTCCAAGTAAGCTCCAGATGAAGTCTCTGGCCCTGGGGAATTGTCTAGACTTGAATTCGACCAGACTCGATTCCAAAGTTTGGAGACTAGAGTAAATGGGTGGCTTGGAGAGGGGGCTTCCACTGAGGAACTCCTTCTCTTGATCTTGTACAGGTGTGGGTGAGTTTAATTAGAGTTTGGTGGAGAATTGGAAAGTGTCCTGGTTTTGGGTAGAATTTTGGCTGAGAAATTGAGCTCTGTGGATGGAGATTAGGGCAAATTATCACTAGGGATCAATTGCTCTAAGTGTGGAGGATGGTCTGAAACAATTTTGGCAGAGTTTCTGTATGGTTTGGTGCAACTCTCTTCTTGGCCGAGAGGGGGTGGTGCTTAAATAGAGTTGGCTGGAGGGCCTTCCAGGGGGAGTTAATGGCTGGGATCAGCTGCTCTGGGCAAGGGAAGAACAGCTCCAATGGCCATTGGGCATGGGGCAGCTCAGCAAGAGAGAATTTCAATGTTAGGCTCCTCCCAAGGTCTCGAATTTCAATGTTTGGGTTTAGGTTAATTTAAGGGATTTTGGGTTTGGGTTGAATTTGAGTAAGGTTTGGGTCCAAATTTTGGGCAAACTATGTTAGTTTTTTGTTTGTGGAGATGTTAGGGAAGATTTAGAAAAGGTTTGGGGTCAATTGGGGTTGAGTTGGGTTGGTTTGGGCTAAGTTTGGGTTATGGGTCAAAATTGGGCTTTAAGCTTAAAAATGAAATTGGATTCAAATGTCAATCAAATTGGGCTTAGATTTGATCTAGATTGATATTGGGGATATTTAATTGAAGTTTAGAATTGAATTGAACCAAATTTGGGGTCAATTGGAGTGGTTTGGTTTGACATTGGGTTCACTTTGGGTTAAAATGGGTCAAATTGGGGGTTTTGGTAAAAGTGGGGTAAATTGGCAAAATTGGCCCATGGTGTAGTTGAAGAAAATGAAATTAAAAATATTTGGGATTTTCTGGAATTTTTTGAGAGTTTTTGGAATTTTTGGATTTTTGGGTCAAGAGGGGCATTTTGGTAATTTGGAGGGTATTGGGGGTATTTTTGGAAATTTTTGTATTTTTGGCTGTAAATGATCAATTTGATTTGTGGGGAAATGTTCAAGGTTGATTTTGGAAAATTTTTTGGTGATTTGGAAATTTTGGTGGTTTTGGGTAGTTTCAATGGTTTTTTAGTAGGTTTGGTGGGTCCGGGGCCCCGGGGGTCAAAAGTTGAAATTTTGAAAAAATGAAAATTGAGCAATTTTGAGTGAAATGAAATCATTTTAGTTGAGCCATGAAGCCATATTAAGCTCATAGGAGCCATGAGAGGACTCATTTGAGGCATTCACTATGTTGTTCCTAACCCTCTTAGCCAGGGGTTTAGGGGTTAAGAACCATCCATGTGAATTACCTACATGTGTCAAGAGGTCAAGTTGGGTGAGAGTGTGGGTTTTAGGATTTGGAATGTGTGTGTGAGAGTGTAGTGTATGTGTAAGTCAGCCCTCACCAGACCAGGCCACCCAGGGTGATCCTAAGGCCAAAGATTCCTATAAGGAACTCATCCTTTAAACCTCCACATTTGATCTCAACCCTCTAGGTGATTAGGGGTTTACAATCAACCTTGTTGGGTTTGCAGGGAGTTAAGAAGTTGTTAAGTTTCTAAAGGGGTAGGTTCCATCTCTAGTCCTCTAAGATAATCAAAGGAAAAGCCTAAGGCTAGATCCTAAGTACTAAAGAGAGAAGAGAAGACCTCATCAAAAATGAGGTCAACAGGAGGGAGGAAGTAAATATGGGAGAGAGTGAAGAGACAATGGGAGATCACTTCTCTCCCTCTCTCTCTCATGCTCTCTCCCACTTTGCATCCTTGGTTCTCCCTCTCTCTTTCTCCATCTTTCTCTCATTCACTCTCTCATTCTCTTATTCTCCCACCTTCTCTCTCTTTCACTCTATTTTCCCTGATTCTCCTCTCCCTATATCTCTCTCACTCTCACTTTCAACTTTGCTCTCTTCCTCTCTCTTTCTTTCTGATTGTTTATTCTCCCTTTTTTTCTTATAGCTGACACTTCTCTAACTCTTTCTCTTATGTTTCTCTCTCTCTCTTCCTCACACAAACACACAATCTCTCCCTTGCTCAATCTTTTATTACCCTATCCCTCACACATACTCTCTCTGGCCTCCAATTTTTATCTCTCTCAATCCCTCTCTCATCTCTCTCATTCTTTCTCAAATTCTCGAACACCTCTCTCTCTCTCTCTCTCTCTCTCTCTTTTTTTTTCTCTCCCTCTCACCCCCTCTCTTGTCTGCTCTATCTCTCATTCTCTTTTCTATACTCTTGTTCTCACTCTCCCTCTCTATATATCGCTCTTGATCCATCCCTCACTCTCTCCTTCATTCTCTTACTCCCTATCTATCTCTTCTTTTCCCTCCCTCACTCAAACACTATCTCCCTTCTCACCCTCCTGATATCTTTTCTCTCGCTTGAACCCTTCTCTATTTCCCTTTTTTATATCATCTTCTCTTCCTCGCTCGCTTTTCTTATTTCTGTGTAAATCACTTCCACGCTCTCACTATTGCTCTCTTTATCGCTCTCACCTCTCCCTCTATCATTCTTACTCCCTCATTTGTGCCCTTTCAGGCCTGCCTTATGTAGCTCATTCTTCACTCTCATCTCACACACTCTCACTCTCAATCTCACCACCTTTTACCCTCTTTAGCTCCATTTTTTGCTCTCCATCTCACTCTCTCTTGCTACCTTATTTTTATTGCTACTCACTCCTCTCTCTTCTCTCTCTCTCACTACATCTTTTATCTCTTCACACTCTATCCTATTCTTTATTATTCTCTCTCTCCCTCGCTCTCTTTTTCTCACTCTCTTCTCTCTCCCTCTCGCCCCCATTTACTTTTACTTGATCTTCCTACAGCCTCTCTTCTCACTCTCTCCCTTTCAGTCTCTCTCACTTTCAATTTCCTACTCTCTCATTAAACCCTCTCGCTTCCTCTTATCTCTTATTCTCCCTCAATACCTTCATCTCTCTCTCACTCTCTATTCTACCTCTCTTTATCTCTCTCATTCTCTCTCTTATCTTTTATATCTCTCACTTTTGACCCTCCCATTATCCCTGACTACCTCTCTCTCGCTCTCCTTCCCTCTTTCACTCCCTTAATCCCTCTCTCTACCACTATAATTATCTTTCTATTTCTTTCCCTCCCTCTCTCACCCTCTCTATTCCCCCCTCTCTCACGCTCTCTATTCCCTCACACTCTCTTCTTTCTATTTCTCTATTACACTCTCTCCCTTTCTAGCTCCCTCTTTCTCTCTTTCAGTATCACTCTCACTTTTACAGCCTCTTACCCTCTATCTTCTCGCTGTATATTCACTCTCACTCACCCATTCTCACTTTTGTTTCTCTCTCTTCTCCCTCCACTTAATCTTTCTTTCCCAGTCACCCCTTTCTTTCTCCGTGCACTCTCTCATTCCTTTTGTCTTGCTCACTCATCTCTCACTTTCTCTTCTCTCTATTTCTCTCACACTCACCCATACCCTTTCTCTTTCCCTCACTCCCTCTCACTTTTCTCCCCCCACTCTCCCTATCTTAATCTCACTCCCTCTCTCGTTCTCCCTCTCCATCTCTACCTCCTTCTCTTTTTCTTACTCATACTCTTAATCTCACTCCATATCTCCATAGTTCTTACTACCCTTTTCTCTCTCACTTCCTCTCTCTCCCTCAAATTTTTCTTGTTCTCTTTTGCTCCTTCACTCACACACTCTCTCTTCAATCTCTGTCTCTCCCTCTACCTCCCCCTTTCTCACTCTCTCTTTCTCACTCTCTTCCTGTCTTACTATGCCTCTTACTCTCTATTCTATTTCAATTTCTCTCACTCTCTTGCTCTCTCTTGCTATCTTTTATCTCTATTTTCTATTGTCATCTATCTCTTTCTTTCTCACTCTCTCCCTTTCTCACAATATCTCTAACTCTCTATTTTATTTCTATATCTGACTCTCATGCTTTTTTTTCTCTTTAATCACTCTTTATCTCTCTATATCCATCACTCTATCTCTCTACCTTCCTCTCATTCTCTATCCCTTCTCTTTCTCACCCCCACTTCTCTCTTCTTATTTATTACTTCCCCTCCTTCCCTCCCTCCCTCCATACTCCTTTATTTGCTCTCTTTCTCTTGCTTACCTCACTCTCTTTCTTTATTTCTCTCACATCACTACCTTCCTCTCTCTCTCATGCTCTCTCCATTTTCCCTCCTTAACTCTCCTTCTCTCTCCATCTTTTTATCATTCTCTCTCATTCTGTTATCCTCCCTCCCTTTCTCCCTCTTGCTCACTCTCACTTTCTTTATCTTCCCTCACTCTCCTTCTCTCCCTGTGTCTCTCTCACTCTCTCTTCCTCATTTGTTTCCTTTCTCTCTTCTATATCGTTTGTTTGCTTTCTCTTTCTATTTCATTGCTCACTCTTCTCTCACTCTTTCTCTTCTATTTCTCTCTATCCTCTCGCTTTGTCCCTTACTCTCTTCTTCTAGCTTTCTCACACTTAATCTCTCCTTTCTCTCTACATCCATCTTTCCCTCCCACCCACTATCTAACCCGAACTAACACTCACACAATCTCTGTCCTTCCCCTGTCTGTCTTTTATCCTCCTTCACTCTCCCTCAAGTTTTGTATCCTCTTCTCTCTCTCTCTCTCTCTCTCTCTTTCCCATTATCTCTAACTTTATCTCTCACATTACCCCACTCCTTAATTCTCTATCTTTCTCCCTCAGCCCCTCGAACTTGCTCACACTCTCATCAATTTTATTCTATCACTCTTTCTATGCCTCTCTCTTCATGTTTTTGTCACTTTGATAGAAATAAAGAGAGAAGAGGGTGAGGAAAAATAAAGTAGGAAAAGTTAATTGAGGGAGAGCGAGAGAAGGAGATCATGAGAATGAGTAAGAGAGAAATCGAGAGAGCAAGAAAGATCGAGAAAGAGTGGGAGAGAGTCACGTGAAAGAAGGAGACGAGAGAGAGGGAAGAAGAGGCATGGAGAGAGGAGAGGGAGGAAGGAGAGAGAACAAGAGATAGAGGGAGGAAGGTGGAGAGTGGGCTGAGGGAGGAAGATGGAGGGTGAGCGAGGGAGGAAGATGGAGAGAGAACAAGGGAGAGAGATGAAGGGAGAGAGTTTGTGATAGAGAGAGAGCGGGCCAAGAGAGCGAGAAAGAGTGAGAAGAGAGGTAGAGAAGAGAGAGTTTGTGTGTGAATGTGTCTGAATAGGAGGAATGGAAGTGAGAGAGAGGAAGGGAGGCGAGAGACTGGGAGGAGTGGGAGATAGAGGGAGAGAAATAGTTATAGAAGAAAGAGGAAAAAATATATAGTAAGTGAGATGGACGCTAAAGAAAAGAATGAGTGAGAGAGCTGGGGAAGGGAGGAATGGGGTGATGAAGAGAGGGAGAGCGAGGGAGGGAAAGAGAAAGAGAAAGAGAGAGTGCATGTGTATGTGTGTGTGTGTGAGAGAGAGAGAGAGAGAGAAGAGTGTGAGAGATAGTGAAACGGGTAGAGAGAGCCAGCGAGGGAGAGGGAGATAGAGTGAGGGATAACAGAGAGATAGAGTAAGAGGAGAATAGAGTAACATAAGAGAGTAAGAGAGAGATGAAGAGAGAGAATAGAGAGTGAGAAAGGGAGAGGGAGGGAGTAAGATTCATATTGAAATTGAATAAAGGGAGAGAGGGTCCAAGAAATAGAGTCGAAATAAAGACGAAAGAGAGAGTAAGGGAAGAAAGAGTAAGGGAAAGGGAGGGAGAGAATGAGAGAGTCAAGAGAGAAGAAGAGATAAAGGAAGACCGAAATGAAAGAGGAGTGGAGAGAGGTGGTATTGGAAAATGATAGTAATGAGGTTTTAAATCGAGAGAGAGAGAGAGAGAGAATATATAGATAAATTTGTAGATAGAGAGATAGAGATAGAGCATGAGATAGAGGGGAGAGAGAATAAAATAGTGAGAAAGAAGTGGAGAGGGAGGCAAAAGGGATTGAATGAGATTGAGAGAGAGAGAGCTTAAGAGATATAAATAAAGGAAGTGTGAGAATGTATGTGTTTGAGAGAAAGAGAGAGGGGGAGGGAGGAAGAGTGATAGTGAAACTGAAGAGAGAGAGATTGGGAGAGAGAAAAAGACAGCTGGTGAAAGTAATCATGAAGAAAGAGAGAGAGGGATATTGTAAGAGTGAGAAAGAAGCTAAGGAATGGGAGAGAAAGTTTGAGATAGGGATATAGAGTGAAGAGAGTGAGGAAAAAGAGAGCAAGAAAGAGAGAGAGTGAGATTGATAGAGAGACAGCGTGTGTGAGAGAGAAAGGGAGGAAAAGGAGAGAGGACGTTAAATAAGGAGAAAGGGAGGGAGAGAGGATGTGAAACAATGAGAATGGGATGAAAGTGTGAGATAGAGGGAGAGATGAAAGGGATCATAGAGAGAGAGGAACGGGAGAGAAGTGACAGATAAAGAGAAAGAGAGTGTAAGCAAGGGAGTTAGAAAAGAATATATGAAGAAAATGGTAGAGTTGAGAAAAAGAGTAAGGTAAAAAGAGTGAGATATATGGAGAGAGAAGGAAAGAGGGAGGGAGAGAGCGAAAAATGGGGTGAGAGAGGAAGAGACTTGTGAGTTAAGGTAAGAAATAATGAGAGAGAGAGGAGACAGAGAGAAAGAGAGAGAGAGTTGAGAGTGGGATTGATAGAGAGAAAAGTTGGGAGAGAGGGAGAGCTAGAGAGAGTGAGGGACAGAGTGAGAGAAGGAACGAGATTAAAGAGCAACAAAAGAGAGAGCAAAAGATCGAGAAAGAAAGATAAATTAGAGAGTATGAGAAAGACAAAGAGTGGGTGAAGAGAGAGAAAGAGAAAAGGAGCAAGAGAGAATTAGAGAGGGAGAGTGGGAGAGAGAGTCCAAGAGAGAAGGAGAGAATGGAGCGAGTGAGGGTGTAAGAATGATAGTAAAAGTAAAGAGAGTGAGGGAGCGAGGAGGGAGAGAGCGACAAAGCTAGAGAGAAATAGATAAAGAAAAGAGAATGGGGAAAGAGAGGGCGAGATGGAGTGAGATAGATAGAGAAAAATAGAGCAAAATAAGTGGTGAGGGAGGGAGGGAGGGAAAGAGAGAAAGTAATAAACAATGAGAGAGAAGAAGTGGTGAGAGAGAAGAGAGTGAGAGAATGAGAGGAATGGAGAGAGTTAGATTGATGGACATAGAGAGATCAAGAGTGAGTAAAGAGATAAAAGATAGCAATAGAGAACCAGAGAGTGAGAGAGAGAAACATAATAGAAAGTGCGACAAAGTGAGAAAGGGAGGGAGTGAGAATGAGAGATAAAGGGCAAGAGTAAGGGAGAGAATGAGAAAGGGGGAGATAAAGGGAGAAAGTGAGAGAGGGAGAGATAGAGAGAGAGAAAGGTTTAAGAGAGAGTTAAGAAGTGAGAGAGGAAGAGGGAGCAAAAGATAGTGAGCAAGATTGAGATAGGGAGGGAGATTAAGAGAATGATTGAGAAGGAAAGGAAAGATAGATTGAGAGGGAGAGAGGGAGAGAGGGAGAAAGATTGAGATAATGGGAGTGGGAGGGAAGGAAGCAGGAGGGACAGAATGAGAGAGAAAGGATGAGAGATAGAATGGGAGAGGAAGAGAGAGAAATAGAGAAAACAGAAAGTGAGAGAAGAGTGAGCAAGACAGAGGGATTGAAAGGGAGTGATAGAGATAACAAGTGGGAAAGATTGGAGTGAATGAATGAGTACAGTAAGAGTGAGAGAGAGGACTAGTAAGATAGGGTGTGACCGAGAAAGAGAGGGAAGAGGGGATTGAGTGTGGGAGGGATTGAGGTGGAATGAGTGATCAATGAGAGAAATTAAGAAATAATGAGATGGATATGAGGGGAGAGCGAAAGGACTAAGAGAATCTGAAAGAGAGTGTGAGGGAGAGTGAGAGGCAGAGAAAGTTGACTAAAGAGAGAGAAGAGAGGGTGGTATAAGAAAGACCAAGAGAGAGATAGAGGGGGCAAAAGTGAGCAAGAAAACAATAGAGATGAAATAGAGAGAGAGAGAGAGAATAAGAGAGGGAGTAAAACAAAATTGAAATGTGAGCGGGAGGGAGAGAAGGAGAGAGTGAGACAGAAATATAGAGAGAAAGGAGACTTAAGGAAGATAGAGTTGTGAGGTAGAGAGAGGGAGATATGGAGGGGATATGGAGATAACGGTAGGGTGAGAGGGCGATAGGGTGAGAGATTGAAATAATGAAAGAGGTAGAGAGGGAGGAAGTAGGTGAGTGGTAGGAGGTTGGAGAGAATGAGTAAGTAAAGTGATAAGAGAGTGATAAAGGTTAGAAAGAGTGTGTGTGAGAGAGAGAAAGAGAGAGAAATATAGAAAGAAATAGTGATAAAGCATAAATACAGAAATATGCGAGGTAGGGAGAGAGTGAGAAAGAGATAAATAGAGGGAGGGAGGGAGAGATTAAAAAAAGGGGGAGTGAGAGGAAGATAGAGTTGGGAGAAGAGAGAGTGATGGAAGATATAGAGAGAAAGTGAGCGAGGGGATGGAGAATGACATTTAGTAGAAGAGAGATGGGGATGAGTTGGAAAAGAGTGAAAGGGAGAGGAGAGAATGATTGAGATGAGAGAGAGGAGAGAAAGCAACTGAAGTATGAGTAAGTGAGAGAGAGAGATAGAACATGGAGAGAGAAAGAGAGAGTGAGGGAATTGAATGAGTAAAACTGAAGAGAGAGGAAGAGGGAGTAAAAGGGAAGATATGGAGAATATAAGTCAATTGGTGATAGAAATGTGAGAGAAAGTACGAAACAAAGAAAAAAGAGGAGGAAATAGAAAAAAAGGGAAATTCAAAGAAGGTGGGAGTACAATGAAAGAGAGTGAGAGTGAGAGATAGAGAGAAAATGAGTTAGTAAATAAAGAGAAGATAGAATGATATGAGAGAGCAAGAGAGAGAGGAAAAGAGATAGAATAGAGAATGAGAGGGGCAGAGAGTGAGAACGGGAGAGATATTGAGTGAGGAAGTCAGAGAGATTGAAGAGATTTAGGGACTAAGAAAGGGGAGATATTGAAAGAAATAAAAAGAGAAATGAGAGTGTGATGGAAGTTAGAGCAAGTGAAAGTGCTCGATTTGGAGACTGGGACGGAGAGCAAAAGAATGTGTGGGAGAGTGAGTGCTAGAGAGAGATGAAGAGGGTGAAAGGGAGGTAGAGGGATAGTGAATGTGGAAGAGTGGAAGATAGAGTGAGTGAGAGAGAGAGGGGGAGGAAGGGAGGGAGGGAAGGAAGCAAGAGAGGAAGAGAGAGAATGTGTGGAGGACAGAGGGAGCAAAAGAGTGAGAGGAGCGAGAGAGTAGAGAAGAGAGAATAAGATAAAGAGAGAGCAAAGACAACAACAACAACAACAACAAAGCCTTAATTCGATTAAGTGGAGATTGAGAGAGAAACTTAAGAGAAAGAGTTAGACAAGTGTGAGCAATAAAAAAGAAAAAAAGAGAAAACAAATAGCGAAAATAGTGAGGAAGGAAGCGAAGGAGGAAGTGAGTGTGAAAGACAAAGGGGGGATATATGGAGAGAAAGAGTGAAAGTAGAGATAGAGAAGAGAAAGCAATAAAAGAGAGAAAGGAGAGAGAAGGAATAAATAATTAGAAAGGAGAGACAATTTAAGAGTGAGAGCGATATAGAGATGAAGAGTGTGACTGAGAGAGTGGGAGTAAGAGAGGGAGTAAGTGAGAGAGAGGGTGTGCTTATGGGTGAGTGAGTGTAATAAAGAAGAGGGTAATAGATGGGAGAGCAAGAAACATGGGGAATAAAGACTGAAAACTAGAGAGGGAGAAAGTGAGAAAATTGAAGAGATGAAGTGACAGAGGTAGAGAGTGTTAGAAAAGTAGACAAGAGAAAGAGTCAAAGAAAATTGGAGCAAGAGATAGTGAGCTAGAGGAAAAGAGGGAGGGAAATAGGCGAATGAGAGAGAGGGAGAGAATGATAGCGAGAAAGGCACGGAGAGAGTGATTTAGAGGGAGGGAGGGAAGGACGAGAGACAAAGGGGCAAAGGGGGATAGAATAGGAGAAAGAGTGAGAGGAGAGAAGGAAGGGAGACAAATAGAAGAGATTGTGAGAGCTCTCAAGAGAGAGATTGTAGAGAGTGAAAATATAGGGAGTTAAGTGAGTGAAATTGAGGAGAGAGAAAGAGTGGGGTGAGAAAGTGGGAAAAAGCAATAAATAATTAGAGAGAGAAGAGAGAGTTAGGGAAGAGGGAACAAGAGAGAAAGAGGAGAGGAAAATAATAACTAAGAAAGAGGGAGGAAAATAATAACTGGGAGACTGAGAGATATTTAAGAGAGGAAGAGAATATACATACATATGAGATAGCTCTAAAGAAGAGAAGAGAGAGAGGGAGAGTAAGAAGGAGAGAGTTGGGAGAGAGAGGAGAGATAGGAGAAAGTGAAAGAGTAGAGAGGGAGGAAAAAAAGCAAGAAGTAAATACAGAGCAAGGAAGAGACAAAAAGAGAGCAAGGGAACTTAAGAGATTGAGAGCGAGAAAAAGTGAGAGAAGGTATGAGGATGAAATAAAAATAGGGATGACATCATGGTGAGCATGGGGATAGAGAGGAAGAGAGAGAAAAAGAGTGAGAGAGAGGTAGTGTGGTAGAGAGAGGAAGGAAGCGAGAGAAGCTTGGATGGGGGTGGGGGAGGGTTGGGGAAGGGGTGGGAAAAGGAGAAAGAAGAAGGGTTGAGTTAGAACGCGTGCAGGTGATAGAGAAAGTGGGTTAGTGAGAGAGGAAGAGAGAGAGACAAGAACAAGGGAGAAGAGAGAGGGGGAAGTTAGAGAGAGAAGCTTAGTTAGAGAAACTTAAAGGGAGTGAGGAAGTGCCAGAGACACACGAAGAGAGAGTAAGGAAGAGAAAGAGAGAATGAAATAGAGGGAGAGGGGATAGAATGGAGAGAGAGTGCGAGCGAGAGAGGGAGAAAGAGAGGAGAGATATAGAGCGAGAGAATGGAGAGCGATTGTAAGTGAGAGAGGGAGGAAGAGAAGAGACATAGAGAGCTAGAGAATGAAAGAGAGAGTGAGGGAGGGTAAAGAGAGATATATAGATAGTGAGGGAGAGAGTGAGAATAAGAGTAAGGAAAAGAGAGAAAAAGAGATTTAGAAGAGATAGAGAGAGGGAGGGAGAGAGGGATGGAGAGAGCGAGACAAGGAAGTGTTAGAGAATGTGATAAACAATGATCAAGAGAGAGGATTGGAGAGTAAGAGAGAGATTGCGTGTTGGGGTATGGGAGAGAAAGTTTGACCAAAAAGATAGATTGTGAGTGTGTGAGGGAGAGAGTGATGGAAAACTTAAGTAAAAGAGTCAGAGAAGTGTGATCTTGAGAGAATGAAAGAGAGAGTGAGGGAGGATCTAAAGAGATATATAGATAGAGAGGGAGAGTGTGAGAATAAGAGTAAAGAAAAGAGGAGAGAGATAGAAGTTTTAAAGAGAGGAAGGGAGAGAGAAAGAAAGAAATAGAGATAGAGAATGTGAGAGAATGTGAGAAACAATGAGAGAAAAGAGAGAGGGAATGGGAGAGATAAAAGTTAGAGAGTGAAAGAGATAGTGCATCTGAAGGGTAGAGGGAGGCTACAGAGTGAGAGAGGGAGTATGAAGCTTAGGTGGGTGAGAGGGAGAAAGAGTGAGAGAAAGAGAGAGTGTGTATGAGTGTGCGTGAGAGCTTGAGCGAGAGTGTGAGTGAGATGGAGAGAGAATGATGAGCTACATAAGGGAGTCATAGAGAGGGCAGGAATGTGGGAGTGAGAAAGATGGAGAGAGAATAATATAGAGAATGAGAGTGGGATAATGAAATAGATCTACAGGGAAAAAAGAAAAGAGAGTAATAAATTTGGGGATGAGATAGAGGAGGGAGAGAGACCGGAAGGGAGTTAAAAAGAGAGATAGAGAGAGGAGTGAGTTGGACTAAGGCGAGAGCAATAGAATGAAAGTGAAAGAGAGTGGAAAGGAAATAGAGATAGAAGAGATCGATGAAAGATTTAGTAAGAGAGAGTGAGCGAGAGGTAAAGAGATGGGTAGAAAGGAATAATGGTGAGAGAGAGAGAGAGTAAGAGAGAGATGGAGAGGTAGACAGAGAGGGGAGGGAGGGAGAGGGAAGGAGGGAGGAAGCAAAGAAGGATGGGAGAGAGGGAGAGTAGAGAGAGAAAAAGATAGTGCATGGGATGGAAGCAATAGAGAGGGAGAGAGATGGAGTGGAGGATAGAGGGAGAGAAAGAGAGAGCAACAAAGAAGAGAGAAAAAATGAGCATATGATCGAAAAGAGAATAGAGTTCAATAAAGAGAGGGAGGGAAAAAGAGTGAGGGAGTAAATAACCGAGAGGGAATAGAGAGAGAAGAGAGGAGGATGATGTAGCAAGGGAGAGAGAGGATAAAGTGTGAGAGAAAGAGCAATATTGTAAGAGAGAGTGAGATAGAGATTGAGAAATGGAACATAAGAGAAGAGGGAGAGAGATTGCGAGAGTGTGTGTGAGAAGTGTAAGAGTGCGTGTGATAGCTCGAGAGAGAGAGTGAGATGGAGAGGAAGGGTGAGCTACATAAGGGAGACCTTTAGAGGGCAAGAATGAGAGAGTGAGAAAGATAGAGGGAAAGAGAGTGTGATAAAGAGAAAGAGAGTGGGAGAATGAAAGAGATCTATAGAGAAAGGGGAAAAGAGAGAGAGAGAGAGAAAATGATATAAGAGAGGGAATGAGAGAGGTACAAGAGAGAAAAAGTGATATTAGAAGAGTGGGAAGAGAAGAGAATGTGAGGGAGGGAGATAGAGAAGAGTGAGATAAAGAGTTAGAGAATGAAAGAGATAGTGAGAGAGGGAGCAAAAAAGATATATAGGAATAGAGGGAGAGAGTTAAAACATGAGTGAAGAAAGAGAGTGAGAGATTGGGGTGAGACAGAGGGAGGGAGAGAGTTAAAGGAAGGAGGAAGCCAAGGAGAAAGAGGGAGAAAGTGAGAAACAATAAGAGAGAGAAGAGAGTGAGATTGAGAGAGTCAAAACATGGAGAGACAGTATGTGCGAGGGAACGATAGATGGACCAAGAGAGAGTTAGGGAGGGAGGGAGAGAGACCGAGAGTTAGCAAGAGAGAATGAGAGAGGGGGAGAGCAATAGAGAAATAAAAGTGATAAAAACATAGAGAAAAGAGTGAGAAAGGGAGAGAGTGAGAAATAGAGAGAGTGTGTGTTAGAGATTGAAGAGAGAGGAAGCGAGAGAGGTGTAGGGATTATGAAAGAAGAGAGTGTGAGGGAAGATATGGAAAGAGAGTAAGCGAAAGGAAGAACCGGGGTAGAACATGAGATTGAAAGAGAGGGCATGAAGAAGAAGTGAGTGAGAGGGAGAGAGCGTGCGTGTAAGAGAGAGTGAGAGAGAGAATAAGGGAGGCAAGGATGTAATGGAAAGGGGGTGAGAGGGTGATAATGATTGAATCGAGAGATAGAGAGTAAACGCGAGAGAGTGAACATGGAGTGAGAAAGAGAGTGAGAGGAGGGAGTATGAGTGATAGTGAAATGGAATATAGAGAAAGCGAGAAAGTGTAAAGAGAAATAAAGAAAGAGTGAGGGAAGAGAGCATGAGAGAAGGAGGGAGTGAGCGAGTGAGAAAGGGAGAAAGATAGAGAGATAAGAAGAGTGAAGAAACGGAAGGATGTTGGGTGGCAAAGAGGGAGGGAGAGTGAAAGAGAAGTAGTGAGGAATAAAGTGTCAAAAGAGAGAGATAGAAGAGAGAGTGAGAGGGAGATAGAGAGATAAAGAGAGATCAAAAGGAGAGTGTGAGAGAAAGAGAAGGATGAGTGAGTGAGAAAGAGAGATAGAGGAAGGGAGTGAGATGGATTAAAGAGAGTAATAGAGGGAAAGTGAAAAGGAAATAAAGAGAGAAGAGAAACTGAGGGAAAATTGAGGATCAGAGAGTGAGTGAGAGGTAAAGAGAAAGGGTGAATAGAAGAAATGTGAGAGAGCAAGAGAGAGAGAGAGGGATGCGAAGAGGGAGACAGAGATATGTGGGGAAGGAGAGGGAGGGAAGGAGGAAGTAATTAAGGGAGAGAGGGAGAGAAGAGAGTGAAAGAGACAATGGGAGATCACTTCTCTCTCTCTCCCTCTCTCTCATGATCTCTCCCACTTTGCCTCCCTGGTTCTCCTTCTCTCTCTCCATCTCTCTCTCATTCACTCTCTCATTCTTATTCTCCCACCTTCTCTCTCTTTCTCACTCTATCTTCCCTCATTCTTCTTCTCGCCTTATATCTCCCTCACTCTCACTTTCTACTTCGCTGCCTTCCTCTCTCTTTCTTTCTGATTATTTATTCTCCCTTTCTTTCTCTTATGTTTCTCTCTCTCTTCCTCACACAAACACATATTCTCTCTCTTTGATCAATCTTTTATTCCCCTATCCCTCACACATACTCTCTCTGGCCTCATATTATCTCTCAATCCATCTCTCATCTCTCTCATTCATTCTCACATTCTCCCACACCTCTCTCTCTATTTTTTCTCCCTCTCAATCCCCTCTCTGTCTCCTCTATCTCTCATTCTCTTTTCTATACTCTTGTTCTCACTCTCTCCCTCTCTATATATCGCTCTTGATCCATCCCTCACTCTCTCCTTCATTCTCTCACTCCCTATCAACCTCTTCTCTTTTTCCATCCCTCACTCACACTCTCTCTCCCTTCTCACCCTTCTAATATCTTTTTCTCACTTGAACCTCCCTCTTTTATATCATCTTCTCTCCCTCACTCTCTTTTCCTATTTCTCTGTAGATTACTTCCACGCTCTCACTACTGCTCTCTTTATCGCTCTCTCTCCCTCTATCATTCTCACTCCCGCATTTGTGCCCTTTCAGGTCTGCATTATGTAGCTCATTCTTCTCTCTCCATCTCACACACACTCTCACTCTAAATCTCACACCCTCTCACCCTCTTTAGCTCCATTTTTTGCTCTATAACTCACTCTCTCTTGCTACCGTATTTTTCTTGCTACTCTCTCCTCTCTCTCTCTCTCTCTCCATCTTTATCCCTTCACTCTCTATCCTATTCTTTATTATTCTCTCTCCCTTTCTCTTTCTTTTTCTCACTCTCTTCTCTCTCCCTCTCACCCCCATTTACTTACTTTTATTGGATCTTCCTATAGCCTCTCTTCTCACTCTCTCCCTTTCATTCTCACTTTTTGTTTCCTACTCTCTCACTAAACCCTCTCGCTTCCTCCTATCTCTTATTTTCCCTCACTACCTCCATCTCTCTCTCTCTATTCTACCTCTCCTTATCTCTCTCTCTCTCTCTCTCTCTCTCTCTCTATCTCTTCTATCTCTCACTTTTGACCCTCCCATTATCCCTCACTACCTCTCTCTCGCTCTTTCTCCCTCTTTCACTCCCTTAATCCCTCTCTCATTCTTGCTCCTTCTCTTACTCGTTCTCTCCCTCCCTCTCTCACGCTCTCTCTATTCCCTCACACTCTCTTTCTAGCTCCCTCTTTCTCTCTTTTCAGTATGACTCTCACTCTTACAACCTCTCACCCTCTTTCTTTCTCGATCCATATTCACTCTCTCTCACCCCATTTCACTTTTGTTGCTCTCTCTTCTCTCTCTCCTCTTAATCTTTCTCTCCCTCTCACCCCCTTTCTCTTGCTTCATTCCCTCTGTCCCTCTCTCTCCCTCTCCTAGTCTCTCTTTCACTCTCTCAAGTACACTATCACTCCCCCTCTCAAACTCTTTCGATTAATTACCGCTCTCTCTCCCACAAAATATCATTCTCTGTCTCTCACTCTCGTTCACTCTCTTTATATCTTCCCTTACTCTCTTCTCACTCACTCCCACTTGCTCTCTCAATCCCACTCTTCATTCTCTCACTCCCTCCCTCCTCTTTCTTTCTCACTCTCTCCCTCTCTCATTCTTTTCTCTATCTATGACTTGAAAGCACAAGAGAGAAAGAGAGGGTAGGGAGAACATAAGAGTGAGAACGAAATTGAAGAGAAAGAGAAGAGAAAATAGAGAGAAGAGAGAAGAGTGAGAGAGAGAGGGACTCAAGATCGAGCAACATATAATGAGTGAGAGATGGAGAAAGGAAGATGTTGAGGGAGAAATGTTGACGGAGAGAGGGTGACAGGGAGATAGAGAGAGTGAAGTAATGAAAGAGGGAGAATGTAAGGGTTGGTTGGATTGAAAAAGTTGGTAAAGAGATAAGGCAAAGTGATAAAAAGAGAGTAAGAGTGTGTTGCACTGTGATAGATGGAGAGCAATAGAGAAATAAAAGTGATAAAAACATAGAGAAAAGAGTGAGAGAGGGAGAGAGTAAGAAATAGAGAGAGTGTGTGTGTTAGGATTGAAGAGATGCGAGAGTGGTGTACGGAGTATGAAAGAAGAGAGTGTGAGGGAAGATTTAGAAAGAGAGGGAGCGAGTGGAAGAGCGGGGGTAGAACATGAGATTGAAAGAGAGGGTATGAAGAGAAAGTGAGTGAGAGGGAGAGAGTGTGCGTGTAAGAGAGAGCGAGTGAGGAAGGGAGGCAAGGATGCAATGGAGAGGGGGAGAGAGGGTGATAAAGATTGAATGGCAAGAATAGAGAGTAAACGAGAGAGTGAACATGGAGTCGGAAAGAGAGTGGGAGGAGGGAGTAAGTGTGACAGTGAAATGGAATAGGGAGAAAGCGAGAAAGTGTTAAAGAGAAATAAAGAAAAAGTGAGGGAAGAGAGAGCATGAGAGAGGGAGAGAGTGAGGGAGTGAGAAAAGAAGGAAGATAGAGAGATAAGGATAGCAAAGAAAGGGAAGGATGTAGGGTGTCAAAGAGGGAGGGAGAGTGAAAGAGAAGTAGTGAGGGATAAAATGTGTCAAAAGAGAAAAATAGAAGAGAGAGTGAGAGGGAGATAGAGAGAGATAAAGAGAGATCAAATGGAGAGGGTGAGAGAAAGAGAAGGATGAGTGAGTGAAAAAGAGAGATAGAGGGAGGGAGTGAGATGGATTAAAGAGAGAAGTAGAGAGAAAGTGAAAAGGAAATAGAGAGAGAAGAGAGACTGATGGAAGATTGAGTAACTCAGAGTGAGTGAGAGGTAAAGACATAGGCTGAATAGAAGGATGGCAAGAGAGAAACAGAGGGAGAGAGAGAGAGAGATAGATAGATAGTGAGGGATGCAGAGAGGGAGACAGAGAGATATGGTGAAGGAGAGGGAGGGAGGGAGGAAGTAAAGAAGGGAGAGAGGGAGAGAAGAGAGTGAAAGAGACAATAGGAGATCACCTCTATCCCTCTCTCCCTCTTTCTCATGCTCTCTCCCACTTTGCCTCCTTGGTTCTCCCTCTCTCTCCATCTCTCTCTCATTCACTCTCTCATTCTCTTATTCTCCCACCTTCTCTGTCTTTCTCACTTTATTTTCCCTCATTCTCCTTCTCTCCCTATATCTCTCTCACTCTCACTTTCTACTTAGCTCCCTTCCTCTCTCTTTTTTCTGATTGTTTATTCTCCCTTTCTTTCTTTCTTATAGCTGACACTTCTCTAACTCTTTCTCTTATGTTTCTCTCTCTTCCTCACACAAACACACAATCTCTCTCTTGCTGAATCTTTTATTACCCTATCCCTCACACGTACTCTCTGTGGCCTCTAATTATTATCTCTCTCAATCTCTCTCTCATCTCTCTCATTCATTCTCAAATTTTCTCACACTTCTCTCTCTCTCGCTCTCTCTTTTTTCCCTCCCTCTCATCCCCCTCTCTTTGTCTACTCTATCTCTCATTCTCTTTTTTATACTCATGTTCTCACTCTCTCCCTCTCTATATATCGCTCTTGATCCATCCCTCACTCTCTCCATCATTCTCTAACTCTCTATCTATCTTGTCTTTTTCCCTCCCTCACTCACAGTCTCTCTTTCTTCTCACCCTCTTAATGTCTTTTTCTCACTTGAACCTCTCTCTATTTCCCTTTTTTATATCCTCTTCTCTTCCTCAATCTCTTTTCTTATTTCTCCGTAGATCACTTCCACGCTTTCACTATTGCTCTTTTTATTGCTCTCACTCTCTCCCTCTATCATTCTCACTCTCTCATTTGTGACCTTTCAGGCCTGTCTTATGTAGCTCATTCTTCTCTCTCCATCTCACACACTCTCACTCTCAATCTCACCCCCTTTTACCCTCTTTAGCTCCATTTTTTGCTCTCTATCTCACTCTCTCTCTTGATACCTTATTTTTATTGCTACTCTCTCCTCTCCCCTCTCTCTCACCCCATCTTTTCTCTCTTCACTCTCTATCCTATTCTTTATTATTCTCTCTCCCTCTCGCCTCCATTTACTTACTTTTACTTGATCTTCCTACAGTCTCTCTTCTCACTCTCTCCCTTTCAGTCTCCCTCAATTTTTGTTTCCTACTCTCTCATTAAACCCTCTCGCTTCCTCCTATTTCTTATTCTCCCTTACTACCTCCGTCTCTCTCTCACTCTCTATTCTACCTCTCTTTTTCTCTCTCTCTCTCTCTCCTATCTCTCCTATCTCTCACTTTTGACCCTCCCATTGTCCCTCACTACCTCTCTCTAGCTCTCCCTCCCTCTTTCACTCCCTTAATCCCTCTCTCTACCACTCTAATTATCTTTTAATTTATTGCTCCTCTCGCTCGCTCTTTCCCTTTATTCCCTCAGGCTCTCTATTCCTTCACACTCTCTTCTTTCTATTTCTCTATTATAGTGTCTCCCTTTCTAGCTCCCTCTTTCTCTCTTTTCAGTATCACTCTCACTTTTACAGCCTCTCACCCTCTCTCTTTCTCCCTCTATAATCACTCTCACTCACTCATTATCACTTTTATTGCTCTCTCTTCTGTCTCTCGTCTTAATCTTTCTCTCCCTCTCACACCCCTTTCTCTTGCTTCATTCCCTTTGTCCCTCTCTCTTCCTCTCTTAGTCTCTCTTTCGCTCTCTCATGTACACTATCACTCATCCCTCTCAAACTCCTCTAGTTCATTCCCGCTCTCTCTCCCACAAAATCTCATTCTCTGTCTCTCACTCTCGTTCACTCTCTCTCACTTTCTCTCACTCCCACTCTTCATTCTCTCACTCCCTCCCTCCTCTCACTTTCTCACTCTCTCCCTCTTGTTCTTTTCTCTATTTATGACTTGTCCCTTTTTCTTTCTCTTTTGCTCTCCCCTCCTTTCTCTCTCACACACTCTCACTTCCTCTCTTCTATCACTCCCTCCTATCTCTTTACTCACTCTTTCTCGCCAACCATCGCTTAGTCTCTTCCTCTAACCCACTTACAACTTCTCCCTCTATCTCGTTCTCTGAGTCTCCCTTTGTCCCTCCATCTCTCTCCATATCTTCTTCTATATCTACCTCTCTCTCTCTTCCTCTCACTCCGATCTTTTGCTTTATCTTTCGTGAGTCTCTCTTCTCACTCTATTTCTGTCTCACTCTCTCTCCATTTCTCCCTCCACCTCTCTCTCCAATCCCTATCACTCCCTCCCTCTATCACTCTATTTCTAGTTCACTCCATCTCTTTCTCTAGCTCACACCCTCTCTTCTCTCTCTTTACTCACACTTTCTCTCCCTCAATCCCTCACTTCTCTCTTGCTCTCTTTCTGTCCCTCTCTCTTCCTGAGTTGCTCTTACATCTCACTCTCGCCCCGTATCTCCATCTCATTATTTATGACTTTCTCTCACACATCTATCTCTCCTTTTTTGTCCCTCACACTTTTACTCCCTCCTTCCCTCTCTTTCTCCCTTTCTCCTTAACTTAGCCCTCTCTCTCTCTCCTCTTGTGCTCACTCACTGTCTCCCTCCCTACCTCTTCTTTCTCCGCCGCACTCTCGCATTCCTTCTCTCTTGCTCACTCATCTCTCACTTTCTCTTCTCTCTATTTCTCTCTCACTTTCTCTTCTCTCTATTTCTCTCTCACTCTCCCATACCCTTTCTTTTTCCATCTCTCCCTCTCACTTTTCTCCCCCCACTGTCTCTATCTTAATGTCACTCCCTCTCTCCCTCTCCCTCTCCTTCTCCGTCTCCTTCTCTCTTTCTCACACATACTCTTAATCTCACTCCATATCTCCATATTTCCCACTATCTTTTTCTATCTCACTTCCTCTCTCCCTCTTAAATCTTTCTTACTCTCTCCTCTCCATCATTCACTCTCTCTCTCTCTCTCTTCAATCTCTCTCTCCCTCTACCTCCCCCTTTCTCACTCTCTCTTTCTCACTCTCTTCCGGTCTTACTATGCCTCTCACTCTCTATTCTATTTCGCTTTCTCTCACTCTCTCCCTTTCTCACAATGTCTCTAACTCTCATTTTTGTTTCTATATCTGACTCTCTTGCTTTTTCTTTCCTCTTTAATCACTTTTTATCTCCCTATATCCATCACATTATCTGGCCTTCCTCTCATTCTCTATCCCTTCTCTTTCTCACCCCCTCTTCTCTCTTCTTATTTATTACTTCCCCTCCCTCCCTCCCTGCCTCCCTCCCTCCATGCTCCTTAATTCGCTCTCTATTCTCTTGCTTACCTCACTCTTTATTCTTTTTCTCTCACATCTCACTCTTACTCCTTATCTCCATCTCATTACGTATTATTTTCTCTCACACATATCTCTCTCCTCCTTTGTCCCTCCCTCTTTCAATCATTCCTTCACTCTCATCTCCCTTTCTCCTTATTTCTATCCACTCTCTCTCCTCTTGCACCCGCTTGCTCAATCTCTCTCCATCCCTTTTATTTTCTCCATCACTCTCTCTCATTCCCTCTCCTTTCACTTTCCTTCTCTCTATTTCTCTCTCACTCTCCCTCATCCTTTCTCCTCCCTCTCTCTCTCCCTAATCCTTTCTCTCTCCTTCTCTCCCTCCCACTCTGTCTATCTCAATCTCACTTTTCTCTCTCTCCCTCTCCATCTCTCTCCTTTTCTCTTTCTCGCTCATTATCTTAATCTCACTCCCCATCTCCATATTGCTCACTATCTTTTCCTCTCTCTTACATCCTCTCTTCATCTCTCTCCCTCTAAAATCATTCTTGCTCTCTCTCCTCTCACTCCCTCTATCTCTTCAATCTCTCGCTTTCTACCAATATCTCCCCTTTCTCACTCTCTCCCTTACTATTGCCCTCTATCTCTCTCTTTCTCACTCTCTATTTTGTTTCTCTCTCTCCCTCTCGCTTTCCTTCTCTCTCTTGCTATCTTTCCTCTCTATTTACTCTTGCCCTTTATCTCTCTCTTCCTCACTCTCTCCCTTTCTCACTATGTCTCTCTCTTTATTCTATTTCTCTCTCTCTCACTCTATTGCTTTGTTTTCTCTCTTTACTTACTCTTTATCTACCTATATCCATCACTCTATGTCTCTAACTTCCTCTCATTCACTATCTCTTCTCTTTCTCAACCCCTTTTCTCTATTATTTTTTATTACTTCCCCTCCCTCCCTCGCTTCGTCCCTCCATCCTTATTTCACCACTCTCTTTTCCCTCACTTACCTCACACCATATTCTTTCTCTATTTCTTTCTCATTTTTTCTCTCTCTCTCTCTTGCTCCCTCACTCTCTTCAATTTTACTCTCACACTTACTCCCTCACTCTCTTCTCTTTCTTTCTCTCTTGCACTCTCTCTCTTTCCCTCTCCCTCTCTCTCACTCCCGCCCTAACAAACTCTCTCTCTCTCTTCCTCCATCTATAGTTATGTCTGGCACCCTTTCTCTTACTCTCTCTCCCCCAATCTCTTTCTGCAGCTTCACTTCCACTCGTAATCCTTCTCTATTCATTTTTTCCTATTTCTATCATCATCTCGCTCTCACTCTCTAGTCTCTCTGACCTTCTCTATTACTCTTCTCACTCTTTCTCTTCCTCTATTCAGCAACTCTCTCTTTCTCTATTTCTCTCACATCCCTCCCTCTCTCTCTCACGCTCTCTCCCTCACGCTCTCTCCATTTTCCCTCCTTAACTCTCTCTCTCTCTCTCTTCATCTCTTTTATCATTCTCTCTCAGTCTATTATCCTCCCACCCTTTCTGCCTCTTGCTCACTCTCTCTTTCTCTATCTTCCCTCACTCTCCTTCTCTCCCTATGTCTCTCTCACTCTTTCTTCCTCATTTGCTTCCTTTCTCTCTTTTTCATCATTTCTTTGCTTTATCTTTCTCTTTCATTGCTCACTCTTCTCTCACTCTTTCTCTTCTATTTCTCTCTATCCTCTTTCTTTGTCCCTTACTCTCTTCTTCCTGCTTTCTCACATTTAATTTGTCCTTTCTTTGTACATCCATCTTTCCCTCCCACCCACTATCTAACCCGCACTAACACAATCTCTATTCTTCCCACTCCCTAATTCTCTCTCTCTTAATCTCCCTATCTTTCTCCCTCAGCCCCTCTAACTTGCTCACACTCTCTTCAATTTTATTCTATCACTTTTTCTCTGCCTCTCACTTCCTCGTTTTATTACTCTGCTCACTTTCACTCATTCTCTCTCTTACTTTATCTCCTCTCTCTCTCTCCTCGCACTTAATCTCTTATCTCCCTCCCTCTTTCTTGCTCTTCCTTTCCTTACCCTCATTTTTCTATCTATTTTTCTCTATTTCATGGTCCCTCTGGCCCTTTATTCAATTTAAATCTCACTTTTACTCCTTCCTTTCTCTTTCTCACTCTCAGTTCTCTGTCTCCCTCTCTCTCTTACTCTCTTATGTTACTCTAATCTCCTCTCCTCTTACTTTTTCTTTCATTCTATCCCCCACTCTATCTGGCTCTCTCTCTCTCACTCTCCCCCTCCCACTATCTCTCACACAACCTTCTCTCCCTCTCTCTCACACACATGCACTCAATCTTTCTCTACCTTGTTCCTTCCCTCATTTTCTCTCTTGCTCTTCCTTTACGTCTTTTTCTCTCTTTCCACACCTCTCTTTTCTCTCAACTTCTCTATTGCTCTCTCTTTCTTCCTCCCTCTCTTTCTCATTCTCTCTCTTGCTCACCCTCTCTCTCTCCCTCTCCCTCTCCCAAATCCCTCCCTCCGTCATCCTTTCTCCGTCCCTCTCTCCCTCATCCTTTATCTCTTCTTCTCTCCCTCCCACACTGTCTCTCAATCTCACTTTTCTGTCTCCCTCTCCATCTTCCTCTCTCCTTTTCTCTTTCTCGCTCATTCTCCTAATCTCGCTCCCCATCTCCACATTGCTCAATATCTTTTCCTCTCTCTCTCACTTCCTCTATTACTTCCTCTCTCTCTCTCACTAAAATATTTCTTGCTCTATCTCCTGTCTCACTCCCTCTATCTCTTCAATCTCTCGCTTTCTACCTCTATCTCCCCTTTCTCACTCTCTCCCTTACTCTTGCCATCTATCTTTCTCTTTCTCACTCTCTATTCTATTTCTCTCTCGCTTTCTTGCTCTCTCTTGCTATCTTTCCTCTCTATTTACTCTTGCCCTTTATCTCTCTCTTTCTCACTATTTCTCTCACTCTTTATTCTATCTCTCTCTCTCTCTCTCTCTCTCTCTCTCTCTCGCTCTATTGCTCTCTCTTGCTCAGTTTTCTCTCTTTACTCACTATATGTCCATCACTTTATCTCTCTAACTTCCTCTCATTTGATATCTCTTATCTATCTCACCCCCTTTTCTCTCTTATTGTTTATTACTTCCCCTCCCTCCCATGCTCCCTCCCTCCCTCCTTATATAACCAATCTCTTTTACCTCACTTACCTCACACTATATTCTTTCTCTATTTCTTTCTCATTTTGTTGATCCCTCTCTCCCTTACTGGCTGCCTCACTCTCTTCAATTTCACTCACTCTTACTCCCTCTCTTTTTCTCTTGCCCTCACTCTCTTTCCCTCTCCCTCTCTCTCACTCCCGCCCTAACAAAGTCTCTCACTCTCTCTTCCTCCATCAATAGTTATGTCTTGCACCCTTTTCTCTTACTCTCTCTCCCCCCAATGTCTTTCTGCAGCTTCACTTCCACTCTTATTCCCTCTCTATTATTTTTTCCTCTTTTTATCATTAGTTCGCTCTCACTCTCTATTCTCTCCGACCATCTCTATTATTCTTCTCTCTTTCTCTTCCTCTATTCGACCACTCTCTCTTTCTCTATTTCTCTCACATCCCTCCCTTCCTCTCTCTCTCACGCTCTCTCCATTTGCCTTCTTTGACTTCCCCTCTCTCTCCATCTCTTTTCTCATTCTCTCTCATTCTGTTAACCTCCCTCCCTTTCTCCTTTTTTCTCACTCTCTCTTTATCTATCTTCCCTCACTCTCCTTCTCTCCCTATGTCTTTCTCACTCTCTCTTCCTCATTTACTCCCTCTCTTTCTCATCGTTTGCTTTCTCTTGCTCTTTTATTGCTCACTCTTTTCTAACTCTTTATCTTCTATTTCTCTCTATCCTCTCTCTTTGGCCCTTGCTCTCATCTTCCCGCTTTCTCACACTTGATCTCTCCTTTCTCTCTACATCCATCTTTCCCTCCCACCCACTATCTAGCCCGTACTCACACTCACACAATCTCTCTCCTTGCTTCCATCTGTCTTTTCTCCTCCTCACTCTCCCTCAAGTTCTGTATCCTCTTGCCTCTCTCTCCTCTCTCTTTCTCATTATCTCTACCTTTATCTCTCACATTGCCCCTCTCCCTAATTCTCTCTCTCTCTCTTAATCTCTCAATCTTTCTCCCCCTGCCCCTCTAACTTGCTCACACTCCTTCAATTTTTCTCTCTCACTTTTTTACTGCCTCTCTCTTCCTCGTTTTGTCACTCTGCTTACTCTCACTCATTCTCTCTCTTACTTTCTCTCCTCTCTCTCTCCTCACACTCATTCTCATATCTCCCTCCCTCTTTCTTATTCTTCCTTTTCTTACCCTCAATTTTCAATATATTTTTCTCTATTTCATGGTCCCTTTGACTCTTTATTCAATTTAAATCTCCCTTTTACTCCCTTCCTTTCGCTTTCTCACTCTCAATTCTCTGTCTCCCTCTCTCTCTTACTCTCTTATGTTACTCTAATCTCCTCTCCTCTCACTTTTTCTTTCATTCTATCCCCCACTCTATCTGGCTCTCCCTCTCTCGCTCTCACTCTCCCTCTCCCACTATCTCTCACTCATTCTCTTCTTACCCTTATTTTTCTATATATTTTTCTCTATTTCATGGTACCTCCGACCTTTTATACAATTTAAATCTCACTTTTACTCCCTTCTTTTCTCTTTCTCACTCTCACTTCTCTCTCTCCCTCTCTCTCTTACTCTCTTATGTTACTCCTCTTACCTTTTCTCTCAGTCTATCCACAACTCTATCTAGCTCTTCCTCTCTCACTCCCACTCTCCTCCTCCCACTTTCTCACACAACCTTCTCTCCCTCTCTCTCACACACATGCACTATCTCTTTCTCTCCCTTATTCCTTCCCTCGTTTTCCTTCTTGCTCTTCCTTTACGTCTTGTTCTCTCTTTCCTCACCTCTCTTCTCTCTTAATTTCTCTATTGCACACTCTTTCTTCCTCCTTCTCTTTCTCACTCTCTCTTGCTCGCCCTTATTATCTCTTCTATTGCTACCTATTCCCTATTTCTTCTCACTCTGTCTGCTCCTCTATCCCCCACACACTCTCTCTCAAATCACTCCTCCCTCTTCCATTTTAATCACTCACCCTCCCTACCTTCCTCCCTATCACCCTCTAATCCACTTCATCTCTCTCTCACACTTGCTCGGTTTATCTCTCCTTCCTTCTCTCACACTCATTCTCTTATTCTCTTCCCCTCGTTCTCTCTCTCTCTCAATCTCTCTCACTCCCTCCCTTTCTTTCTATTATTCTCTTTTCCATTACTCTCACTCACACACGCAGTTTCTCACTCTTCCACTTGTTCCCTCTCTTGCTCTTTCTCTCTCAGTCCCTCTCTTCATCACTATATCAATCCTAGTCTTAACTTTTCCCTCTATCATTATGTTTCTCTATTCTCTCTCTCCTAATCTATATTTTATTTGTCTCTTTTCTCTCTAATTTCTTTTACTCGTTCTCTCCATATATCCCTAACTCTCTCTCACCTCTCTCACTTCCTCCTTCCCTCCTTATGTCTCCTAGTTTCTCTCTTTTACACATTCTCTCACTTTCTCCCTTTTACTCTCTCCCTCGACCTCTGCAACACCCTCTCTCTCTTTCTCTCTCAGTCTCTCACTCTCTTTCTCGATCTCTCTCACTCAATCTCTTGCTCTCCTTCCTTTTTTCCCTCTCACTACCCTCTCTTGCTCTATTTTTTCTCTTTCATTACATTTGTTCTCACACTCTCTCTTCCTATAGCTCTCTTGTTCCCTCGCTCACTATCTATCACATTCTCTAGCTCTTTATCTCTCTCACACTCTCTCTCTCACACACACTCTCTTTCTTCTTCTCTCTTGTCCCTCTCTCAATCCCTCTCTTATTTCTTCTCCTCACTCTATTTTTCACTATTTATTTTATATCTTTCTTGTGCTCTCTTCAATTATTCTCTTTTCTGTTACTCTCACACTCACACACACACACACACACACACACACACACACTTTATGTCTCTTCCTCTTGTTCCCTCTTGTTCTTTCTCTCCTAGTCCCTCTCTTCATCACTATATCACTCTGTCTCTTAACTTACCCTCTATCTTTCTCAATCTCTATTCTCACTCTCTCTCCTAATCTGTCTTTTATTTGTCTCTCTTACTTTTCATTCCATATACCATTTCCCTCCATATATCCCCAACACTCACTCACCCACTCCCACTTTCCTACTTCCCACCTTATGTCTCCCCCTTTCTCTCACTCCCCTCTCTCTTTTACACACCCTCTCACTCTACCTCTACATCACCCTCGCTCTCTCTCAAAATCTCTCTCACTCATTATCATGCTCTCCTTCCCTTTGTCCCTCACTAACTCTCTCTTTCTCTGTTTGTTTCTTAATATCTTTCCTCTCTCTCTACTTGTCTGTCACAATCTCTTTCTCTCAATCTTCACTCCCTCTTTATCTCTCTTTCTCGTTCTCTCCTCTCTCCCTCTTCACTTTCTATTCCATCATTCTTTTTTTACTCTCTTGCTCTTCTCTTTCTTCCTCCCTCTTCGGTCACTCTCTCTTGTTTAATTGCTCAAACTTTTTTTCATTATCCCTCACACACACTCTATCTCTTGCTCTCCAACTTTTATCCATCTCAATCCTTCTCTCTTCTTTCTCTCATTATTTCTAACTTTCTCTCATACTTCTCTCTCTTTCTCTGTCTCCCTCTCTCTCCCTGTCTCTGTCACCCATTTCTCTCTCTCTTTACTTATTCTTGTTCTCACTCTATACCTCTTTATTTATATTTCTTTATTGCCCCCTCCCCCACTCTTTCTTTCATTCTCTCACTCTTTATCTCTCTTTTCTCTCCCTCCCTCCCTCTCTCAGACACTCTCTCCCTTCCCACCCTGTTAATATTTTTTCTCACTTGTTCCTCACTCTCCTTCCCTCTCTTATATTATTTTCTCTCTCACTTTCTTTTCTCTTTCTCTCTGGATCTCTTTGACTCTCTAACTCTTATTCTCTTTAACGGTCTCAGTCCCTTTCTCTATCTTTCTCATTCCCTCAATCATGTCCTCAATCTTGCCCTCTCTAACTCTTCTCTTTCCATCTCACACCTCATACACTCTCTCACTCTCTCTCAAACGCTCTTCCTCTCACCCTGGAGGGATTGAGAGAGATAAACGTTGGAGTGAGAGAGAGAAAGTACGTGTGAGGGATTGGAGAAAGATAAAGTGGGAGAACAGTAGGGGAGAAGTTGAGGGAGAATAAAGAGTGAGAGCGAGATTGTAATAGAGACTGAGGAAGAGAATACAGAGTGTGAAAGAGAAAAAGAGAGGGAGTAGGAGTGAGAGTGAAGTCGAAGAGAGGGAGTATGCGTGAGAGTGAAATTAAATAGTGAGGAAGTGAGGAGGTGAGAGAGTGAAAAAGTAAGAGAGAAAGAAAGAATAGAGATTTTGGAAAGGGAGGGCAAGGGAGAGTGAGCTAGAGATAGAAAAAGAGAGAAAAATATGGATGGAGGGAGGGAGGGAGGGAAGTAGAGAAAGTAATAAATAATGAGAGAGAAGGGGGAGGGGTGTAGAGAGAAGAGAGAGATAAAGAGAGGAAGAGAGAAAGATAGAATGATGGATATAGAGATATAAAGGGTGAGTAAAGAGAGAGAAAAAAGAGCAAGGGAGAGCTAGAGAGCGAGAGAAAGAAACAAAAAGAGAGTGAGATAGTGAGAAAGGGAGAGAGCAAGAAAGGGTAGGAGAAAAAGGGTAATTATAAGGGAGAGAGTCAGAAAGGGGGAGATAGAGGGAGAGAGTGAGTAGTTGGAGATAGAGAAAGAGAGTGAGAGAGGGAGAAAGATAGAAAGATTTAAGAGAGAGCGAGATAAGAAGCGAGAGAGGAGGAGAGAGCAAAGGTAGTGATTAAGATTGAGAAAAGGAGGGAGATTGAGAAATATTGAGTGAGAAGGAAGAAGGAAGGAGGGAGACAGGAGGGAGATAGGGAGAGAGAGGAAGAGATTGAGATAGAGAGAGTGGGAGAGAGGGAAGAGGGAGGGAGAGAATGAGAGAGAGGATGACACAGAGAGTGAGTGAATGGAGAGAAAGAGTGAGAGAAATAGAGAAAAGGGAAAGTGAGATAAGAGAGCAAGAGATAGGGAATGAGAGAGAGAGCGATGGGGATAACAAAAGGGATGGAGAGGGAGTGAATGAGTGAGTGCAAAAGAAGCGAGAGTGAATAAGATAGGGAGGGAGAGAGAAAGTGAGGAAAGTGGGGACTGAAAGAGGGAGGGATCGAGGAGGAAAGTGAGTTTCATGAAATAAAATAAGAAATAGTAAGATGGATATGTGGGGAGAGAGCAAGATGCGAGAGAAACTGCAAGAGAGAGTGTGAGGGAAGGACAGTGAGATTGAGAGTGAGTGATTGAGGGAGAGAAAGGGTAAGCAATCAGAGAGAAGTGTAGGCGATAGATGAAATAGCAAAAGAGAGACAGAGAGGGAGAGAAAGAGAGCAAGAAAATAATAAAGAGAGATTAAATAGAGAGTGAGAGAGATAGAGAGAGCAGAGAGGGAGTGAAGCTAGGGAATGAAGAGTGAGCGGGAGGGAGAGAATGAGAGAGGGTGAGAAAGAAATCTAGAGAGAACATAGACTCAGTGAAGATAGAGTAAAAGATAGTGAGTGAGAGATTGAGAGAGGGAGATATAGACGCGATTTTGGGATAGCTCGAAGGCCGAGAATGATAGAGAGGAAGACTAAATTAATGAGAGTGGGAAAGAGGGAGGGAAGGAGGGAGGGAGGAAGAGATTGTGAGAACGTTGGAGAGAAAGAGTGAGTTAAGTGATAAGAGCGAGTGATAAAAGAGAGCAAGGGAGTGTGTGCATGAGAGAGATAAAGAGAGAGGTAGAGGGAAAAAAAGAAAAAAATGTGATAAAAAATAAAAAGAGAAAAGAGCAAAAGAACGAGTGTGAGAAAGAGAGATAGAGTGAGGCAGTGAGCAAGATTGAAGAGTGTAGGAGTGACAGAGGAAGAAAGGTGAGAGAGAAGAGAGAGAAATGGAAGATATAGAGAGAAAGTGAGAGTGAGGGAGAGAGGGGTCGAGAATGAGATTAGTAGGAGAGAGAGTGGGGATGAATTAGGAGAGAGAGAGGGAGAGCGGGATAGAGTCTGTGAAAGAAAGAAAGAGAGAGCGAGAGGGAGCTAAAGAGAGGGATGGAGGGAGGGAGAGAAGAGAGAGAAAGAGACACTGGGAGGGATGGAAGCAATAGAGAGGGGGAGAGAGAGTGGGGCATAGAGGGAGAGAAAGATTGAGATGAAAGAGAGAAGAGAGGACAACATTGAAAAGGGCAAAAGAGGCATAAGATATAAGAAGAGAATAGAATGCAAGAAAGAGAGAGCAAGGGAAAGTGAATAATAGGGATGGGGATAAAGAGAAGAGAAAAAGATGCAGCAATGGAGAGAGAGGATGAGTGCGAGAGAAGGAGTAGGAGTGTAATAGAGAGCGAGATGGAGATCTAGAAAAGGAGCTTAAGAGAGCTTGAGGGAGGGAGATTGAAAGAGAAGAATGAGAGAGTGTATAAGTGTGTGTGAGTGCTTAAGAGAGAGTGTGAGGATAAGGAGAGAGATGAGCGAGCTACATAAGGGAGACCTAGAGAGGGCATGAATCAGGGAGTGAGAAAGAAAGGGGGAGAGAGAGAGGGATAAAGAGAAGGAGAGTGGGATAATAAAAGAGATCTACAGAGGAAGAGGAAAAAAGTGTGTCGGAGAGAAGAAGGTGTAAGAGATGGAATGAGAGAGAGGCAAAAAAGAGAAAATGAGATATTAGGAGAGTGGGAAGGGAGAGAGAGTGTGAGGGAGGAAGGGAGGGAAACAACGAAGAGAGAGATAGGAAGCTAGAGAATTAGAGAGAAGTGAGCTAGGTGGTAAGATTGATATATAGGGAGAGAAGGAGAAAGGGTTGGGACGAAGGGAGGCTGAGTAAAGAATAGAGAGTGAGAGATAAGGTTGAGACAAAGGGAGGGAGAGAATTAAAGAGGGAAGGAGGAAGGAAGATAGAGAGATAAGGGGTGAAATAATTAAAGAAAGAAGAGAGGGGAATTGAGAGAGGCAAAACTTACAGAGGGAATGTGTGTGTGAGAGATAGGGCTAAAGAAAGAGAGAAGACAGAGTGAATGAGGAGAGATCATAAGAGAGAAGTGCAAGAGTAAGAAAAAAATAGAAAGTGAGAGAGATAGAGCGAGGGAGAGAGAAATTTAAGAGTGAGGGATTGAGACGAAGAGAGAGAGAGAGATAGAAATAGAGGGAAAAGAGAGTCAGGAAAAATAGAGTAAGACAAGGTGAACCAGAGGGAGAGAGGGAAGGAGAACTAGAGAACGAGTGAGAGAGAGAGATCTTGAGAGAGAGCAAGAAAGATTGAGAGAGAGAGGGAGAGAGTGTGTTAAAGAGAGAGGTGAGAGACAGAGAGACAAAGAGGAAAGGATGGAATTGAGTGGGAGAGGGAGAGAGTGAGACAGAGGGAGAGAATGGGAGGGAATTGAGAGGGGAGGGAGAGGGAGAGAGAGTGGGGGATTTATGGAGAGAAAGAGTGAAGGGAGAAAGAGAGAAGAGAAATCAATAAAAGAGACATAAGGAGAGAGAGAAGGAACAAAGAAAGAGAAAGGAGAGCGACAGATTAAGAGTGAGAGTGATATGATGGTGATGAGTGGGATTGAGAGAGAGAGTGAGAGAGGGTGTGTGTGTGAGGGTGATTGCAATGGAAAAGAGTGCTATATAAATGAGAGCAAGAAAGAGAGAGCGAAAAAGAGAGAGATAAAGAGAGATAGAGGGAGGGAGTGAGATAGATTGAAGAGTGTGGGAGTGAGAGAGGAAGAAAGAGTGAGAGAGAAGGGAGAGAGATGGAAGATACAGAGAGAAAGTGAGAGTGAGGGAGAGAGGGGGTAGAGATAGAGATTTAGTGGGAGTGAGACGGGGGATGAATTGGAAGAGAGTGAGAGGGAGATAGAGAGAGGGAGGGAGAAAGTAATGGAGGGAGGGATGGAGGGAGAAAATAGAGAGAAAGAGACAGTGGGAGGGATGGAAGCAATAGAGAGGGAGAGAGAGAGTGGGGATAGAGGGAGAGAAAGATTGATATGAAAGAGAGAAATGAGAGCAACAATGAAAAGGGCAAAAGAAGCATAAGATAGAAAAATAAAATAGAGTGCAGAAAGAGAGAGAACGGGAAAATGGAGCTTAAGAGGGTGAGAGGGAGAATGGAGTGCAACAATGGAGAGAGAGAATGAGTGCAAGAGAATGAGCAAGATTGTAAGAAAGCGAGATAAAGATCTAGAAATGGAGCTTAAGAGGGTGAGAGGGAGGGAGATTGAAAGAGAGGGAATGAGAGAGTGTATGAGTGTTTGTGAGTGCTCCAGTTAGAGAGAGTGAGTGATAAGGAGAGAGAAGGGCGAGCTACAAAAGAGAGACTTGGAGAGGGTAAGAATCAAGGAGTGAGAAAGAAAGAGAGGGAGAGAGAGTGTGTGTGAGTGTGTGATAAAGAGAAGGAGAGTGGGAGAGTGAAAGAGTTCTTACAGAGCGGGAGGAAAAGAGTGAGAAAGAGAGAAGAAGATATAAAAGATGGAATTAGAGAGAGGCAAAAGATAGAAAATGAGATATTAGGAGAATGGGAAGGGAGAGAGAGTGTGAGGGAGGAAGGGAGGGAGAGAATGAAGAGAGAGGTAGAGAGCTAGAGAATTAGAGAGATAGTGACTGAGGTGGTAAGATAGATATATAGGGAGAAAAGGAGAAAGAGCTGAGACAAAAAGAGGCAGAGTAAGAAGAAGAGAGTGAGAGATAAGGTTGAGACAAAGGGAGAGAGAGAGTTAAAGAAGGACGGAGGAAGGGATAGGGAAAGAGGGAGGAAGGGATAGAGAAAGAGGGACAAATGGTGAAACAATGAGAGAAATAAGAGAGGGGGATTGAGAGAGGCAAAACATGGAGAGAGAGAGAGAGAGAGAGATTGCATGTGAGAGAGAGGGAGTATGTGTGAGAGTGAAATTAAATAGTGAGGAAGTGAGGAGATGAGAGAGTGAAAAAGCAAGAGAGAAAGAGAGAAAGAATAGAGATTTTGGAAAGGGAGGGCAAGGGAGAGTGAGCTAGAGATAGAAAAAGAGAGAAAAATATGGATGGAGGGAGGGAGGGAGGGAGGGAAGGAGAGAAAGTAATAAATAATGAGAGAGAAGGGGGGAGGGGTGTAGAAAGAAGAGAGAGATAAAGAGAGGAAGAGAGAGAGATAGAGTGATGGATATAGAGTAATAAAGGGTGAGTAAAGAGAGAGAAAAAAGTGCAAGGGAGAGCTAGAGAGCGAGAGAAAGAAACAAAAAGAGAGTGAGACAGTGAGAAAGGGAGAGAGCAAGAAAGGGAAGGAGAAAGAGGGTAATTATAAGGGAGAGAGTGAGAAAGGGGGAGATAGAGGAAGAGAGTGAGTAGTTGGAGATAGAGAAAGAAAGATTGAAGAGAGAGAGGGAGTGAGAGAGGGAGAAAGATAGAAAGATTTAAGAGAGAGAGATAGGAAGCGAAGAGGAGGAGAGAGCAAAGTTAGTGAGTAAGATTGAGAAAAGGAGGGAGATTGAGAAATATTAAGTGAGAAGGAAGGAGGAAGGTGGGAGACAGGAGGGAGAGAAGGAGAGAGAGGAAGAGATTGAGATAGAGAGAGTGGGAGAGAGGGAAGAGGGAGGGAGAGAATAAGAGAGAGGATGACACAGAGAGTGAGTGAATGGGAGAGGAAGAGTGAGAGAAATAGAGAAAAGGGAAAGTGAGATAAGAGAGCAAGAGATAGGGAATGAGAGAGTGAGTGTGAGGATAAGGAGAGCAATGGATAATAGGGATGAATGCAAGAAAGAGATAAGGAGAATGCAAGAAAGAGAGAGCAAGCGAATGTGAATAATAGGGATGGGGATAAAGAGAAGAAAAAAAAGATGCAGCAATGGAGAGAGAGGATGAGTGCGAGAGAAGGAGTAGGAGTGTAATAGAGAGCAAGATGGAGATCTAGAAAAGGAGCTTAAGAGAGCTTGAAGGAGGGAGATTGAAAGAGAAGAATGAGAGAATGAATGTGTGTGAGTGCTTAAGAGAGAGTGTGAGGATAAGGAGAGAGATGGGCGAGCTACATAAGGGAGACCTAGAGAGGGCATGAATCAGGGAGTGAGAAAGAAAGGGGGAGAGAGAGAGGGATAAAGAGAAGGAGAGTGGGATAATGAAAGAGATCTATAGAGGAAGAGGAAAAAAGTGTGTCAGAGAGAAGAGGGTGTAAAAGATGGAATGAGAGAGGCAAAAAAGAGAAAATGAGATATTAGGAGAGTGGGAAGGGAGAGAGAGAGTGAGGGTGGAAGGGAGGGAAACAAAGAAGAGAGAGATAGGAAGCTTGAGAATTAGAGAGAAGTGAGTTATATATAGGGAGAGAAGGAGAAAGGGTTGGGACGAACGGAGGCTGAGTAAAGAATAGAGAGTGTGAGATAAGGTTGATACAAAGGGAGGGAGAGAATTAAAGAGGGAAGGAGGAAGGAAGAGAGAAAGAGAGATAAGGGGTGAAATAATTAAAGAAAGAAGAGAGGGGAATTGAGAGAGGCAAAACTTACAGAGAGAATGTGTGTGTGAGAGATAGGGATAAAGAAAGATACAAGATAGACTGAATGAGGAGAGATCATAAGAGAGAAGTGCAAGAGTAAGAAAAAAATAGAAAGTGAGAGAGAGATATAGTGAGGGAGAGAAAAATTTAAGAGTGAGGGATTGAGACAAAGAGAGAGAGATAGAAATAGAGGGAAAAGAGAGTCAGAAAAATAAAATAAGACAAGGTGAACCAGAGAGAGAGAGGGAAGGAGAACTAGAGAAATAGTGAGAGAGGGAAGGAGAACTTGAGAGAGAGCAAGAAAGATTAAGAGAGAGAGGGAGAGAGTGTGTTAAAGAGAGAGGTGAGAGACAGAGAGACAGAGAGGAAAGGATGGAATTGAGTGGGAGAGGGAGAGAGTGAGACAGAGGGAGAGAGTGGGAGGGAAAGAGAGGGGTGAGAGACAGAGAGACAGTGAGGAAAGAAGGGAATTGAGAGGGGAGGGAGAGGGAGAGAGAGTGGGGGATTTATGGAGAGAAAGAGTGAAAGGAGAAAGAGAGAAGAAAAATCAGTAAAAGAGACATAAGGAGAGAGAGAAGGAACAAAGAAAGAGAACGGAGAGTGACAGATTAAGAGTGAGAGTGATATGATGGTGATGAGTGGGATTGAGAGAGAGACTGAGAGAGGGTGTGTGTGTGTGTGAGTGATTGCAATGGAAAAGAGTGCTATATAAATGAGAGCAAAAATACTCTATAAAGAGCCAAAAAGAGAGAGAGTGATAAAGAGATATAGAGGGAGGGAGTAAGATAGATTGAAGAGTGTGGGAGTGAGAGAGGAAGAAAGGGTGAGAGAGAAGGGAGAGAGATGGAAGATACAGAGAGAAAGTGAGAGTGAGGGAGAGAGAACATAGTGTGAAGGAAGATTGAGCAAGAGAGTGAGATAGAAAATGAGGAGAGAGAATAAGAGGAGAGAGAGGGAGAGATAGAGCGAGCTAGTGAGAGAGTTAGTGGAGGTGTTGAGAGGAGAGGGAGAGGGAGAGTTACTGAGAGGGAGGGAAACCAAGGGAGGGATGCAAGAGAGTGTGTGTGAGTGATAGAAAAGGAGAAAGAATTAGAAGAGATAGGGAATTGGTAGCAATAGGAGAGATAGTAAGAGCGAGTAAGACAAAAAATGAGAAAGAGAAGGAGATGAGAAAGAGTGAGTGGGCAATCGAGAAATTGAAAGGGAAGAGAGAAAAATAGGAAAAGGAAGAGCAAGAGAAATGGAGATATTATGTTAGAGAGAGAGAGTGTGTGAGAGAGATATTAGGAGAGAAGGAGATAATACATATAGAGAGATATTGTAAGATAGAGCAGGTGAGAAATAGAGAGGGAGAGTGAGCGAGTGAGAGAGAAATAAAATCAAGAGAAAGCAGAGTGTGGGAGGAAAAAATCAAGAAGGAACTGGAGAGCAAGGGAAGAGACAGTAAGATAGGGCAAGAAATCGAGCTAAAGAAATTGAGAGAGAAAAGTGAACGATGGTATGAGGTTGAATAAAAGGGAGGGAGCTGTGGGATGTGCTGGAGAGAGCAAAGGGATAAAGAGAGAACGAAGAGAGAGAGAGAGAGAGAGAGAGAGATGATAGAGACCTATAGAGAAAATGAAATAGAGAGCAAGCGAGAGAGAAAGAGAGAACAATAAATTCAAAGAGAAAGAGAGGGGCATAGTGACAGTTAAAAATGATACATGGAGAAAAAGTGAAAGAGAGAGAGAGAGAGAGATAAAAGAGAGACCAGAGAAGATATGGGCAGAAGTGAGAGAGGAGGAAGGAATGCCAAAATGAGATAAAGAAGAGAGATAAAGATTGATGAGGAGGAAGGGAGAGAGTGTGAAAGATAAAGGGAAAGAAATGATAAAGGGAGAGGAAGAGATGGGAGGGAAAGGGAAGAGAGAGGGAGGGATATGGAAGAGAAAGTGAATGATGGTTTGATAGAGAAAGTGAGGGGAAAAAAGAGGGAGAGAGAGTGAACAAGCACATCTTTGAGAAAGAAGTTGGAAGAGGAGGGATGAAGAGAGGAGAGGGAGGGAGTAGAGAGAATAGAAGGACGAGGGAGGAAGATGGAGAGTGATAGAGGAGAGAGAGCAGCAGAAGAGAGAATCATGGAGCAACATAGGGAGAGGATATGAACTCGTAACAGCGAGAGTGAAACTAAATAAAGAGGAAGATGGAGTAAGAAAGGGAGAGAGTTTGAGAAAGTAATAGAGAGAAGAGAGACTGATGGAAGAGAGAGCAGGAGAGAGGGATCAAGAGAGAGGAGGATAAGGAGAGTACGAGAAAAAGAGGGATAAAGAGAGTGAAAGAGAGGTAGATATAGGGAGCATCAAAAGATAGAGACAGAAGATAGAGTAAGAGATATAAAAAAAGTTTGGAATTGAGAGTGAGAGAGGGGGAGAGACTGAGTGAGAAAGAGAGATTGAAATAGGTAGTGAGATGTTTTAAAGAGAACAAAGAGAAAGGAAGAGAGAGAGTAAAAGGGTGAGATTGTGAGAAGTGTGACAGTGGGAAGACAGAGTATGAGCAAGTGAGCGCGGGGTGAAAAGTAAGGGAGAATATGAGAGTGTTGAGAGAGAGGGAGCATGCAAGAGAGAAAAGAAATGGGATAATGCGAGAGAGAGAGAGGGATGGAGAAAAGAGAGAATGAGAGTGGTGGGATAGAAGTAAGAGAGAGAGGAGAGAGAGTATTGGATATAGTGAGAGAGAAGTAAGAAAAAAGAGAGAAGAGAGCAACAAAAGAGAATGTGAAAGAGGGTATAAGATAAAAAAGAGAATAGAGAGTGAGAAAAAATAATATAGAAGAGTATAGAGAGAGAAGAGAGAAAAATGGAGCAAGGGAGAGGAGAGAGTGAGAGAGAAAGAAGAAAATGGTAATGGAGAGTGAGATAGAAAGCAAGAAATAGATCTAAAGATGGGCGCGAGGGTGAGAGATTAATAGTGAGTGAGCGCTAGAGAGCGTGTCAGTGTGTGAGATGGAGAGAAGAGTTAACTATATAAGGGAGACCTAGAGAGGGCACAAATGAGGGAGTAAGAATGATAGAGGGAGAGAGTGAGAGCGATAACAAGAACATGTGAGAGAGTGAAAGAGATCTAAAGTGAAATATGAAAAGAGAGTGAGGGAGAGAAGAGTAAATAAGAAAGGAAAGAGAAAACAAGATATTAGGAGGTTGAGAAGAGAGAGAGTATGAGTGAGGGAGTAAGTGAAGAGAGACAAAGAGAGTGAGAGAACAAAAGAGAGAGTGATGGATATATGGATAGAGATGAAGACAGTGAGAAAAAAAAAAGGATAGAGAGGGAGAAAGGGAGGTAGATGGAGATTGAGTGTGGGAGACTTGAAGATAGAGTGAGTACGAGAGAGGGGGAGGGAGGGTGGGAGGAGGGGGGAATGAAGTAAGAGAGAAAGAGAGATTGTGCTTGGAGGATAGAGAGACTGAAGGAGTGGGAGAAGAGAGAGTAGAGAAGAGAGAAAGATAAAGGGAGAGAACAGAGAATTGGTGAGACAAAGGGAAACTAAGAGAGTGAAATTAAAGAGAGAGAGGGAGGGAGAGAGGAGTGAGAATTACATAGAAATAGAGATAGATGCGAGAGTGAAGGAGGGAGAGATATAGATGAAGAGTGATAAGGAGAGCAAGTAAAGGAACCAAAAGATAGATAAATAGATAGAGAGTGAGAGATATGAAGATAGAGAGGTGGAAGAGGGAGGAAAGGACAAAGGTAAAAAGAAGAGTGAGAGAAAGTAAGAAATATTGAGAGACAGAAGGAGAAAGAGATAGAGGGAGGGAGGAAGGGAGGGAGGGAGCGGGAAAGGAAGATAAAAGGAGAAAAGGAGTTGAGTAATGATAACTTCTCTATGTCTTTGCCATGTTTTCTCCCTCTCTCTCTTTTCTATGTCTTTCCCTTCCTCTCTCTCTCTATCTTTGTCAAGCTTTCTCCCTCTCTCTCTTTTCTATATCTTTCTCTTTATGCCCCTTGCTCTCCATGGCGTCCTTCCTACTATTCTTTCAATCATAACTTCTCTCACATTTTCTCTCTCAATTTCTTTAGTTCCCTTCTTTGCTCATTTTTTTCTTTTTGTTTTTCTTCCTCCCTCTCTCCTCTTTCTCTTTCTCCTATCTCTCTCTCACTCCCTCTCCCGTTCTCACTCTCCCTCCCTCTATCTCTTCCTCTCTAGAGGTTTCTCTTAATCTATATGTATATTTATTCTTCCCCCTCTCAAAATATCCGTCTCCCTATTTATTTTTTCCCATTCTCTCACTTGTTATATTTTTCTCCTATTTGTTGTTTCTCTCCTACTTTTATTCTGGTCTCTCCTCTCTTGCTTTCCTTCACTCCCTCCCACTTCCTCTCTCTTCACTCAATATCTCTTCCCTATTACTTTTCTCACTCCTCTCTCTATTAAATTTCTCTCTCACTCTTTCTTGCTCTCTTTCTCACTTTCTTTTGTTTTCTCTCCCTCTCTCTTAATCTCTTCCCCCGCCACCCTACCTTTCTACCACTGTCTCTCTCTTTCTATCACTCTCTTCTCTCCTTATTTCTCCTTCACTCACTCTCTTTTTTTGTTACTCCTCTCGTTTCGACTTAGCTCACTTCCTACTCTCTTTCTCACTCTTTGTTATATCTCTCCCTTACTCTCTGTACTGCTACTCTATCTTCTCTAACATTTCTTTTCGTTCATCCTCCCACTCTCTATCCTCTCTACCCCTTCCCTCCCTCCCATTCTCACTTTCGTTTTCCTCTATCTCTCTCGCACACTTCTCTCCCACTCTCCTCCTTCCTTCTCCTCTCTCCCTTTATAACTCATCTCTCACTCTTATATCATCCATTCTTTTGCTCTCCCTCTCTCTCCCTTTCTCAATCACTCTCTCTTACTCTATCTTCCAACACTCTTTATTTCTCTCACACACTATCTCTCGCTCTATTGCTCCCTCTCCGTCTTCAATCTTCCTCATGAACTCCCATCACCTCTCTATTTCTTTCTCTTTATTACTCATGCTTCTCTCACACTCTCTAGTAAATCACTCTTTCTCAGTCTTTTGCTCACTCTTATGTTGCCCTTTATTCTCTCTCTAGCTCTCCTCTCTATCTCCCATTCTCTCCCTCTATCTCCTCACTTCCTCTCTATTTCTTCCATCCCTCCCAATATCTGGATGGAGATATAAAGAGAGAGGCTGTGTGCAAGAAAGCGGGAAGAAGAGAGAAAGGGACAGAAAGAGAGAGAAAAATAGAAGAGAAAGAGTTAGAGAAGAGAGCAATAATAGATAAAGAGAGAGTAAATAAATAGTGAGAAAGAGAGAGGAAGAGTGCAAAGTAGGAAGAGAGAGTGAGAGAGATAATGGTAGAGAAGGAGAGTGAGGGAATATCAAGAAAGAGAGAGTAAGCAAGAGGTAAAATAAGAGCATGAGAGAGAATGAGAGAGAATGAGAGAGTGTGATGAATAGTGAAAAGAGAAAGAGTGATATTCAGGGAGGGCAAGTGGAGAGAACATGATAGAGAGGAGGAAGGGAGGGAAGTGAGATAAATGGAGAAAGAGAGAGCGAGGAAAGGAAGAGAAAGAGTGAGAGAGTAAGAGAGAAGGTGAGAGAGAATAGAGAGTGAGAGCAAGATGACAATTTAAAGAGGAAGAGAGAATAGATATTGTGAAAGAGATAAAGACATGTAGTAAGAGTGAGAGTGAAGCTGAAGGTAGAGAGTGGGGGAAGAGAGAGTAAGAGAAAGGGAGCAAGAGAGAATGATGGATGGAGCAAGAGAGAGGGAGAGGGAGAGAGAGCAATAATGAAATAGAGAGAGAAGAGATTGAGAGTAAGAGTGATAGTGAAATTAAAGAGAGTGAGGGAGGCAAGAAAGGGGAGAGAGACAAAAAGAGAAAGAAACAGTGAAAGAATAGAGAGTGAGATAAGAGAGGGAAACAGAGAAAAATAGAAATAAGGGAGGAAGGGGGAGTAATAAAAAATAAGAGAGAAGGGTGGGTGAGAAAGCAAAGAGATAGAGAATGAGAGGATGGTAGATAGAGAGAGGGAGAGTAATAAAAAATAAGAGAGAATGGTGGGTAAGAAAGCAAAGAGATAGAGAATGAGAGGAAGGTAGATAGAGATTGAGTGATAGATATAGGGAGTCAAAGAGAGAGAAATGAGAGGAAGAGTGAGCAATGAGCGAGAGAGAGAAACATGTTGGGGAGTGAGAGACATAGTGAGAAAGGAGTGAGGGAGAAAGAGAGATAGAGGGAAAGAGTAAAAAGAATTAGAAGATAGCAAGAGATAGTAAGAAAGCGGGAGAGAGAGAGAGAAAGAGAGTGAGAAAAAAGAATAGAAAGTGGGAGACATAGTAAGAAAGGGAGAGAGTGAGAAAGAGAGAGATAGAGAGAGGAGTAAGGGAGAGAGTGAGAATGGGAGAGATAGAGGGAAAGAGTGAGAGATTGAAGACAGTGAGAGAGAGATAGAGCATGAAAGATTTAAGAGGGAGAGAGGGGAAGTGAGAGAGGAAATGATATTGAGCAAGATGGAGATAGGAAGTAAGCGGGCAGTGGGTGGAGAGGGAGAGAGAAAGAGAGGGATTAAGGGAGTGAAAGAGGGAGGAGAGTGAGTGAGAGGTGGTGAGGGATAATTGGAGGGTTGGTCAAATGTGAGAGACAGAAGTGACTGCGGGAGAGAGATAAAGTGAGATGGAATAGAAAGAGAGAGAGAGATGAAGGTAGCGTGTGAGAAAGAGAGACAAAAAGAGGAACTAATATGGTTTAAAGAGAGAGAGTGCATGGGAGAGAGAGTGAGAAGGAAGGCTGTGGAAAGATCGAGTAAGATTTGTGAGTGAGGGTTAAAGAGAGGGAAGAACGAGAGAATGGTCAAAGAGAGCGAGCAAGAGAGAGGGAGAAAGAGAGGGAGATAGCGATGGAGAGGGAGGGAGGGAGGGAGAGAAGAGAGAGAAAGAGAGAGCTAGGGATGGAAGTAAGAGAGGGGGAGAGAGTAAGAGGAAAGAGTGAAAAGAAAATAACAAAGCAGAGTGCAAAGGAGGGTATAAGACATAAACAGTGAAAAGAGTGTGAGGAAAAGGGAGAGTGGGAGAGAGAAAAATAGATAAGAGGATATACAATGAAGAAACAGATAGGTGAGGGTTAGCGAGAAAGAACATAGTAGTAAGAGAGAGTGAGATAGAGAGCAAGAAATGGAGATTTAGATGGTGAGATGGAGAAATATTGAGAGAGAGAGAGAAGAGTGAACTAGAATGAGGAGATGTAGAGAGTTTGCGAATGAGGAAGCAAGAATTATAGAGGGAGAGAGTGAGAGCCACAAGAGAGAAAAAAGATATCAGGATGGTCCAAAGGGAGAGAGATTGTGAGCTAGGGAGGTAGGAAGGGAAGAGGGAGATAGAGGGCAAGAGATGAAAGAGAGAGTGAGGGAGGGAACAAGAAAGGGAGCTAAAGAGATTGAGATTGAGAGATTGAACATGGGAGAATGTATGAGGGTGAATAGAGGGTGGGAGAGGAGGGAACTGAGTGAGAAAGAGAGATAGAGGAAGGGAGTTAGATGTATTTAAGAGAGAGGAGTAGTGAGAAAGTGATAGTGTGAAAAGGAAATAAAGAGGAAGAGAGACTGAGGGAAAATAGAGAGAATAGAAGAATTGAGAGAAAGAGAGAGAACAAGAGAGAGGGAGAGAGGGAGGGGGAGGGGGAGGAAGAGAGGGAAAGAGACAGTCGGAGGGATGGAAGGAATAAAGAGGGAGAGAGAGTGGGTGAGCTACATACGAAAGACCTAGAAAACGCAAGAATGTGGGAGTGAGAAAGATGGAGAGAGAGAGTTATAATGAGAATGAGAAAGGACAATGAAAGAGATCTATAGAAAAAGATGAAAAAAGATTCAAAGAGAAGAGGATATAACAGAGGGAATGAGGGAGTGGGACAAGTGACAAAAGGAGATATTCGGAGAATGCGAAGGGAGAGAGAGTGTGAGTGGAGGGAGAGAGATAGAGAAGAGAGAGATGGAAAGCTGGGGAATGAGAGAGATAGTGAGCGAGGGAGCAAGAGAGATATATATAAAAAGAGGGAATGAGAGAGATAGTGAGCGAGGGAGCAAGAGAGATATATATAAAAAGAGGGAAAGAGTGAGAACAAGAGTAAGGAAAAGAGGGAAGGAGAAACAGAGAGAGAAAGAGGGAGAAAGTGAGACACGATGAGAGAGAGAAGAGAGTGGGATAGTGAAAGACAAAAGTTGGAGAGAGAGTGAGTGTGTGAGGGATAGAAAAAAGAAAGAGAGACGGCGAGTGATAGATAAGAGATCAAGAGAGAGTAAGGGAGCAAGAAAGAAAGAAGAGAGAGTGAACGAGTAGAGCGAGGGAGTAAGAGATATTTAAGAGTGATGAATTGAGAGAGAGAGAGAGAGATAGATAGAAATAGAGAGAAAATAGAGTAAGAAAAATAAAGTAGGAAAAGGTGAGTGAGGGAGAGAGAAGGAAGGAGAGCAAGGGAATGAGTGAGAGAGAGATCAAAAGAGAGCAACAAAGATCCAGGATGAGAGGGAGAAAGTCTGTGAAAGGAGGTGAGAGAGAGGGAAGATGAGACATGGAGAGAGGAGAGGGAGGAAGGAGAGAGAATAAGAGATAGAGGGAGGAAGATGGAGAGTGACTGAGGGAGGAAGATGGAGAGTGGTCGAGGTTAGAGTTTATGGTACAGAGAGAGCGGGCAAGGAGAGGGAGAAAGAGTGAGAACAGAGAATTTATGTGTGGATGTGCCTGAATAAGAGGGATATAAGTGAGAGAAATGCATGGAGGCGAGAGAATGGAAGGAGTGGGAATAGAGGGAGAGAAATAGTCATAGAAGGAGGAATAAAATTTAGTAAGTGAGATCGATGCTGAAGAAGATAATGAGTAAGAGAGATGGGGAAGGGAGGGACTGGGTGATGGAGAGAGGGAGAGCGAGGGAGGTAAAGTGGAAGAGAAAGAGAGAGTGCATGTATATATGTGTGTGTGTGAGAGAGAAAAGAGAGTGTCAGAGATAGTGAAAGGGATAGAGAGTGCTCAGGAGGGAGATGGAGATAGAGTGAGGCATAACAGAGACAGAGTAAGAAAAGAGGAGAATAGAGTAACATAAGAGAGTAAGAGAGAGACAAAGAGAGAGAACAAAGAGTGAAAAGGGAGCGGGAGGGAGTAAGTTTGAGATTGAAATTGAATAAAGGGAGATAGAGACCAAGAAATAGAAACAAAATAGAGAGAAAATAGAGAGTAAGGGAGGAAAGGCTAAGAAAGAGGGAGGGAGAGAGAGAATGAGAGATTGCAAGATAGAAGAAGATGGAAAGAAGATTGAAGTAAAAGAGGAGCGAAGAGAGGTGGTGTTAGAAAATAATAGTAATGAAGGGTTAGATTGAGACAGAGTGAGAGAATATATAGATAAATTGAGACATAGAGATAGAGCATGAGATACAAGGGGAGAGAGAATAAAAAAGTGAGAAAGAAATAGAGAGTGAGGCAAAAGAGAGTGAGAGAGATTAAGAGAGAGAGAACTTAACAGATTGAAATTGAGAAAGTGTAAGAATATATGTATTTGAGAGAAAGTGAGAGAGGGGAGGGAGGAAGAGTGATAGTGAAATTGAAGAGAAAGAGAGAGAGATAGGGAGAAAGGGAGAAAGGGAGAAAGAGCAACAGAGAGCTGGTGAGAGTAATCACGAGGAAAAAGAGAGGGAGAGCGATAATGTAAGAGTTAGAAAGGGAAGATAAGGAAAGGGGGAGAGAGTGTGAGAGAGGGAAATAGAGTGAAGAAAGAGTGTCAAGAATGAGAGTAAGAAATATTGAGATAAAGTGAGACTGATAGAGAGAGATAAACGAGAGATAAAGGGAGGGAAGGAGGGAGGAAGTGAAATAAGGAGAAAGGAAGGGAGGGAGAATGGGAGAGAAATGTAGGATAAAGTAAGAAACAATGACAATGAGAATGAGATGAAAGTGCAAAATAAAGGGAGAGATGAAAGGGAACAGAAAGAGAGGAATGGAGAGAGAAGTGACAAATGAAAATCAAAAGAGTGAGCAAGAGAGTGAGAAAAAGATATATTAAAAAAGTGGGAGAGCGTGAGAAGAAGAGTAAGGTAAAGCGAGTGAGATGTATAAAGAGAGAAGGGGAGAGAGAGGGAGGGTGTTGTAGATGGAGGGGGAGAGAGGAAGAGATTTGTGAGTGAAGGTGAGAAATAATGAGAGGGAGAAGAGGCAGAGAGAAAGAAAGAGAGAGTTGAGAGTTAGATTGATAAAGAGAGAAGTAGGAGAGAGAGAAGAGAGAGTGAGGGATAGAGTGAGAGATGGAATGACATTAAAGAGCAAAAAAAGAGAGCAGAAGACCGAGAAGGAGATAAAATAGAGAGTATGAGAGAGAGAGAGGGTGAAGAGAGAGAAATAGAAAAGGAGCTAGAGAAACAATGATAAATGGAGCCAGAGGGAGTTAGAGAGGGAGAGTGGGAGAGAGAGTACAAGAGAGAGAGAAAGAGTGGAGCGAGTGAGGGAGTAAGAGAGTAAAATTAAAGAGAGTGAGGAAGTGTGGAGGTGAGAAAGTGACAAAGCTAGATTGAAATAGATAAAAAAAGAGAGTGAGGAAAGAGAGGGTGAGAGAAGTGAGCTAGAGAGAAAAAGAGAGAAAAATAAGGGGTGAGGGAGGGAGGGAGGGAAGAGTGAAAGTATTAAACAATGAGAGAGAAGAAGGGTGAGAAAAAAGAGAGTGAGAGAATGAGCGAAATGGAGAGAGAGTTAGATTGATGGACTTAGAGAGATCAAGAGTGAGTAATGACATAAAAGAGAGTAAGATAGAGCTAGAGGGCGAGAGAAAGAATCATAATAGAGAGTGACAAATAGTGAGAAAGTGAGTGAGTGAGAAAGAGAGAGATAGAGGGCAAGAGTAAGCGAGAGAGAAAGAAAGAGAAAAAGATAGAGAGCGAGATTGAGATGGGGATGGAGATTTAGAGAATACATGAGAAGGAATGGAGAGATATATTGAGAAGGAGAGAGGAAGAGAGAGGGTTAATGATTGAGATAGGGGGAGTGGGAGGGAAGGAAGCAGAAGGGAGAGAATGATATAGGATGAGAGATTGAATGAGAGATGAAGAGAGAGAAGTAGAGAAAAGAGAAAGTTAGAGAAGAGGGAGAAAGACAGAGGGAATGAGAGAGATCAGTAGAGAAAATGAGAGGGAGAGAGAGGGAGTGAATGAGTGAGTACAACAAGAGTGAGAGAGAGAGAGGAGAGATTGAGAAAGAGAGATCTTTGAGAGAAAATAAGAAAATATTGAGATGGATGTGAGGGGAGAGAGTGAGGTATGAGAGAAACTGAGAGTGAGTGAGAGGGAGAATGAGAGAGACGAAGGGTAGTGGGAGAGAAAGAGTGACCAAAGAGAGAAGAGAGGGTGATAGAAGAAAGTGCAAGAGAGAGATAGAAGGGGGACAAAGGAGAGCAAGAATAGCATTAAAGAAAGATGAAATAGAGAGTGAGAGAGATAGGGAGCAAGAGGGGTAGTAAAATAGGGATTAAAATGTGAGCAGGAGGGAGAGAAGAAGATAGAGTGAGATAGAAATATGGAGAGAAAAGACACTTAGGGAAGATAGAGTTGAGTGTGAGCTAGAGAGAGGGAGATATGGAGGGGAAGAAAATAAATAGTGAGAAAGTGAGAGGAAGGGAGAAAAGGAGGAAGAGGGAATGAGAGATATAGGGAAAGAAGGAGATTGAGGGAAGATTAAGAGAGAGTGAGCAAGTGGGCGAGGGAGGGATAATAAGAGAATGAGAGAGAGAATGACAAAGCATTTAAGAGAGAGATAGAGAGAGAAGGAGAGTCAGGGAGGGCAAGTGGAGAGAGCGTGAGAGAGAGAGGAACAGAGGGAAGTGAGATAAATAGGGAATGAGAGAGTGGGGGTAGAGGAAGATCAATTGAGAAGAGTAAGAGAGAAGGTGAGAGAGAATAGAGTGTGATAGAGAGATAATGAAAGAAAGTGGAAGAGAGAATATAGATTGTGAAAGAGATAAAGGGAGGGTGTAAGAGGGAGAGTGAAGCTGAAGAAAGAGAGTGGGGCAAGAGAGAGTAAGGGAAATGGAGAAAGAGAGAATGATTGATAGAGTGAGAGAGAATTAGGGAGGGAGGGTGTGAGAAACATAATAGGGAGTGAGAGGCAGTGAGAAAGGAAGAGAGGTGGAAAGAGAGAGATAGAAGGAAATAGTAAAAAGAGAGAAAAGATAGCAAGAGAGTGAGAGAAACAAAATAGTGTAAGAGACATAGGAAGAAAGCAAGAGAGTGAGAAAGAGAGAGATGGAGGGTAAGAGTAATGGAGAGAGTGAGACCAGGGAAATACAGGGAGAGAGCGAGTGAGAGAGGGAGAGAGAGAGCATGAAAGATTTAAGAGGGAGAGAGGGGAAGTGAGAAAGGAAAAGATAGGGAGTAAGTTGGAGATAGGGGCGAGGTTAAGAGAATGCGTGAGAAAGAGAGATGGAGAGAAAGAGAAAGAGAGAGAGACATATTAAGATAGAGAGATTGGTAGGGCGAGAAGTGGGAGAGAGAGTGGGAGTCAGAAAAAATGATAGAGGGAGAAAGAAAGGATGAGAGATAATGAGAGAGAAATAGAGAGAAAAGAAAGTGAGAGAATTGAGATCAAAAGAGAGGGAATGGGATACTGCAATGGAGAAAATGAGAGGGAGGGAGGCAGATTGAGTGGGTAAGTGAAAGAGGAGAGAGAGGAGAAAGAGATATGGAGAAAGGTAGAAAAAGAGGGATGGATGGAGTGAAAGAGGCAGGGACGGAAGAGGAGTGAGAGATGTGTGAGAGAACCTAAGAAATATTGAGATGGGGATGATGAGCGAGTGTGAGATGTGAGAGCGTTTGAGAGAGGGAGGGAGGGAGGGAGACTGAGAGAGAGTGAGGGATAGAGGAAGAGAAATAGTGAGTAAATATAGAGAAGAGAGGGTGATAAAGAAAGAGCAAGAGAGAGGACAAAGAGAGGGCAAGAGAGAGCAAGTAAACAATAAAGAGAGATGAAATATAGTGTGAGAACGAGAGCAAGAGAGGGAGTGAACTAGAAACAGAGAGATAGAGGGAGGGACTGATAGGGATTGAGGAGATAGAGGGAGGAAGAAGGGTGTGATAGTAGACAAAAATAGAGAGAAAAGAGAGACTCATAGAAAATTTAAAAATAAATAGGGAGTGAGAGGTTGTAAGAGAGGGAGATATAGAGAGAGATGGGGGGTGAGAGAGATAGACAGAGGGAGGGAGGAAGAGACTGAGTGATGGTTGGAGAGAAAGAGTGAGTAAAATCATAAGAGAGTGATAAAAGAGTAAGAGAGAGAGTGTGTGAGAGAGAAAGAGGGAGGGAGAGATGAGAAGAGAATTAAAATTTGACAAGGCATAAATAGAGAAAAGGATGAGAGAGGGAGAGGGTCAAAAAGAGAAAGAAAGAGAGTGAGTGAGTGAGAGAGAGATTGATGTGTGGGCATGAGAGAGGAAGACAGAGTGGAAGAGAAGAGAGAGTGAGGAAAGATCTACTACAGAGAGAGAGGGAGAGAGGGGGAAGAGAATGAGATTTTGTGGGAATGAAAGTGAGGGATGAACGGAAGAGTGTGAGAGAGGAAGAGAGAGTGTGTTTGAGTGAGGAAAGAGAGAGTGAGAGAGATAGTGTGTTTGAGTGAGGGAAAGAGAGAGAGCGAGGGAAAGATGGAAGCAAGAGAGTGAGAGAGAGGGAGGGAGGAGGGAAGGAAGAAGAGTTAGAGTGTAACTGGAGAGAGAAAGAGGCAGCATAAAAGGGAGAGAGTGTGAGAGAACATTAAAAAGAAGAGAGTGTAAGGGAAGAGAGAGCGTAGGAGGGAGAGAGCGACCGACGGAGAGAGGGAGCAAGAAAGTGAGAGATAAGGAGTGTGTGAGAGATAGAGGATTAAGGGAGTGAAAAAGGGAAGGAGAGCGAGAGAGAGCTAGTGTGGGATAAAGTGAGAGAGAGAGAGAGAGAGTGAGATGAAGCGAGGTGGAATAAAGAGAGGGGGAAGAGAGAGAAGAGAGAGAATAAGAGGAAGGGAGAGAGGGGTTTATGAGAGAAAATAATAAATAAAGTGATGGATATGAAGGGAGAGAGCAATATGTGAGAGAAATTGGGAGAGAGTGTGACGGAGGAAGTCTGAGAGAGAGTCTGAGAGATAGAGGGAGAAAAGAGTGAGTAAAGAGAGAGAAAAGTGGGTGATAGAAGAAAGAGTAAGATAGAGAGACAAACAGGGAAAAAGAAAGCATGAAACAATAAAGAGAGACGAAATAGAGTGAGAGGGGAAGAGAGGGAGTGAAGATAGGGATTAAAGAGTGAGCGGGAGGGAGCGGGAGAGAGGGTGAGGCAAATATAGAGAGTAGAGAGACTCAGGGAAGAAAGAGGAAAAGATAATGAGTGAGAGTAAGAGAGATGGAGATATATAGGGGATATGGAGATAGCGGGGGAGAGGGTGATAGAGAGAGAGATATTGAATTAATGAAAGAGGGGAGAGGGTGATAGGAAAAAAGTGAGTGATGGTTGGAAAGAAAAAGTGAGTAAAGTGAAAAGAGAGATTGATAAAAGATAGAAGGGAGCGTGAGAGAAAGAGAAATAGAGAAAAAAGAAATGAGAAAGCAAAAAATAAATAAGTAAGCTAGAGAAGGAGAGAGCGAGATAGAAAGAAATGGAAGGAGGGAGTGAGAGAGAATGAGAGATTGGGAGTCAAGAGGAAGAGAGAGTGATGGAAGATATAGAGAGAAAGTGAAAGTGTGACTGAGAGGGGTAGAAATGTGACTTAGTGGTAGAGAGGGGTAAAATGGAAGAGAGTTAGAGCAAAAAAGGGAGAGAGTGCGTGACAGAGAGAAAGGGACAGTAAGAAAGGGAGAGAGAGGGACGAAGGGAAGGAAGCAAGCGATATGGGAGAGAGGAAGAGAAAGCTTAAGAAGAGAGAGAGGAAAGCGAGCAATCAAAGAGAGATTGAACATGAAGAGAGAAGAAGAGAGGGAGAGAGGAAGTGTGGGAGTATTAGTGTGAGTGAAACTGAAGAGAGAGGCAGAGTGAGAAAGGGAGAGAGAGTGTAGGAGAGAAATAGAGTGGAGAGAGTGAGAGAAGAGAAAGAGTGAGAGAGGGAGAGAATTTGTGAGCAGGGGAGGGAGAATAAGTGCGAGAGATATGGAGAGTGGGAGAAAGAGTGGGATGTAGGGAGTGAAATATGAAGAGAGGGTGAGAGAAAGGTTGTGAGGGATAAATGGAGCATCAAAAGAGAGAGACAGAATATAGAGCAAGTGAAAAATAAAAAGAAATGGAATAGAGAAGGAGAGGGATAGAGGGAGAGAGTAAATGAGAGGGAAAGATTGGAGGTAGTGAGATGGTTCAAAGAGAGAGAGTAGAAAAGAGCAAGGAAGAGATAGACTCAAGGAAGATCACTCAAGAATGAGTGAGGGATAAAAAGAGAGGGAGTACAGAAGAATGACGAGAAAGAGAGGGAGTAAGGCAGAGAGAGAGAATAAGGCAGAGAGAGGGAGGGAGGGAGAGAAAAGAAAGAAAGTGAGAGGGAGGGATGGAAGCAAGAGAGCTAGAGAGGAGAGAGTGCAAAATAGAGTGAGGGAAATGTAAGAAGAAAGAGAGAAGAGAGAGAGATAGAGAGAGCAACAAATCAAAGTGTATAAGAGAGTATATGATAGAAAATAAGATAGACAGTGAGAAAGAGAGAGAGAAAAAAATGGAGTGAGGTAGGGAGAGGAGCGAGTGAGAGAGAAAGAACAAGATAGTAAGAGGGAGTGAAAAAAAGTGAGAAATAGAGATAAAGCGAGTGAGTGGGAGAGTCATTGTGAGAGGTATGAGTGTGTGAGATGGAAAGAGAAGAGTGAGCTACATAAGGGAGGCCTAGAGAGAGCAGGGTTGAGTGATATAGAAAGATAGAAGGGAGAGTGAGACTAAGAGAGTCAAAGACATTTAGTGGCAGATAGGAGTTAGTGGGAGAGTTAAGATAGTACAGGAAAAATAGTGGAAGAGAGCGAAAGGAAGAGAGAGTGAAAAGAGAGACTGAGATAAGATCAAGTAAGAGCATGTAAGTGGGAGCTATAAAGAGAGGGAGAATAGGAGAATGATGTGAGAGGGAGATGAAGCTCGATAAAGGGGGAAGGGAGGAAGGGCGAAATAAGAGAGAATGAGAGGGGGGAATGGAAACAAGAGAGCAAGAGAGGAAAGAGAGGGTGGGGAACGAAGTGAGAGAAAAGTAAGTGGAAAAAGAGAAAAGAGAGCTAATAAATTTTGTTCCCTCTTTCTCACACTTCCTTTTGTTCCCTCTCTCAGTCTTTCTCTCCCAGTCCCCCCCCCCTTCATTTCTATATCACTCACTCTTAACATGTCTCTCTATCATTCTCATTCTCTATTCTCTGTACTAATCCATCTTTTATTTGTCTCTCTTCTCTCTCATTCCTTTTACGCTTTCTATCCATGTATCCTCAACTCTTTCTCTCACCCTCTCTCACTTTCCTCCTTCCCTCCTTATGTCTCCCTCTTTCTCTCCCTCCCCTCTTTCATGCTCTCTCCCACTCTCATTCCCTCTCTCTTTAATCTCTAGATCTCGCTCTATCTCCCCCATTCTCACTCACTTTCTTACTCCTGCCCTCTACCTCTCCCTTTCTCACCATGTCTCTTACTCCTTATTATGTTTCTCTCTCACTCAATCTCTTGCTCTCTTCCTCTCTTTTCTCTCTCCCTTCTCTCTATATCCTTAACTCAGTCTCTCTCTACCCTCCTCTCATTCTATCTCTTTTCCTTGTCATCCCCTCTTCTCTCTTCTTTTTATTACTGCTCTTCCCTCCTACCCCTTATTTGTCTCTTTAGATCCCTCTCTTTTGACCTCACTCTCCAATCGTTTTCTATTTCTCTCTTTTCTCTCTCATTCCCTTCCTAGCTCCCTCAATCTCTTTAATTTCACTCTCACTTTTACTCCCTTACTCTCTTCCCTCTCTTTCTCTCTTGCTAACTCTCACTCTTTCTCTCTACCTCCCTCTCACTCCCTCCCTAACTCTCTATCTTGCTCCATCTATTTTTTCCTCTCTCACACACACACACACTCCAACTTTTATCTCTCTCAATCCCCCTCTCTTATATCCATCATTGTTTCTCACTCTCTCCCTCTTTATCTATCCCTTCGTCCTTCCATCATTTACTCTCTCACCCTCTATTTCACTTCTATCTCTCACTCTCTTTTCATTACTCTTGTTCTCACTCTCTCTCTCTCCCTATATATTTCTCTTGCTCCCTCGTTCATTTCTCTCTCATTTTCTAGCTCTGTATCTCTTTCTTCTCTGTCTCCCTCCATCCCTTAGACCTCCCTCCCTTCCCACTCTCATAATATCTCTATTTCTCTATTGTCCCTCTCTCTCATTTCCTCTCTTATATCTTTTTCTCTCTTTTACTCTGTTTTCCTAGATTCTTTATAGATCTGTTTCATTTTCCCACTTTCTCTATCTTTCTTTATAGATCTCTTTCTCACTCCCACATTCTTTCCCTCTATAAGTCTCCCTTATGTAACTTACCCGTCTCTCCCCATCCTACTCACTCTCTCTCATGAGATCTCACACACTCTTACACTTCTCACTCTCTCTCTCTAAATCTTTCTCCCTCTACCCTCTTAAGCTACATTTCTCGATCTCTATCTCACTCTCTCTTTCCATGTTGTTCTTTCTCTCTCACTCCATCGTCTCTCTCCATTGTTGCATCGTCCTCTCTTCGCTCTCTATCCTCATCTCATTTATTCTCTCTCCCTCACTCTATATCCTTCGCTCTCTCTTTCTTGCACTCTATTCTCTTTTCTATCTTTTGCTCTTTTTGTGCTCTCTTCATTGTTGCTCTCTCTTCTCTCTTTCATCTCACTCTTTCTCTCCCTCCATCTCACACTCTCTCTCCCTCTCTTTTGCTTCCACCCGTCACACTATCTCTTTCTCTCTTTTTCTCTACATTTCTCTTTTCCTCCCTTCAACTCTCCCTCTACTTCTCCATCTCCCTCTATCTCTCTCTCTCTCTAGCCATGATTCCATTCTCCCTATCTTTTTGCCTCTCTCACTCTTTCATACTAAATCTTCCCTCGATCTCTCTTCTATCTCTATATCCTCTTTACACTCTCTTTCACTTACTCTCTATTACTCTCTCTTTAATCCATTCTCACTCCCTACCTTATCTCTCTTTCTAACACCCTTCCTTCCCTCTCCCTTCCTCAATCTCATCCCTATCTGTCTCAGTCTCTTTTCCTTTATCACTATAGATCTCTTTCATTATCCCACTCTCATTCTTTTTTTCACTCTCTTTCTATCTTTCTCACTCTCTCAATATTGCACTCTTGCCCTCTCTAGGGCTACCTTATATAGCTCACTCTTCTCTCTTCATCTCACTAACACTCTCTCTCGAGCTCTCACACAAACTCATACACTCTCTCACTCTCTCTCAATCTCACACACACTTATATCTCTCACTCTCTCTCAATCTCTCTCTCTCTCTCTCTCACCCATCTAAGCTCCATACTCCCTCTCTCACTCTCTCGCTCTCTAACTTTTAATTCTCTCAATGCCTCTCTCTTCTCTCTCATTATTTCTCACATTTCCTCACACTTCTCTCCCTCCCTCTTCTGTTTCCTTTATCTCTCACTCTTTTCCTTAATCTTATTCTCATTCAATCTCTTTTGATCCCTTCCTCACTGTCTCTTTCATTCTTTGGCACTCATATTTCTCTGATACTTTCGCTTATGTCTTTCTCTCACACTTTCTTCCTCACACACAGAATCTCTCTTTATGTTCATTATTTCTCTCCCTTATCCCCCACATGTTCCATCTATCTCTCTTTCTAACTTTTATCTTCTCAATCCCACTCACTTCTCAATCATTGTTTCTCACATTCTCTCTCTCTCACTTTCTCAATCCCTCCCTCCCTCACTCTCTCTGTCTCCTTTATCTCTCACTCTCTATTCCTTAATCTTGTTCTACTTCTTCCCTCTCTATCTCTATATCTCTTTTGATCCCTACCTCACTCCCTCTTTTATTCTCTTGCTCTCAATCTCTCTTTTCTCCCTCCCTCCCTCACTCACACTCTCTCTCCCTTCTCGCCCTTCTAATAGCTTTTTTTCTCTCTCCCTTTCTCTTTCCCTTTCTCATATCCTCTTCTCTCCCTCACTCTCCTTTTTATTTCTCTCAAGATTTCTTTCACTCCTTAACTATTGTATTCTTTATCGCTCTTACTCTCTCCCTCTATCATTGCACTCCTTCATTTGTGCTCCATCTAGGTCACCCTTTTTTCCCTCCCTATCTTCCTCTATATCTCTAACTCTCTTACTCCCACTATCTCACCATTCTGCTGTTCTTCCCCTTTTTTTATCCCTCACTCACTCTTATTGGATCTTCTCACAACCTCTCTTCTCACTCTCTCTCCCATTCACCCTATCTCACTTTCTCTTTCCTATCTTACTTTCTATCACTTCCTATGACATCCTCTTTTTTCTCTTAATATCTCTTCCCTCTCCCTTTTCTCTCCTCTCTCAATCTAATTTCACTCTCACTCTTAACCCCTCTCTTTCTTACCATCTTTTCTCTGTCTCTTCCCCCCACTCAACCTCTCTATCTCCATCTCACTCTTCTCACACTCTCTTCTCTCCCACATACTCTCTCACTCCCTCTACTACTCAATCCTTAAACTTAGCCCACTCCTTCGTCATGCTTTCTCACTTTTTATTGTCACTCTCTTACACTTTGTACTGATGCTTCCTCCTTTCACACTATTTTCTCTTCTTCCATCCTCTCTCATCCCTCCCTCCCTCCCACTCTTACTCACCCTTTTGTCACTCTCTTTCTGTCTCTCCCCCTCTCTCTAGAACTTTCTCTCCCTTTCTCCCTTTACAACTCCTGTCTCACACTATTTATCATCCATTGTTCTGCTATCCCTCACTTTCCCCTTCTCGCTTACTCACTCTTGCTTTATCTTCCAACACTCTATATTTCTCTCTCACACCCTCTCTCCCTTTCTTGCTCCCTCTCTCTCTTCAATCTTTCTCATGGACTCTCTTTATCTCTTTATTTCTTCCTCTTTACTATGCATGCTCTCTCTAACAATCTCTATCATATCTTTTTTTCTCTATCTTTTGATCTCTCATTTGTTGCCCTTTATTCTATCTCTAACTCTTAGTCTGCCTCCCTCCCAACTTCTCTTTCTTTCAATCCCACTCCCACCTCTCTCTCTTTCACTCTTTCTGCCTCTTTTCTCTCTTATTATTTATCACTATTTATCACACATCGCTACCTCTCTTCCCCTCCCACGTTTACTCCCTTTCTCCTTCTCACATTCTCTCTCAGATATCTCACTCTCTTGACCTTACTGTTCTTCTCACTCTCTCACTTTCTTAATATCTTTTTCTCGCACTCCCTCGCTCACTCTCTTGCTAATTATTCTTTATCCCTTATATCTTCCACTCTCTACTCCCACTCACTATCTTTTGCTCAATTTCCATGAGTCTTTCTTCTCTCTCTATTTAACCCTCTCCCACCCACACAATTTTTAACGCCTATCTTCACTCCCTCTGTTAATCTATCAATCTCTCACTTTCTATTTCATTTCTCATTATTATTTCTTTTCTCTATTTTGGCCCCTCTATGTTTCTCTCTTGTTCTTTCTTCTATCTACCTCTTTTCTCTTACTTCCCTCACTCTTTCTCTCCCTTTATCTTTAACTCTCCTCTAACTCTCCATCCATCACACACACTTTTAAGTTGCTCTAACATCATTCTCTCTCCCCTCATATCTAACTCATTATTTACTCTTTTCTCTATAAATCTCTCTTTCCTCCTCAATCACTCGTGCTCCCTTCCATCTCTCTGACTCCCTCCGTCTATCTCACTCTTTCTCCTTCTCTCCCTCACTTACACTTTTATCTGTTAGAGAAACTTAAGGGAGAAGAGAGAGACAAGAGCAAGGGAGAAGGGAGAGAAGGGAAAGTTACAGAGAGAAGCTTAGTTAGAGAAACTTAAGGGGAGTGAGGAAGTGCGAGAGACACACGAAGAGAGAGTGAGGAAGAGAAAGAGAGTGAGGGAAAGAAAGAGAGAATGAAATAGAGAGGGAGAGGGGATAGAATGGAGAGAGAGTGTGAGCGAGAGAGGGAGGAAGAGAGGATAGATATAGAGCGAGAGAATGGATTGTGATTGTGAGTGAGAGAGGAAGGAAGAGAAGAGAGATAGAGAATGAGAGAATGAAAGAGAGAGTGAGGGAGGGTAAAGAGAGATATATAGATAGTGAGGGAGAGAGTGAGAACAAGGGTAAGGAAAAGAGAGAAAGAGAGATTTAGAAGAGATAGAGAGAGGGAGGGAGAGAGGGATGGAGAGGTGAGACAAGGAAGTGTTAGAGAATGTGATAAACAATGATCAAGAGAGAGGATTGGAGAGCAAGAAAGAGGGTGCGTGTGGGGATATGGGATAGAGAACGAGAGAGGAAGGAAGAGAAGAGGGATATAGAACGAGAGAATGAAAGAGAGAGTGAGGGAGGGTAAAGAGAGATATATAGATAGTGAGGGAGAGAGTGAGAACAAGGGTAAGGAAAAGAGAGAAAGAGAGATTTAGAAGAGATAGAGAGAGGGAGGGAGAGAGGGATGGAGAGGTGAGACAAGGAAGTGTTAGAGAATGTGATAAACAATGATCAAGAGAGAGGATTGGAGAGCAAGAAAGAGGGTGCGTGTGGGGATATGGGATAGAAAGTTTGACCAAAAAGATAGATTGTGAGTGTGTGAGGGAGAGAGAGTGAGGGAAAACTTAAGTGAAAAAGTCAGAGAAGTGTGATCTTGAGAGAATGAAAGAGGGAGTGTGGGAGGATCTAAAGAGATATATAGATAGAGAGGGAGAGTGTGAGAATAAGAATAATGAAAAGAGGAGAGAGAAAGAAGTTACAAAGAGAGGAAGGGAGAGAGAAAGAAAGAAATAGAGATAGAGAATGTGAGAGAATGTGAGAAACAATGAGAGAAAAGAGAGAGGGATTGGGAGAGATAAAAGTTAGAGAGTGAAAGAGATAGTGCATGTGAAGGATAGAGGGAGGCTATAGAGTGAGAGAGAGAGAGTATGAAGCTTAGGTGGGTGAGAGGGAGAAAGAGTGAGAGAAAGAGAGAGAGTGTATGAGTGTGCGTGAGAGCTTGAGCCAGAGTTTTAGTGGGATGGAGAGAGAATGATGACCTACATAAGGGAGTCCTAGAGAGAACAGGAATGTGGGATTGAGAAAGATGGAGAGAGAATAATATAGAGAATGAGAGTGGGATAATGAAATAGATCTACAAAGAAAAAAGAAAAGAGAGTAATAAATTTGGGGATGAGATAGAGGAGGGATAGAGAAGGAAGGGAGTTAAAAAGAGAGATAGAGAGAGGAGTGAGTTGGACTAAAGCGAGAGGAATAGAACGAGAGTGAAAGCGAGTGGAAAGGAAATAGAGATAGCAGAGATCGATAAAAGATGTAGTAAGAGAGAGTGAGTGAGAGGTAAAGAGATAGGTAGAATGGAATAATGGTGAGAGTGAGAGAAAAAGAGAGAGATGGAGGGGTAGACAGAGAGGGAGATGGGGAAGGAGAGGGAGGGAGGGAGGGAGGAAGTAAAAAAGGATGGGAGAGAGGGAGAGTAGAGAGAGGAAAAGATAGTACGAGGGATTGAAGCAAAAGAGAGGGGAGAGATGGAGTGGAGGATAGAGGGATAGAAAGAGAGAGCAACAAAGAAGAGAGAAAAAATGAGCTTATGATCGAAAAGAGAATGGAGTTCAAGAAAGAGAGGGAGTAAATAATAGAGAGGGAATAGAGAGAGAAGAGAGGATGATGTAACAATGGAGAGAGAGGATAAAGTGCGAGAGAAAGAGCAATATTGTAAGAGAGAGATTGAGAAATGGAACATAAGAGGGTGAGAGATTGAGAGAGTGACTGTGAGAAGTGTAAGAGCGCGTGTGATAGCTCGAGAGAGAGACTGAGATGGAGAGGAAGGGTGAGCTATATAAGGGAGACCTTTAGAGGGCAAGAATGAGAGAGTGAGAAAGATAGAGGGGGAGAGAGTGTGATAAAGAGAACGAGAGTGGGAGAATGAAAGAGATCTATAGAGAAAGGGGAAAAGAGAGAGAGAGAAGATGATATAAGAGAGGGAATGAGAGAAGGACAAGAGAGAAAAAGTGATTAGAAGAGTGGATAGAGGGAGAGAGTAAGAATATGAGTAAAGAAAAGAGAGTAAGAGATTGGTGTGAGACGGAGGGAGGAAGAGAGTTAAAGGAAGGAGGAAGGCAAGGAGAAAGAGGGAGAAAGTGAGAAACAATAAGAGAGAGAAGAGAGTGAGATTGAGAGAGTCAAAAAATGGAGAGAGAGAGAGAGAGAGTATGTGCGAGGGAATGATAGATGGAGCAAGAGAGAGAGTTAGGGAGGGAGTGTGAGAGGGAAAGAGGGAGAGAGAGAGAGAGTTAGCAAGAGAGAATGAGAGAGAAGAGAGTGAGGGAGTAGAGTGAAGCTAAAGAGATTGAGGAGCCAAGAAAGGAGAGAGACAAAAAGAGAGAAAGAGATGTACAAAGATATGAGAGTGAGGAAAGAGAGGGAAAGAGAGAGAGGGAGCTAGAGAGAGAAATAAGAAGGGAGGAAGGGAGGGGAAGTAATAAAATAAAAGAGAGAAGAGGGGGTGAGAGATAAGTGAGAGAAATGAGAGAGAGGATTGATGGATATAGAGAGATCAAGAGTGAGTAAAAGAGAGAAAAAAGAGCAAGAGAGAGCCTGCGAGTGAGAGAAAGAAACATAAAGAGAGTAAGACATAGTGAGAAAGGTAGGGAGTGAGAAAGAGAGAGATAAAGGGTAAGAGTAAGCGAGAGAGTGAGAGGAAGAGATAGAGGGAGAGAGTGAGAGAGATTGAAGAGAGAGATGGAGTGAGAGAGGGGGAGAGAGTGAGATAAAGATTTAAGAGAGAATTAGGAATTGAGAGAGCGCAAAAGATAGTGATCAATATTTGAGATAAGGAGGGAGATTAAGAGAATGCATGAGAAGGAAAGAGAGAGGGAGATGGATAGGGAGAGAGGGATAGAGAAGAAGGGAGATTAAGATAGGGAGAGTGGGAGGGGGAGGGGGAAGCAGAAGGGAGAGAATAAGAGAGAAATGATGAGAGATAGAGAATGGGAGAGGAGTGAGAGAGAAATAGAGAAAAGAGGAAGTGTGAGATGAGGGAGCAATGGAGGGGGAAAGAGAGAGAGCAATGGAGAAAAAGACGGTGAGGGAGGAGTGAATTAGTGACAAAAATGAAGTGAGAGAGAGGAGTAAGGAGAGTAAAGTGAGAGAAACGAGGGTGATAGAACAAAATGATAGAGAGAGAGAGGTGGTAAAAGAGAGCAAGAAAGCAATAAAGAGAGATGAAATAGAGAGAGAAAGAGAGAAAAAGAGGGATTGAAGATAGGATTTGAAAAGTTATCGAGAGGGAGAGAAGGAGATATGGTGAGACAGAAATATAGGGAGAAGAGAGACAGAGGGAAGATAGATTTGAGTCTGAGGTAGAGAGAGGCAGATGTAGATGGGATATGGAGATAGTGGGAGAGTGAGAGGGCGATAGAGTGAGGACTGAAATAATGAAAGAAGAAGAGAGGGAGGGAGGAAGAGAGTGTGAGATAGTTGGATAAAATAGTGAGTAAAGTGATGATGCATAAATAGTGAAAAGTACGGGAGAGGAAGACAGTGAGAAAGAGAGAGATAGAGGAAGGGAGTGAGAGACATTAAAGAGAACAGGACTGAGAGAGGAAGAGAAAGTGAGAGAGAAAAGAGAGAGATGGAAGATATTGAGAGAAAGTGAGAGGGAAGGAGAGATGGAATGGAGAATGAGATTTAGTGGGAGAGAGAGGGACATGAGTCAAATGAGGGTGAGAGGGAGAGATGGAGAAAGGGAAAGAGAGAAGGAGAGAGAGCGGGAGTGGGAGAGAGGGAGGAAGGGAATGAAGCAAGAGAGAGAGGAGAGAGGAAGAGAAAGATTGAGAGGAGAGAGAGGAGAGCCAGCAATCGAAGAGAGAATGAATATGAAGCGAGAAAGAGAGAGAGTGAGGGAGTAGAAGTGAGAGTGAAACTGAAGAGAGATGAAGGGGGAGTGGGAAAGGGAGAAAGTGTGAGAGAAATACAGTGAAGACAGAATGAGGGAAGAGAGAGCGTGAGAGAGGGAGAGAGTAGGCGAGTGAGAGGGATAGCGAGATTGAGGGAGATAAGGAGAGCAGGAGAAAGTGAGTGGTGATGGGAGTAAAAGAAGAGGGAGACTAAAGAAAGACAGTGAGGGATAAAGGGAGCATTAAAATAGATATAGAAGAGAGTGAATAAAAGATAAACTGAGTTGGAATAGAGACTGAGAGAGATATGGAGAGAGTAAGTGAGAAAGAGAGAATGAAGGAGGCAGTGAGACGGATTAAAGAGAGTACATGAATGAGAAAGGAAGAGAGAGTGAAAGAGAGAGAGAGTGAGAAGAGAGACTAAGGGAAGATCGAGAGGAGAGACTGAAAAGCGAGCAATCGAAGGGAGAGTGAACATGAAGCGAGACAGAGAGAGCGAGGGAGTAGAAGTGAGAGTGAAACTGAAGAGAGAAGAAGGGGGAGCGAGAAAGGGAGAAAGTGTGAGAGAGAAATAGAGTGGAAAGAGAATGAGGGAAGAGAGAGCGTGAGAGAGGGAGAGAGTGGGCGAGTGAGAGGGAGAGTGAGAGTGAGGGTGATAAGGAGAGGGAGAGAAAGTGAGTGGTAAAGGGAGTAAACGAGGAGGGAGACAAGAGAAAGGCAGTGAGGGATAAAGGGAGCATTAAAAAAGAGATAAAAGAGAGCGGATAAGAGATAAACTGAGATGGAATGGAGACTAGAGAGATAGGGAGAGAGTAAGTGAGAAAGAGAGAATGAAGGAGGTAGTGAGATGGATTAAAGAGACTGCATGAATGAGAAAGGAAGAGAGAGTGAAAGGGAGAGAGAGTGAGAAGAGAGACTAAGGGAAGATTGAGTAAGAGTACGTGAGTGAGGATATAAAGAGACCAAGAACATAAGAATGGTGAAAGCAAGAGTGAGCATCAGAGGGAGAGGGAGATGGAGAGCGATAAAGGGAGGAAGAGTGAGGGAAGGAGAGAGAGAGTGAATGAGAGAGAGTGGGATGGAATCAAGAGAGTGAGAGAGGAGAGAGTGCGTGGGAAATAGAGAGAGATAAAAGTAAGAGGAAAAAGGGAAGAAAGAACAATAAAGGAGAGTGTGAAAGAAAGTGAGAGGGATTAAGGGAGCGAAAAAGGTATGGGGAGCGAGAGAGAGAAAGTGAGGGATAATGGGAGGGTCAAAAGTAAGAGACAAAAGAGATATCAAGAGAGAGATGAAGAGGGGTGGAATAGAAAGTGAGAGAGAGATGAAGGTCGTGAGAGAGAAAGAGAGATAGGTGGAAGTGATAGCGTTTAAGGAGAGAGTAGGAAAGAGAAATTGAGAGGAGTGAGAAGAGGGCTGTGGAAAGATTGAGTAAGAATAAGTGAGTGAGATGTAATGTGAGCACAAGAAGAGGAATTAGTGTGTGTGAGAGGGAGCAAGAGAGAGGGAGATAAAGAGGGAGATAAGGAGGGAGAGAGAGGGAACGATGGAAGGGGAGAAGAGAGGGAAAGTGAGTGGAAGGGTTGAAAGCAAGAGGAGAGAGGGAGTGGAGGTAGAATGAGAGAAAGTGAAAGAGGAAGAGAGGAAAGGGAGCAACAAAGGAGAGTGTAAGGGAGTATAAGATAGAAAAGGAGAACAAATAGTGAGAATGAGACAGAGAGGGGGAGAGGATAATATATAGATAGAGAGAGTGGGAGGGTGAGAAGTGGGATGGAGAGAGCAAGAGAGATTGAGATAGACAGAGTGGGACAGTGAGAAGTGGGATGGAGAGAGGGAAGAGAAAGGATGAGGGAGAGTGAACGAGATATAAAGAGAAGAGAGAGGTAAAAAGAAAGAAATAGAGAGTGAGGGAAAGCATGAGTGGTAAAATGAAAGAGATAGAGAGATAGCGAAAGGCTATGAGAGAGAAATAGAGAGAAGAGAAAGTGAGAGAAGAGAGCAAGAGAGAGGAATGGGAGCGAGTAATGGAGAAAATGAGAGGGAAGGAGGGAGATGGGTTAAGTGCAAGAGGGGAGAGAGAAGAGAGATAGAGGAAAGGGAGAAAGAGAGGGAAGGAGGGAGGGAGAGTAAGTGAATGAGTTAAAAGGAGAGGAGAGATGGAGGTGGAGAGGGAGTGAGGGAGAGAGGGAGAGAGATTGAGATAGAGAGCTTGGGAGAGAGGGTAGCAGAGGGAGAGAATGAGAGAAAGGATAAGAGAGCGGGTGAGAGAGGGAGAGGAAATGCGAGAGAGAAATCGAGAAAAGTGAAATTAAGGGAAAAATGAGCAAGTGAGAGGGAATGATAGGGAGCGATAGAGAAAAAGAGAGGGAGATAGAGGGAGAGAACAAGTGAGTACAAGAGGAGAGAGAGGAAGAAAGAGAGTGAGGGATGGAATGAAAGAAAGGAGTTGAGTAATGAGGGGGAGAGAGAGTGATAGAAGAGAGATTAAGAGAGATTGATTGAGCAACAACACAATAATGAAGGTGTAATAGAGAGTGAGTGTGAGGGAGCAAAGAGGGAGGGGACAGAGAGATTTGGGCGATAGAGGGATTGAAAGTGTGAGAGTATATATATAGAGAGGAAGAGAGAGATAGTGGAAGGGAGAGTAAGAGAGAGCATGATAAGAAGAGAGAGTGAGAGAATGTATGAGAATAGGAGGTGGAGGAAGAGACGATAGAGGTAGAGGGAGAGAGTGGGAGAGAGGAAGTGAGGAGGGACAGAGGGAGAGGGAGAGGAGAAGAAGGGGGTAAAGGAGGAAGTGAGACTGATAGAGATATAGGGAGAGAAGTAGAATGAGGAATGATGGAGAAACAGTGAGTGAGCAAGAGAGATAGAGGAAGGAGAATGAGGGAATGAGAGAGAGAATAAAGAGAGCCAGGAAGAGAAGTGGGAGAGAGAGTGATGAAGGAGAGAAGTGAGAGAAATAGAGAAAGAAATTGGGTGAATAGAGGAAAAGAATAAGTGAGAAGGGTAAGAGAGAAGTTGACAAAGAATAAAGACAGCGATTGAAAGTGGAAGAGAGGATAGAGATGTGAAAGAGATAAGGAGAGGGAGTAGGAGTGAGAGTGAAGCTGAAGAGAAAGAGTGGGTGAAGAGAGTAAGAGAAACAAAATGATGCAAATGATATCATATATGGCATGGATGGCAATTGTACGACTTCAAGGGAAGATTTTACTAAAGTTCCATGTGGCCCTTAATGGCTTGGACTCAAGCCAATTCATTGGGGTCTAAGAAGAAAGAGCCAAGAAGAATTGTCAACTTAATTAAAGCACGAGGATAAAAGAGTCATAAACAGGCAAGTGACATCAAGACAGCATTGTTTTTAAACCAACCATTGATTGTACTTCTGGACAAAGAGGCATTTTTAAACACTAATGAACACGACAATACTTTGCGTAGTTCTATTATTTCTCTTTTGCAAGATTTTCATGATGTCTTTCCTGAGGAGATTCCACATGGTTTACCACCCATTCGAGGGATTGAGCATCAAATTGATTTTATACCAGGAGCCACCCTTCCAAACCGTCCAGCCTATAGAAGCAATCCCGAGGAAACAAGAGTTACAAATGCAGGTTGGCGAACTAATAAAGAAGGGGTATGTGAGAGAGAGAGCATGAGTCCATGTGCTGTTCATGTAATTCTAGTTCCTAAGAAGGATGAGTCTTGGAGAATGTGTGTGAATTTTCGAGCCATAAACAATATTACGATAAAGTATAGACACCCTATTCCTCGCTTAGATGATATGCTAGATGAGTTACATGGATCTTGTGTGTTTTCTAAGGTTGATTTAAAAAGTGGATATCATCATATTAGGATGAAAGAAGGCGATGAGTGGAAAACTACTTTTAAGACAAAATATGGTTTGTATGAACGGTTAGTTATGCCTTTTGGTTTGACTAATGCACCTAGTACTTTCGTGAGACTAATGAACCATGTTTTACATTATTTTATTGGAAAATTTGTTGTGATCTATTTCGATGATATTCTGATCTATAGCAAAAACTTAAAGGATCACGTTGAACATTTAAAGCTTATTTTAGATGTTTTAAAAAAGAAAAGTTATTTGGTAAACTGGAAAAGTGTACCTTCTTAACCAATAAACATTTGTTTTGAGTGCGCAAGGTATATAGGTTGATAAAGAAAAGGTGTGTGTTATGTATGAGTGGCCATTTGATATAATTCTACTACTAAATTTTCACAATTTGAAATTGTTTATGTTTTTTATCCTTTAACACCATTTGAGTTAATTCCATTACTTATTTCTGAGCATATTAACTTGGATGGTAAGACAAAAGCTGAGTTTGTAAAGCAGATACATGAAAGGGCACGACTAAATATTGAACAAAGGACAAAGCAATACGAAAAACATGCCAATAAGGGGCATCACAAAATGATCTTCAAACCTGGAGATTAGGTCTGGCTACACATGAGAAAAGAAATATTTCCAAAACAAAGACATTACAAACTGCTTCCAAGGGGAGATGGTCATTTCCAAGTACTTGAGCGTATCAACGACAATGCCTACAAGCTGGATCTACCATGTAAGTATAATCCGAGTGCCACTTTCAATGTTCCTGATTTAAGTCCTTTTGATGCAGGTACGGATTTGAGGACAAATCCTTTTCAAGAGGAGGGGAATGATGCAAATGATATCATAGATGGCATGGACGACAATTGTACAACTTCAAGGGAAGATTTTACTAAAGTTCCATGTGGCCATTAATGGCTTGGACTCAAGCCAATTCATTGGGGTCTAAGAAGAAAGAGCCAAGAAGAATTGTCAACTTAATTAAAGCGCAAGGATAAAGAGTCATATTATTACGTTTGTATTTTCTTCTTTTATTACAGTTTAATAATGGCATGCATGCTGACTTCATGTAATTTTTTTATTTGTTTTAGAAGATATTTTATCTTCTCTTATTTGCATGTAAGTTTTGGCCTATACATAGGCCTTATTTGAAATGAGAAAGTGACTTTTTAGACTTTGGCAAAACAACTTGCATGTGATTTTTCCCTAGGTTTTTCCTTAGGATTCCAGTGGAACTCTTGGCCATCCCCCAAGGAGTTCTTCCCTGACTTATCAAACGGATTTTCACCCCGTTTGTGGCGTCAACCATTGTACCAAGGTTCTTTCCTCACGTCAAGCAAAGGGTGAAGGTCTCATACCGATGTTATTGTTTGAGTTGAGCATTGGGTCGAGGTTTATCTCCATTCCACCCAGAACCACCGAGCTCTACCTTTATTTCGGTTTATTCCATGTTTTCAATTGAATTTCAAGAGTTTCTTTTTTTCAAGAATTTCATAGAAATTTGCCTTTAATTCTTTTCAATTTCGTCTTAGCACATCAGTTTTCTAACTAGAACATCAATCTCATGGTTTCGTCGGGATCCTGTTCACATCACAAAACAAGAAAGAAAATGATAGATTGAGTAAGAGAGAAAGAGTTAGGGAGGGAAAGTGAGAGGGAAAGGGAGAGAGAAAGGAAGAAAGAGTGTAAGAGAGAAAGAGAGAAACGAGTGAGGGAGTAATAGTGGGAGAGAATTTGAGGAGAGTGAGGGAGCGAGGATGGGAGAGAGAATCAGAGCGAGAGAGAAATAGAGAAAGAAGTGAGAGTGAAGAAATAGTGGGAAACAGAGAGAGAGAGCTATAGAGAGAAAAGCGAGCGAAATAAATAGGGAGGGAGGGAAAGAGGGAGGGAAGGAGAGTAAGTAATAAACAATGATAGAGAAGAAGGGTGAGAGAGAGAAGAGTGAGAGAATAAGAGGAAGGGAAAGAGAGTTAGAGTGATGGATATAGGAAGTTAAAGAATGAGTAAAGAGAGAGAAATGGAGCAAGAGAGATCAAGAGAGAGACAGGGAGAAACATAAGAAAAAGTGAGAGACATGGAGTAAAAGGGAGAGAGTGTGAAATTGAGAGATAGAGGGCAAGAGTAAGGAAGAGAGTGAGAAAGGAGGAGGGATTGGGAGAGATTAAAGAGAGAGAGGGAGTGAGACAGGGAGTGAGAGCAGGAAAGACTTAAAAGAGGGAGATAGGAAACGAGAGAGAAAAAGAGCTCAAACGATTGTGAGCTAGACCGAGATAGGGAGGGAGAATAAGAGAAGTGAGAAAGAGTGAAGAAGAGACGGAGATGGAGAGGGAAGGAGGGAGAGAGGGAGAGAGATTGAGATAGAAAGGGAGGGAGGGAGAGGAGCAGAGGAGAGAATTAGATAGAAAGAATGAGATAGAGCATGATAAAGGGAGAGGGAGAGTGGGAAGGAAATATAGAAAAGAGAAAGTGAGAGAAGAGAGAGCAAGATAGAGGGAATGAGAGAGAGCGATAAAGAAATGAGAGGGAGGGAGAGGGAGTGCAGGAGTGAATGCACGTGGACATGGAAAGAGGCCTGAGATACGAATAAAGAACACAAGAGGGGAGTAAGTATTGAAAGAGAGAGGGAACAATAAGGGAAGAGATATTTTTGATAGAAAATAAGAAATAATGAGATGAATATGAGGGGAGAGATCAAGATTTAAGAACAATTTAGAGAGAGTGTGTAAGGGAGGGAGAGTGAGAGAGAATGAGAGATAGAGGGAGAGAAAGAGTGAGGAAAGAGAAGAGAGGGAGATATAAGAAAGGAAAAAAGAGACAAAAAGGGGGAAAATGAGAGTAAACAAACTACAAAGAGAGATGAATTAGACAGTGAGAGAGAGATAGAACAAAAGATAGAGTAAAGATTGGTATTGAAGCGTGAGCAGAAGAGAAAGAGAGAAAGAGGGTAAGAGAGAAATACAAAGATAAGAGGTCTGAGGGAAGATAGAGCAAAAGATAATGAGTGAGAAGTAGAGAGAGGGATAAATAAAGTAAGATATGAAGAGAGAGAGAGAGAGAGGGAGGGGGAGAGGAAGATAGAGATAGAGAGATTGAATTAATAAAAGGAGAGAGGGCGAGAGGAGTGTGAGAGATGGTTGGGGAGAAAGAGTGAGTAAGTGATAAGAGAGTGATGAAAGAGATGCATTAGAGAGTGTGTGATAGAGAAAACAATGAGAATGATATGATAGGAGAGAGCAATATGTGAGAGAAACTGAAAGTGAGTGTGTGAGGGAGGGAGAGTGAGAGTGAGTGAGATAGAGGTGGAGATGGAGTAAAGAGAGATGAGAAGGTGGTAGAAGAACGAATAAGAGAGAGAGACAGAAAGGGAGCGAAGAAGGGAAAGAAAAAATATAGATGAAATAGAGAGAGAGAGAGAGATAGAGCAAAAGAAAGAGTAATGGAAGGGAATTGAAGAGTGAGCGAAAGGAGAGGAGAGAGGATGAGATAGAAATATAGAAAGAAGAAAGAGTCAAGGAGGGGAGGGTGAGAGAGGGAGATATAGAGGGGATATGAAGATAGCAAGAGGGAAATAGATAGAGAGACTGAATTAATGAAAGAGGGAGTGATGGAGGGTGGAAAAGAGTGAGAGATGGTTGGAGAGAAAGAGTGAGTAAAGTGACAAGAGAGAGTGATAAAAGAGAACAAGAGTGCGTGTGTGTGAGAGAGGAGAGAAAAAACTGATGAAGCATAAATAGAGAAAAGAACAAGGAAGGAGAGAGTGAGAAAGTGAGAGATGGAGGAAATGAGTGTGATTGAAGAAAGTGGGAGTGAGAGAGGAAGGTAGGGTGAGAGAGAAGAGAGAGTGATGGAAGATATAGAGAGAAAGTTAGGGTGAGGGAGAGAGTGGGTAGAGAATGAGATTTAGTGGGAGAGAGGGAAGTTGAATTGGAAGAGAGTGTGAGGGAGAGTGTGTGTGAGAGAGAGATAACGAAAGAGGCAAAGAGAGGGAGGGAGGGAAGGAAGCAAGAGAGGGGAGAGTGGGAGAGAAAAATTGAGAGTAGAGAGAGCAATTGAAGAAAAATTTAGAGTGAATATGGAGTGAGAAAGAGAGAGAAAGTGAGGTAGTAAGAGTGAGAGTGAAATTAAGTGAGTGGAAGAGGGATCGAGAAAGGAGAGAGTGAGAGAGATAAATAGAGTGAAGAGAGAGTGAGAGAAGAGATAACGTGAGAGAGGAAGAGAGCGAGCGAGTATAGAAAAGGGTTTATGAGGGAAGAGAGAGCAAGAGAGAGGGAATGAGAGAGAGAGAGAGTTAGAGAAAACGAGAGGGGAGATGGAGTGAATGAGTGAGTGCAAGAGGAGTGGGAGAAAGGAGTTAGAATTTGAGGGAGTCATAAAAAAAGGGAAGGATGGATTGAATGAGGGAGGGATCAAGGAGGTAAGAGAGATGTATGAACAAAAAAAAATAAATAATGACATGGATATAGGAGGAGGAGAAAGATGTGAGAGCAATTGAGAGAGAGTGTGTATAGGAGGAGGAGAAAGAGATAGAAGAAGAGAAAGAGTGAGTAAAGAGAGCGAAGAGAGGGAGATAGAATTATGAGCAAGAGAGAGATAGAGAGGTGTCAAGTGAGAGCAAAGAAATAACAAAGGGAGATAAAATAGAGAGTGAGAGAGAGAGTAAGAGATGGAGTTAAGAAAGGGACTGAAGAGTGAGCGAGAGGGAGAGATAGAGAGAGTAAGGCAAAAATAATGTCAGAAAGAGTGAGGGAGAGAGGGGGTAAGAGTGATAGTGAAAATGAAATGTGAGAAAGAGGGAGTGAGAAAGGAAGAGAGACCGTGAGAAACAAATAGAGAGAAGAGAGTGTGAGGGAATAGATAGCGTGAGAGGGAGGGAAGATATAAAGAGAGTGAGTGAGGGGGAAGGAGGGTTAGAGAATGATTTTTTCTAGAGGGAGAGCGAGAATGAACCAAATGACTAAGAGAGGGGAAGAGTGAGTGCATTTGAGAGAGCAAAGGAGAAACTGAGAGAGTATGTGAAAGGGACGGGGGAATGAAGCAACAGATAGGGGAGAGAGGGAGAGAAAGATTGAGAGGAGAGAGAGGAGAGAGCAACATAAGGGAGAGTGAGTGAGAGAGAGCGACATAAAGCTAGAAAGAGTCAGGGAGAATGGTAGTAAGAGTGAGAGTTAAACTGGAGAGGGAGAATGAGGGAGGGAGAAATGCAAAGAGTGTGAGAGATAAATAGAGAGAATAAAATGCGAGAGAATAAATAGCATGAAAAGTGAGGGAAGAGATAATGTGAGAGAGGGAGAGAAAGAGTGATTAGACAGAGTGTATGTAAGAAAAGAGATAGCAAGAGAGATGTAATGGGAGAGAGATAGATAAAATGAGGGGGAGAGGGAGTGACTGAGTGAATGTAAGAGGAGAGGGAGAGAGGAGTTAGATAGGGAGGGAGGCATAAAGAGAGGGAAGGAGGGATCGAGGTGGTAAGGGAGATGTATGAGCAAAAATTATAAAGAATGAGATGGATATAAGGGGAGAGAGTAAGATGTGAAAGCAATTGAGAGTGTGTGTGTGTGAGTGAGAGGGAGTGAGAGATAGAGGAAGAAAAAGAGTGAGTAAAGAGAGAGAAGAGAGGGAGATTGAACATTGAGCAAGAGAGAGATGGAGATGGCGCAAATGACTGTAAAGAATCAACAAACAGAGATGAAATAGAGAGTGAGAGAGAGAGAGCAAGAGAGGTAGTGAAGAAACAGATTGAAGTGCGAGGGGGAGGGAGAGATGGAGAGAGGGTAAGGTAGAAATAGAGATAGAAGAGAGACTCAAGAATGATGGAGAAAAAAAAAGAAACAGAGAGGTAGAGAGAGGGAGATACAGAGGGAGAGAGGGAGTTGGAGAATAAAGAGAAAGAAAGTGAGCGAGGGAGTACGTGAGAAAGATATATAAAGAAAGAGAGTGAGAGTGAGATATATGGAGATACATGGAGAGAGTGTGGGAGGGAGTGAATGAGAAGGGGGAGAAAGGATGATACGTGTGAGAGAAGGTGAGAAATATTAAGACAATGTGAAGAGGTAGAGAGAGAGAAACACAAAGAGAGCTAAGAGTGTAATTGAAAGATAGAGAAGTAGGGAGAGAGTGAGAGAGTGCGTGAGGGATAGAGTGAAAGAAGGAGAGAGATAGAGGACAAATAATGAGAGAGAGAGATGTAATAGAGAGTGTTGAGAGAGAGCATGAGTGGCAAAGAGAAAGCAATAGAGATATAGAGGGACCTACTCCCTCACTTTATCTCTTTCACACTCTCTATTCTCTCTTCCACTCTCTCTTCCTCACTCCCTTTCTCTCTTTCATTCTCTCTTTCTTTTATTAACGCTCTCTCTCTTCCTTGCTCTCTCTCCTTGTGTCTTTCACACTCCCTCACTCCCCTAACTTTCACTAACTCATTTTCTCTTTCTAGCTTCCCCTCTGGCATTTTTCCCTTGCTACTATCTCTCTCTCTCACTCTCACGAACACATTATAACTTTGCCCTCTTTCTTTCTCCATCTCACACCACCTCTCCCACTTTTATCAAACCTCCTCTCCCTCCCTTCCTCTCTCTCAGTGTCTTTGCCATGCTTTCTCCCTCTCTCTCTCTCCTTTCTATATCTTCCTCTTTATGCCCCTTGCTCTCCATGGTGTCCTTCCTAATATTATTTCAATCATAACTTCTCTCACATTTTTTCTCTCAATCTCTTTAGTTCCATTCTTTGCTCATTTTTTTCTTTTTGTTTTTCTTCCTCTCTCACTCCTCTTTCTCTTTCTTCTATCTCTCTCTCTCTCTCACTCCCTCTCCCATTCTCACTCTCCCTCCCTCTATCTCTTCCTCTCCAGAGGTTTCTCATAATATATATGTATATTTATTCTCTCCCTCTCTCAAAATATCTGTCTCCCTATTTATTTTTTCCCACTCTCTCACTTGTTACATTCTTCTCCTAGTTGTTGTTTCTCTCCTACTTTTATTATGGTCTCTCGTCTCTAAATTTTTCACCCACTATCACCCACAAACATTCTCTCTTGCTCCCTCTCTTGCTTTCCTTCACTCCCTCCCACTTCCTCTCTCTTCACTCAATATCTCTTCCCTATTACTTTACTCACTCCTCTCTCTATTTAATTTCACTCACTCTTTCTTTCTCTCTTTCTCACTTTCTTTTGTCTTCTCTCCCTCTCTCTTAATCTCTTCCCCCCCACCCTACCTCTCTACCACCGTCTCCATCTTTCTATCACTCTCTTCTCTCCTAATTTCTCCTTTATTCACTCTCTTCTTTTATCACTCCTCTCGTTTCGACTTAGCTCACTTCCTACTCTCTTTCTCAATCTTTGTTATATCTTTCACTTACTCACTGTACTGCTACTCTACCTTCTCTAACTATTTCTTTTCATCCATCCTCCCACTCTCTCTACTCTCTCCCCCTTCCCTCCCTCCCATTCTCACTTACGCTTTCCTCTATCTCTCTCTCACACTTCTCTCCCACTCTCCCCCTTCCTTCTCCTCACTCCCTTTATAACTCCTCTCTCACTCTTATATCATCCATTCTTTTGCTCTACCTCTCTCTCCCTTTCTCAATCACTCTCTCTTGCTCTATCTTCCAACACTCTTTATTTCTCTCACACACAATCTCTCGCTCTCTTGCTCCCTCTCCCTCTTCGATCTTCCTCATGAACTCCCATCACCTCTCTATTTCTTTCTCTTTATTACTTATGCTTCTCTTACACTCTCTAGTAAATCTCTCTTTCTCAGTCTATTGCTCACTCTTATGTTGCCCTTTATTCTATCTCTTCCTCTCACTCTATCACTTGCTCTCTCTAGCTTTCCTCTCTATCTCCTATTATCTCCCTCTATCTCCCCACTTCCTCTCTATTTCTTCCATCCCTCCCAATATCTGGATGAAGATATAAAGAGAGAGACTGTGTGTGAGAAAACGAGAAGAAGAGAGAAAGGGACAAAGAGAGAGAGAGAGAGAGAAATAGAAAAGAAAGAGTTAGAGAAGTGAGCAATAATAGTTAAAGAGAAAGTAAATAAATAGTGAGAAAGAGAGAGGAAGAGAGCAAAGTAGGAAGAGAGAGTAGGAGAGATAATGGTAGAGAAGGAGTGAGGGAATATCAAGAAAGAAAAAGTAAGCAAGAGGTAAAATAAGAGAATGAGAGATTGCGATGAATAGTGAAAGAGAAAGAGTGAGATTCAGGGAGGGCAAGTGGAGAGAACATGCTAGAGAGGAGGAAGGGAGGGAAGTGAGATAAATGGAGAAAGAGAGAGTGGGGAAAGGAAGAGTGTGAGAGTAATAGAGAAGGGGTGAGAGAATAGAGAGTGAGTGCAAGATGACGATTCAAAGAGGAAGAGAGAATAGAGATTGTGAAAGAGATAAAGACATGTAGTAAGAGTGAGAGTGAAGCTGAAGGTAGAGAGTGGGGGAAGAGAGAGTAAGAGAAAGGGAGCAAGAGAGAATGATGGATGGAGCAAGAGAGAGGGAGAGGGAGAGAGAGAGAGCAATAAAGAAAGAGAGAGAGAGAAGAGATTGAGAGTAAGAGTGATACTGAAATTAAAGAGAGTGAGGGAGGCAAGAAAGGGGAGAGAGAAAAAAAGGGAAAGAAACAGTGAAAGAATAGAGAGTGAGATAAGAGAGGATAACAGAGAGAAATAGAAATAAGGGAGGGAGGGGGAGTAATAAAAAATAAGAGAGAAGGGCGGGTGAGAAAGCAAAGAGAGAGAATGAGAGGATGGTAGATAGAGAGAGGGGGAGTAATAAAATATAAGAGAGAAGGGAGGGTGAGAAAGCAATGAGATAGAGAATGAGAGGAAGGTAGATAGAGATTGAGTGATAGATATAGGGAGTCAAAGAGAGAGAAATGAGAGGAAGAGTGAGCAATGAGCGAGAGAGAGAAACATGTTGGGGAGTGAGACATAGTGAGAAAGGAAGAGAGGGAGAAAGAGAGATAGAGGGAAAGAGTAAAAAGAATTAGAAGATAGCAAGAGATAGTAAGAAAGCGAGACAGAGAGAGAGAAAAGAATAGAAAGTGGGAGACATAGTATGAAAGGGAGAGAGTGAGAAAGAGAGAGATAGAGGGCAAGAGTAAGGGAGAGAGAGAGAATGGGAGAGATAGAGGGAGAGAGTGAGAGATTGAAGACAGTGAGAGAGAGATAGAGCATGAAAGATTTAAGAGGGAGAGAGGGGAAGTGAGAGAGGAAATGATATTGAGCAAGATGGAGATAGGAAGTAAGCGGGTAGTGGATGGAGAGAGAGAGAGAGGGAGAGAGATTGAGACAGAGAGAGTGGGAGGGCGAGAAGTGGGATAGAGAGGGGAAAGAAAGGACGAGGGAGAGGAAGAGAGATATAGCGAGAAGAGAAAGGGAGAGAAGAGGGGTAAAAGGAAATGAACAGTGAGAGTGAGGGACATCATGAGTGGTAAAAAGAAAGAGATAGAGAGATAGAGGGAGGCTGTGAGAGAGAAATAAAGAGAAGAGAAAGTGTGAGAAGAGAGCATAAGAGAAAGGAATTGATTAAGCGCAAGAGGGAAGAGGGAAATTGATTAAGCGCAAGAGGAGAGAAAGAAGAGTGACAATGGAAAAGGGAGGAAGATAGGGAAGGAGGGAGGCATTGATATAGGGAGTGAGAGTAAGAGAATAAATTAAAAGGAGAGGAGGAGAAAAGAAGAGAGGGAGAGAGAGGGAGAGAGATTAAGATAGAGAGTGTGGGAGGGAGGGTAGCCGAGGGAGAGAATGAGAGAGAAAGGATATGAGGGTGGGTTAGAGAAAGGGAGAGGGACAATAAGAAAGAAATAGAGAAAACTAAAAGTGAGAGAGAAGAGCTAGAGAGAGGGAATGAGAGACAGCGATAAAGAAAAATTGAGAGAGAGAAAGGGAGTGAATGAGTGGGTGTAAGAGCAGATAAAGAGGGAGAATACCAAGGAGAGATGGATTGAAAAAGAAAGGTTTCATGCAGGAAGAAGAGATGTATGAGAGAAAATAATAAATAATGAGATGAATATGTGGACAGAAAGCAAAATGTGAGAGCTACGGAGAGATAATGTGTGAGGGATGGAGTGTGAGAGAGCTCGTGATAAATAGACCGAAATAAAGAGTGAGTAAAGAGAGGAAAGAGAGGTATATAGAAGAAAGAGCAAGAGAGAGATAGAGAGGGGAAAAAGTGAGCATACAAATAACAAAGAAAGATGAAATAGAGAGTGAGTGAGAGAGAGAGAGAGCAAGAGAGTGAGTTAAGATAGGGATTGAAGAGTGGAGCGAAGGGAGAGAGGGAGAGAGGGTAAGGCAAAACTCAAGAGAGAAGAGAACCTCAGGGAAGATAAAGAAAAATATAGTGAGTGTGAGGTAGATAGAGGGAGATATTGAGAGAAATATGGAGAGAGAGATGGAGAGTGAAAATACATAGCGAGAAATTAAATTAATGAAAGAGGGAAAGAGGAAGGGGGGAAGAGAGTGAGAGATGGTTGGAGAGAAAGAGTATTACAGTGATACAAGAGTGATAAAAGAGAGAGAGAGTGAATGTGTCAGAGAGAGCAAGAAAAGAGTAATAGAGAAAGAAAAAGTGATAAAGCATAAATACAGAAAAGAGCGAGAGAGGAAGAGAGTGATGAAGAGAGAGATGGATGGAGGGAGTGAGAGGGATGGAAGAGAGTGGGAGTGAGAGAGGAACCGAGAGTGAAGAAGGGGTATGAATGAGCTTTAGTGGGAGAGATACGTGGGATGAAGAGAGTGAGAGAGATGGAGAGAGGGGGTACATAATGAGAATTATTGGGAGAGAGGCTGGATGAATTGCAAGTGGAGGGAGAGATGAGGAGAGTGTCTGTGAGAGAGAAAGATGGAGTGAGAGAGGGAGAGAGAGAGGGAGGGAAGGAATGAAGGGAGTGGGTAAGAGTGGGAGAGAATGATTGAGAGGAGAGAGAGGAGAGAGGAGCGAGCGCAATAGAAGAGAGAGTGAGTCACAAAGAGTGAACATGGAGCAGAAAGAGAGGGAATGAGGGAGTATGTGTGACACTGAAACTAAAGAGATAGGAAGATAGAACAAGAAAGGGAGAGTGTGATAGAGAATTGGAGAGAAGAGAGGGTGAGGGAAGGGAGCAGGAGAGAGGGAGAGGGTGAGCGAGTGAGAAAGGGACAAAGAGAAAGGGAGATAAGGAGAGTAGGAGAAAGAGAGGGATGGAGAGCGAGAGAGTGGCGGTGAGGGTTAAATTGAGTGTGAAAAGAGAGATAGAAGAAAGGGATAGAGAGAGATGAAAAGAGGTGGAACAAAGAGTGAGAGAGAGGAGAGTTTGAGTAAAAAAGAGAGATAGGAGGTATTAAGAGAGTTTAAAGAGAGAGAATTAAAGAGAAAGGAAGAGAGAGTCAAAGGGATAGTGAGTGAAAGAGAATAAGAGATTGTTGAGAGAGAGAGGGAGACAGAGAGGGATAGTTGGTAGGAGAGGGAGGGAGGAAGAGAAGAGATAAAATGAGGAAGGGATAGAAGTAAGATAGAGAGGAGAGAGGAAGTGGGGGAGGGAATGATAGAATGTTGGAGAAATGAAAGAAGAGAGAGGAATAAAGGAGTGTGTAAAAGAGAGTATATGATATAAAAAAAGAATAGAGTGAGAAAGAGATAGATTGAGAGAATATAATAGAGAAAGGTATAAAAAGAGGAGGGATAAAAATTTGTAACAAAGAGTGAGATAGAGAGTGAGAAATGGAGCTAATGAGGATGAGAGTGAGATTGAGAGAGAGAGTGTGTATGTAAGGGTGTGTGAGATGGAGAGAGAAGAGTAGGGAGTAAGAATGAAAGTGAAGCTGAAGAAAGAAATTTGGGGAATAAGAGAAAGGGTGCAAGAGATAACGATAGATGGAGCAAGAGAGAGAGGTAGGGAGGGAGTGAGACAGAGAGAGAGAGAGAAAGGTAGAGAGACTTCAAGAGAGAAAGAAAGAGAGAAGAGAGTGAGGGAGCCATGAAGGCAGAGAGAGACAAAAATAGAAATAAAGAAAGAATATAGTGCGAGGTAAGTGAGGGAACATTGAGCAAAATAAGGAGAGGAGTGGAAGTAAATAATAATAAGAGAGAAGAGGGGGTGAGAAATAGAAGAGATAGAGAAAGAGGGAAGGTTGAGACATAGATTGATGGATATAAGGAGATAAAAAGTAAGTGAAGAGAGACAAGAGAGCCAGAAAGAGCTAGTAAGCGAGAGAGAATCAAAAAAGAAAGTGAGACATAGTGATAAATGAAGAGATTGAGAAAGAGAGACAAAAGGCAAGAGTAAATAGGGAAAATCTTTCTTTTTTGTCTCATTACTCAACTCTTTTTTCTCCTTCCAACTCCCTTTCTTGCTCCCTCCCGTCCTTATCTCTTCTCAAACTTCTCTCTCGTTATTTCTTATTTTCTCTTGCACCTCTCTCTCTACCTCTTTCCCTTCCTCTCACTCTTCCCTCTCTTTATCTTCATATCTCTTACTCTATATCTAATTCACTTTATTCTTCTCCCTTTCTCTATCTCATATCTCTCACTCTATCTCTTCTTCTATCTTTCTTCACTCTCTCTTATATCTCCATTTCTCTCTCATTCTCACTCTACTCTCCCTCCCTCTATCTTTACTTTCACTCACTTTTAGTCTCCCACTCTCTCTTTTACCCACTCTGTTCTCTCCATTTTTCACTTTTAGTCTCCCTTACTCTCATTAGCTCCATTTCTCACTCACTATCTCAATATCTCTCCGTCTCGCTCCCTCTCTCCTTCTACATCTCCCTCTCTTCTTCTCTCCTTCTCACTCATCCTCTAACTTTCCATTTCTATCTGAATCTTGCTCACAATTTTTTGCGCTCTATTCCACTCTCGCTTCCTATCTCTCTCTCTCTCTTAAATCTTTCTTAATCTCTCTCCCTCTCTCATTCCCTCCCTCTCTTCAATCTCTCTCCTTCACTCCCTCTATCTCCTCCTTTCTCACTCCCTCGATTACTCTTGCCATATATTACTCTCTTTCTCACTTTATCGCCTTCTTACTCTGTCTCTCACTTTCTATTATGTTTCCCTCTCGCTCTCTTTTGCTCTCTTTTCTCTCTCTTCACTTTTCTTCCTATATCCATCACTCTAACCCTCTCTCCTTTTCTCTCATTCTCTCGCTCGCCCCCTCTTCTTTTTCATTATTTATTAATTTCTCTCCTTCCCTCTTTCTCCCCCTCTCTCCTTATTTTTCTCTCTTTTTCTCTCTAGCTCCCTCTAGCGTTCCCTCTCTTTCCTCTCTCTCCCAATTAATGCTTCACTCACTCTTTCATCATATCTATCACTCTAACTCTCTCTCCCTCCTTTCATTCTATCTCTCTTCTCTCTCTCACACCCCTTCTTCTCTGTCATTGTTTATTACTTTCTCCCTTTTTATCTCTCTTTCCCTCTCTTTCCTCACTTTCCATTCTTTCATTATTTCTCTCTCTCCATTCCTCGCTCCCTTATTCTTTTTTAATTTCTCTTACACTTACTCCCTCACTCACCTTCTCTCTTTTTCTCTTGTACTCTCTCCCTTTCTCTCTCCTTTTCTCTCTCTCACTTTGCCTCCCTAACTCTCTGTCTTACTCCTCTCCTACTCTATCTCTTTAGCTTCACTGTCACTCCTACTCCCACTCTTTATCTTTTTCACACTCTATCCTTTCTTCCACCTTCTATCGCTATCTCACTCGCACTCTTTATTCTCTGTCAAATTCTCTTACTCTTCTCACTCTTCTTCCTCTATACCCCCACTCATTTTCTCTATTTCTCTCACTTCCCTCCTTCGTCGATCTCTCTAACACTCTCTCCAATTTTCCTTTACTAGCTATCTCTCTTTTCTCCATCACCCTCTCAATCTCTCTCATTCTCTTATTCTCCCTCCCTCTATCTTGCTCACTTTCTCGTTCACTATCTTGACTCATTCTCCTTCTCTCCCTATATCTCTCTATCTGCCACCTCCTGCTTCGCACCCTTCTTCTCCTCGCCCTCTCCCTCTCCCTCCCTCCCTCATCTTTTTATCTCTCTTGCTCTCTCGCTCTACGTTTAACCATCTCTCTCTCCACTTTCTATTCTCATACTTTCTCTCACTCTCTTTCCTTTCATCCTCTCTCTTACTCTCCCTCATTCTATCTCTCTCTTCTTCTCTCTATCTATACTCTAACACTTTTGTTCCTCTACCCCTATCATCTCTCTCTTCCATCTTTCTTCTCCCTCTACCTTGCTCTCCCTCTGTCTCTCACTCTCTATTTCACCTTCATTAATGCATTGTTGCTCAGTCAATCTCTATTAATCTCTTTCTATCGCTTTCTTTTCTCTCTCATTACACAACACTTTTTTCTCCTTCCAACTCCCTTTCTTACGCCCTCCCCTCCTCCCTTTCTCCCTCTCTCTTTCGATCCTTCTCTCTTTTCACACTTCTCACTTATTATTTCTTACTTTCTCTCACACTTCTCTCTAACTATCTCCCTTCATATCTCTCACTCTATATCTATTTCACTATCTTCTTCTCCCTTTCTTCTCTGTCTTGCTCCATATTTGTTGCTCTGTCTTCCTTCACTCTCTCTTATATCTCCATATCTCTCTCATTCTCACTTCTCTCTCCCTCCTTCTCTCTCTTTACTTTCACTCACTTTATCTCCCACTCTCTCTTTTACCCACTCTCTGTTCTCTCCTTTTATCCCTCATTACTACTCTCTCTCCCTCTTGCTTTCACTCCTTTCATCCCTCTCATTCTCCTATTTTTTTCTCCCTCTCTTGCTCATTCACTATTTCCCACTCTCCCACTCTCTCTTCCTTCACTCTCTCTTCTCTCAATTTCTTTCTCACACTCTCTCCCTTTCTTGGTCCCTCTTTCTATCTCTTAAGTTTGACTCTCACTCCTACTCGCTCATTCTCTCTCTCTTTCTCGTTCCATATTCATTTTCTCTCTCTCTCTCTTCTACTGCTCTCTCTCTCCATAGTCTTCTCTTAATCTATGTCCTTCTCTCCCCTACTCTTGCTTCCTTATCTCTCACCTTCTCTCTTCCACTCTCGTTCTTTCCTTCTCTCTCTCACACAATCTCCCACTCTCTCCCTCTCACTCTCTTTCACTTCATCCCCCTCTCTCTCCCACTACTCTCACTTTATACCCCCTCTCTCACACTCTTTCTATATCTTCATCCACTCCTTCTCTTCTCTCTCACTCTCCCTTTCTCCCTCAGTTGCATTCTTTTCCATCCTTCTGACTCCCTCTATCTATCTCTCTCTTTCTCACTCTCTCCCGCTGTTGCACTTTTCTCTATTATGCCTTATTCTCTTTTTATTTCTCTATTGCTCTATTTCTCTCTCTCGCACAGTCTCTACTGCTCTCTCTCTTCACTCACTTTCACTTCACATAATCTTTCCCTCCAATCATCTCTCAGCCTCTCCCTATCTCCCTCTTTCATTAATTCAGTCTCTCACTCTCTCTTGCTCGCTCTTACCCTCCCTCCCTCTCCATATCTCCCTCTATATCTCCCTCTCTCTACTTCTCACTCACTTTCTTTTACATTATCTTCCTTGAGACTCTCCTTACCCTCTCTCACTCTCTCTCCCTCGCTCACTCTTCAGTTCCTATCTTCTCCCCCTCTCTTGCTTTCTCTTACTCTCTTCTTCATTTCTCTTTGTTTTTTACACTCTTTCCAGCCTTTCTATCCCTCTCTATTTTCCTTTCTTCTATCTCCCTCTCCTCTCTCTCTTTACTCACTCTTTCTCTCCCTCTATCTCTCACTCTCTCTCAATTGCTCTCACATCTTGCTCTCCCCCTCATATTCGTCTCATTATTTCTTATTTTCTCTTATACATCTCTCTTTCCTCCTTGATCCCTCCCTCATTCAATTTCTCATTCTTCCTCTTTCTCCACTCTCTCTATTCTAGTCCACTCTTTATCTCAACTTGCACTCACATTCACTCCCTCTCCCTCCCTCATTTTCTTTATCGCTCTCTCTCATTCCCAATCTCTTGCTCTCTCTTATCTCACTTTCACTTTTCTCTATTTCTCTCATTCTCTCCTTCTGCTACCCTCCCTCCCACTCTTGAACTCTCTCTGATCCTTTCTCTCTCATTCTCTCCGTTTGCTACCCTCCCTCCCACTCTCTTCATCTCAATCTCTCTACCTCTCTCCCTCACCATCTCCCTCTCTTCCTCTCTCCATCTCAGTCATTCTCTTAATCTCCCTCCCTATCTACAAATTGCTCATTATCTTTTCCTCTCTCTCTTCATCTCGCTCCTCTCTCCCCCTCTTTGATCTTTCTTGCTCTCTACCTCTCTCACACCCTCTCTCTCATCAATCTCACTCATTCTCTACCTTTATTTCCCCCTTCATCACTCTCTCCTTTACTCTTGTCGTCTATCTGTCTCTTTCTCACTCTTTCTCTTTTTCACTATGTTTCCAACCTTCTCTTATCTTTCACTCTCTTGCTCTCGTTCTTTGTTACTCTCTTTTCTTTCTCTTTACTCAGTCTCTATTCTCAGTCATTTTTTTATTACTTAGTCTCTCTTCCTATATCCCTATCTCACCTTCTCTTTCTCTCTCTCTTCCTTTCTCTCTCCCTTTCTCTCTCTTTTACTCTCTCACTTTTCCTTCCTATCTCTCTCTTGCTCCTTTTCTCTTACTTTAACCTCAACTTCACTCTAACTCTGACTCCCTCTCTTCATCCCTTACACACTCTTTATTCACTCTTCCAGTTTCTATAACTATCTCGCTCACACTCATTATTCTCTGTCAACTTCTCTCTTACTATTCTCAGTACTCTTCTTCTCCCCAACTATCTTTCTCTATTTCTCTCACTTCCTTCCTTCGTCACTCTCTCTCACACTCTCTTCCACCTTTCAATCTTCTTTCTCTCTCTCTCTCCATCTACCTTATTCTCTCTCTCATTCTTTATTGTCCCTCCTCTCTCTTGCTCACTCTCTCCTCTATCTTGACTCATTCTCCATCTTTCCCTATATCTCTCTCTCACTCTCACTTCCTCCTTTGCTCCCTTCCTCTTCTCTCCCTCTCCTTCTATTTCTCCTCTCTTCTTCTCTCCCTCTCTAACCCTCTAAATTTAGCAATATCTCTCTCTACCTCCTATTCTCATGCATTCTCTCCCTCTCTCTTTTTATCATCCTCTCTCTTACACTCCCTCCCTTGTCTCTCACTTTCTCTGTATATATATCCTCTGGCACTTTCTCTCCTTCTACCACCAAACATCTCTCTCTCCTATCTCTCTTCTTTTATACACACTTTCACTCCCTCCCTTGTTCTCCCTCTCTCTCACACTCTCGCTTAATCTCTCTTTTATCCCTCTACCTTTGCTATCTCCCTCTTTTCTTCCTTCTTCCCTCGCTTGCGCTGTCTCTCCCTTCCCACACTCTTAATATCTTTTTTCTCTTTTGTCCCTCTCTCTCTTTCCCTTTCTTATATACTCTTCTCCCCCTCAGTCTATTTCCTTATTTCTATCTAAATCTCTATTATTTTCTTGTATTGTTCTTTTATCGCTCTCATTCTCTCCCTCTATCATTCTCACTCCCTCATTTATGCCCTCTCTAGGTCTTTCCTATGTAGCTCACTCTTCTCTATCCTTTTCACAAACTCATACGCTCTCACTCTCTCAATTTCTCTCCCTCTTGCTCTCATTAGCTCCATTTCTCGCTCTATATCACTCTCTATTACCATTTTTTCTCTATCGTTCACTCTCTCCTCTCCCTCCCTTACTCTATTTTTCTCTCTTCTCTCACTACCCCCTTCCATATTATTTTCTCTTAATATCTATCTTTCTCGCCCTCTATTATATTATTCTATCTTATACTCCTTTTTACACTCACCTTTCTTGCTTATCTTCTCTCTTTTCTCTTGCTTTTCTCTCAATCTATCGCATCTCTCTCTTACTTCCATCCCTCCCTCTCTCATTCTCCGTCTTCTCTCTCTCCCTTCTTCTCCCTCCCTTTATCCCTCTCCGTCTCCCACCCTCATTTTATACCTCTCTCTCACACTCTATCTATATCTTCATCCACTCCTTCTCTTCTCTCTCACTCTCCCTTATTCCCTCAGTTGCATTCTTTTCCATACTTTTGACTCCCTCCATCTATCTTTCTCTTTCTCACTCTCTCCCTCTCTTGCACTTTTCTCTGTTATGCATTATTCTCTTTTTATTTCTCTATTGCTCTATATGTCTCTCTCACACACTCTCTACTGCTCTCTCTCTTCACTCACTTATCACTTCACATAGTCTTTCCCTCCAATCATCTCTCAGCCTCTCCCTATCTCCCTCTTTCATTAATTCAGTCTCTCACTCCCTCTTGCTCGCTCTTACCCTCCCTCTCTCTCCATATCTCCCTCAATATCTCCCTCTCTCTACTTCTCACTCACTTTCTTTTACTTTATCTTCCTTGAGACTCTCCTTACCCTCTCTCGCTCTCTCTCCCTCGCTCACTCTTCAGTTCCTATCTTCTCTCCCTCTCTTGCTTTCTCTCACTCTCTTTTTCATTTCTCTTTGTTTTTTTGCACTCTTTCCACCCTTTATATCCCTCTATTTCCCTTTCTTCTATCTCCCTCTCCTCTCTCTCTTTACTCACTCTTTCTCTCCCTCTATCTCTCACTCTCTCTCTCACTCTCCCTTCCTCTCACTCTCTCTCAATTGCTCTCACATCTTGCTCTCCCTCTCATATTCATCTCATTATTTCTTATTTTCTCTTATACATCTCTTTTTCCTCCTTGATCTCTCCCTTATTCAATTCCACATTCTTTCTCTTTCTTCACTCTCCCTATTCTATTCCTCTCTTTATCTCACCTTGCACTCACACCTTCACTCCCTCTCCCTCCCTCTCATTTTCTTTATCGCTCTCTCTCATTCCCAATCTCTTGCTCTCTCTTATCTCACTTTCACTTTTCTCTATTTCTCTCATTCTCTCCCTCTGCTACCCTCCCTCCCACTCTCTCCATCTCAATCTCTCTCCCTTTCTCCCTCACCATCTCGCTCTCTTCCTCTCTTCATCTCAGTCATTCTCTTAATCTCCCTCCCTATCTACACATTGCACATTATATTTTCCTCTCTCTCTTCATCTCGCTCCTCTCCCCCCACTTTGATCTTTCTTACTCTCTACCTCTCTCAAACCCTCTCTCTCGTCAATCTCTCTCATTATCTACCTTTATTTCCCCCTTCATCACTCTCTCCCTTACTCTTGTCGTCTATCTGTCTCTTTCTCACTCTTTCAATTTTTCACTATGTTTCCAACCTTCTCTTATCTTTCACTCTCTTGCTCCCATTCTTTGTTACTCTCTTTTCTCTCTCTTTACTCAGTCTCTCTTCTCAATCATTTTTTTATTACTTAGTCTCTCTTCCTATATCCCTCGCTCACCTTCTCTTTCTCTCTCTCTCCCTTTCTCTCTCTTTTACTCTCTCACTTTTCCTTCCTATCTCTCTTGCTCCTTTTCTCTTACTTTCACTTCAGCTTCACTCTAACTCTGACTCCCTCTCTTCATCCCTTACACACTCTCTATTCTCTCTTCCAGTTTCTATCACTATATCGCTCACACTCATTATTCTCTGTCAACTTCTCTCTTACTATTCTCACTACTCTTTTTCTACCCCCCACTCTCTTTCTCTATTTCTCTCACTTCCTTCCTTTGTCACTCTCTCTCACACTCTCTTCCACCTTCCAATCTTCTTTCTCTCTCTCAATCTTTATTGTCCCTCCTCTCTCTTGCTCACTCTCTCCTTCTTTATCTTGACTCATTCTCTATCTTTCCCTATATCTCTCTCACTCTCACTTCCTCCTTTGCTCCCTTCCTCTCCTCTCCCTCTCCTTCTGTTTCTCCTCTTTTCTTCTCTCCCTCTCTAACCCTCTAAATTTAGCAATATCTCTCTCCAGCTCCTATTCTCATACATTCTCTCCCTCTCCTTTTATCATGCTCTCTCTTACACTCCCTCTTTTTTCTCTCTCTTTCTCTATATATATCCTCTGGCACTTTCTCTCCTTCTACCACTAAACATCTCTCTCTCCTATCTCTCCTCTTTTATACATACTTTCACTCCCTCCCTTGTTCTCCCTCTCTCTCACACTCTATTTCACCTTCATTATTTCATTGTTTCTAAATCAATCTCGCTTTATCTCTCTTTTATCGCTCTACCTTTGCTCTCTCCCTCTTTTCTTCCATCTTTCCTCGCTCGCACTCTCTCTCCCTTCCCACACTCCTAATATCTTTTTTCTCTCTTGTCCACTCTCTCTCTCTTTCCCTTTCTTATATACTCTTCTCCCCCTCAGTCTATTTCCTAATTTCTATCTAAATCTCTATTATTTTCTTGTATTGTTCTTTTTATCGCTCTCACTCTCTCCCTTATCATTCTCACTCCCTCATTTATGCCCTCTCTAGGTCTTTCCTATGTAGCTCACTCTTCTCTCTCCATTTCACAAACTCATACGCTCTCACTCTCTCTCAATCTCTCTCCCTCTTGCTCTCATTAGCTCCATTTATGGCTCTATCTCACTCTCTATTACCATTTTTTTCCTTTATCCTTCACTCTCTCCTCTCCCTCCCTTGCTCTATTTTTCTCTCTTGTCTCACTATCCCCTTCCATATTATTTTCTCTTAATATCTATCTTTCTCGACCTCTATTATATTTTTCTATCTTATACTCCTTTTTACACTCTCATTTGTTGCTTCTCTTCCCTCTTTTCTCTTGCTTTTCTCTCACTCTATCGCACTCTCTCTCCTACTTCCGTCCCTCCCTCTCTCATTCTCTGTTTTCTCTCCCTCCCTTCTTCTCTCTCCCTTTATCTCTCTCCGTCTCCCACTCTCATTTTATACCCCCTCTCTCACTCTATCTATATCTTCATCCACTCGTTCTCTTCTCTCACACTCTCCCTTTCTCCCTCAGTTGCATTCTTTTCCATCCTTATGACTCCCTCCATCTATCTCTCTCTTTCTCACTCTCTCCCTCTCTTGCACTTTTCTCTGTTATGCCTTATTCTCTTTTTATTTCTCTATTGCTCTATATGTCTCTCTCGCACACTCTCTATTGTTATCTCTCTTCACTCACTTATCACTTCACATAGTCTTTCCCTCCAATCATCTCTCAGCCTCTCCCTATCTCCCTCTTTCATTAATTCAGTCTCTCACTCCCTCTTGCTCGCTCTTAGCCTCCCTCTCTCTCCATATCTCACTCTATATCTCCCTCTCTCTTCTTCTCGCTCACTTTCTTTTACTTTATCTTCCTTGAGATTCTCCTTATCCTCTCTCACTCTCTCTCCCTCGCTCACTCTTCAGTTCCTATATTCTATCCCTCTCTTGCTTTCTCTCACTCTAGTTTTCATTTCTCTTTGTTTTTTTTGCTCTCTTTCCACCCTTTCTAACCCTCTCTATTTCCCTTTCTTCTATCTCCCTCTCCTCTCTCTCTACTCACTCTTTCTCTCCCTCTCTCTTTCTCACTCTCCCTCCCTCTCACTCTCTATCAATTGCTCTCACATCTTGCTATCCCCCTCATATTCGCCTTATTATTTCTTATTTTCTCTTATACATCTCTATTTCCTCCTTGATCCCTCCCTCATTCAATTCCACATTCTTTCTCTTTCTCCACTCTCCCTATTCTGCTCCTCTCTTTATCTCACCTTGCACTCACACCTTCACTCCCTCTCCCTCCCTCTCATTTTCTTTATCTTTCTCTCTCATTCCTAATCTCTTGCTCTCTCTTATCTCACTTTCACTTTTCTTTATTTCTCTCATTCTCTCCCTCCGCTACCCTCCCTCCCACTCTTGAACTCTCTCTCATCCTTTCTCCCTCATTCTCTCCCTCCGCTACCCTCCCTCACACTCGCTCCATCTCAATCTCTCTCGCTCTCTCCCTCACCATCTCCCTCTCTTCCTCTCTCCATCTCAGTCATTCTCTTAATCTCCCTCCCTATCTACACATTGCTCATTATCTTTTCCTCTCTCTCTTCATCTCGCTCCTCTCTCCCCCTCTTTGATCTTTCTTGCTCTCTACCTCTCTCACACCCTCTCTCTCGTCAATCTCTCTCATTCTCTACCTTTATTTCCCCCTTCATCACTCTCTCCCTTACTCTTGTCGTCTATCTATCCCTTTCTCACTCTCTCTTTTTCATTATGTTTCCAACCTTCTCTTATCTTTCACTCTCTTGCTCCCGTTTTTTGTTACTCTCTTTTCTCTCTCTTTACTCAGTCTCTCTTCTCAGTCATTTTTTTATTACTTAGTCTCTCTTCCTATATCCCTCGCTCACCTTCTCTTTCTCTCCCTATTGAGTAAAGATTGGTAATGAAGCGTGAGCAGAAGAGAAAGAGAGAAAGAGGGTGGGAGAGAAATACAGAGATAAGAGGTCTAAGGGAAGATAGAGCAAAAGATTATGAGTGAGAAGTAGAGAGAGGGATAAATAGAGTAAGATATGGAGAGAGAGAGAGAGAGAGGGGGGGAGGGGGAGGGGAGGGGAAGATAGAGATAGAGAGATTGAATTAATGAAAGAAGGAGAGAGGGCGAGAGGAGTTTGAGAGATGGTTGGGGAGAAAGAGTGAGTAAGTGATAAGAGAGTGATGAAAGAGATGCATGTCGGCATTATTTTTTAGGGCGTGTTGTATTTAGAAAAGGGGTCGCCTAACAGAAATTGTCGGTGAATTTTAAGATTTTAAATTTAGTTTAAATATATATAATTTGAAAAGTAGTATTTGATTTTGAAAATAATTTTAAATTTGAAAATTTTAAGATATGAAATCAAGCTGATCTCACATCCCAAATAGTTTATATAAATGAGCACCGCACTACGAACCGTGTATCTATCCCTAAGGATAGACACATTGCTCGATGGTGGGGCTCGATTAAATAAACTAAAAGATTTGTGACATCCGTTTGGTCCGCTAACCAATTTTATGTGCTTGACAAATTCCACGCTTAATATGAAAAACATTAAACGGGGTTTATATTACTCAGGTTCTTCAAAATTTCCTATAAGGGCAAGCCCCTATAGTTAATTACATCTTAAGTGACGGGAATCACCTAAGAAAACTCTCGATAATAATCGATAGTTCTGCTCTCGAGAATTTCGAGGTTTAAGTTTTCAAGGGATCGAATTTTGGAATTTCAATAGGGAATGGATCAAATTTGGAAGATTTTGTTTTGGGAATTCAAAGGAAGAAAAGTAGGAGAAATTACAAATTCGAAGCGAACTTCGGTAATTTCCCGACTATCCTATTGTTTGGCTTGGATTTAGGAAAGTCCTAATGTTTGTTTAATGTTTTGATCTTGCCAATTTTAATTAATTTGGACTTATATTTGTATGATAAAATCATACAAATAGCCTCGAAGATGTGAGGGTTTATGTCGTATCGGACGACTACCTCGGGAATCCTAAGACCGATTAGGGCTTAATTTGCAATGCAAATACCTAACAAAAGGTTGAGGATTTATGTTGCACTAGGCAAACTACCTCGAAGTCCTATGGCTTTGTTGTTTAATTCTAGGAAAGTTTTGCCGATGTAGATTCAAGTTTTCGTTGACGACGATGGCCGTCTTTGCCCACGATGCTCCAAGCTCCTTGTTGTTGCGAGAGGTTTAGTTTTAGAAGTCATAAATCGAGGAGATGAGAGAAGTGTTTTGGTTTAGAGAAGTCTTAATTTCCAAGTGTTTTTGTGTTTTAATTAAAATAAATCTTAAAGTTGATTATAACGACACCGGTTAAGATCCACGGTTCCATCCTTCCGGCATCGTTATTTTTATCGGATTCACTTAGTCCGGATGAATTTGCTAAACTCAGCTGAATGAGTTCCACACTTTCATTTAGACCGTGGGAAATCCCGTTAGCAACACGTAGGTTACATCATCCGAGGTATTCCCGATCATCCAACAAGACGTTTTAATTAAGTTATAATTGTAGTTTTGTATTCGTTTGTGATTAAATTTTGAGTTGTTTTATATTTTGAAATGTTGTGGCGGTGAATTTTATCTTGCAATGACTTTTAATTTAGTTTTAGTTTCGGTTTTAGGGACTATCCTAAAGGTGTGGGTTTTCATGCAACGGTTGTTTATCATGCGAGAAAAGTAAGTGCGATGCAATTAAAGAAATTGCAATAATGTAAATTGCGATAAAATAAAAGCGTACACGGAGGGTCTTCCCGTCATCCCAAGCTGCACTTAAAACACAATTAGAATATTTAAACAAGTTCCTAGGTAAAGCTAAGGGAAGGGTTATGGTTTTCTACCAAACTCCTAATCCTATAGCTAGTCATTTCCTATGACGTCTAGGTCTTTGTGTTTTAGTTTGAGGACGATTTTCTTCATCAAAGAATAATTAATTTTAATTGTTCTTATGAACATCCTATCATATCGAGGAAGTGCTTAAGACAAATCTTAAACATCTTTTCAATATTTCTAGGATTGTCTTAAGTCCAAATGAATTTAATTATACAAATGAATTAATGGTCCGGGAATTCAAATTTTGTTGTTATCTTGCTCAGTGAACTAGGACATTTGAATATCCTATAGGTGAAGTAACATTTCATTTAACGTTACGTTTAGGAGTTATAATAGCCAAAGCTTTCGAGGCAAATTGGTGTTCAAATGATTTAATTTAAGTTAATGGGTTTAAATTTGGAATAGTGTTCAAGTTGCTTTATATTTAATGTCTTAGGTAATGTTATTTAATTCAATTTCTTTTAACTTTAATTTAATTTAATCTAATTTTAATTTTAATTTAATTTAATTTAATTCAATTTAGTTTGATTTGATGTTAAATTAATTTAGTTTAATTTGATTTAATTTCCTTTAATTTAATTTAATTTGATTTAATTTTAATTTTAATTTAATTTAATTTAATCTAACTTAATTTGTTTTAATTTAATTTAATTTAATTTAATTTGTTTTAATTTAATTATTTAATTTGATTTAATTTAATTTAATTTAATTTAATTTAATTTAATTTAATTTAATTTGATTTAATTTGATTTAATTTAATTTGATTTAATTTGTTTGATTTAATTTGATTTAATTTGTTTGATTTAATTTATTTTATTTTATTTATTTAATTTAATTTAATTTAATTTATTTAATTTAATTTAATTTAATTTAATTTATTTGATTTAATTTAATTTAATCTTTAATTTAATTTTATTTTTAATTTTTATTTAATTGAAAATTTAAAAAGAGTTTAATAATTTAACTTTTTAATTTAATTTAATGATTAGTCCTTTAACATTTTAAAATTTAAATTTGAATTATCATTTTTAATTAGGAATTAAATATTATTGAAATGATTAATTTAGGGATTTTTTAAATTAAAGAATAAATCTCTTCCTAATAATAATATCCCTATTTAATAATTCCAATTTTATTATTCTTCCAAATTTAATCAATTATTAAATTAAGATTTATTTTAATTATTTTAAATTATTTAATGGGTTTCTACCCTTTAATTATTTAAATTTCAATCATCCAAATTAGATTAAGATCAAATATTTTATTTGTTAATTTTATTAAACCTAAAGTTTTAATTAAGGGTTAAAATTTTAATTACCATTTTGCCCTTCAAGCTTAATAATTTCATAACTCACTAAATTGAGCTTAAATGAACTTGAAATTTTTATGTGACTTCACTCACATGCCAATAAAGACATGAGAGGAGAAGATGTGATTTTTCAATATTTAATTTATTTATGTAATTATTTTTAGTTGAAAATAGGTATTTCCAAGGAAAATTTAACAATATGACCAAGGGAAAGTTTCTGTCCTTAAGAAAATTATGGGACATTTCTAATGACCAAAGGACCACTTGGACCAATTTTGGTGATTTTTTGAATTATATTATTTTTATTATAATTATTTTGAGTTTTTGAGTATTAATTAATTTAAAAATAAAATAAAGGTTGAAAAATGAATTTTATATTTTTCAAAAATCTCTCTGATATCAAGGAAATCAGAGAATCAATTTTTGAAATTTTCTGATTTTTCTATGATTTATTATAATTATTTTAGTGAAAATGCTAGAAAATACATTTTTTTTAATTTTAAAATTACCCTAGGGCTTTAAAATTTAATATCTCATTAAATAGACCTAAGAAAAATATGGGGTTTATTCCTAAGTGGTTAAAATTCAAAATGTGACATTTTGGTGAATTTTATTATTTTTATGATTTTTATTATTTTTTAATTATTAAAGTATTAAAATAATACAAAAAATCAACTTTTTTAGAAAATTAAAATTTTAATTTTCTTAAATTCCCCTAATATCAGAGAGTCTCCAAAACCAATTTGGTGAATTTTTGAAAGGTATTTTGAAAGTTATGAATTTTTAAAGTTCAAATTGCCTAAATGGCTTAATCAACCCATTTAGTAGGGCTAACCAAGTCCAATTGACTTCAAATTTTTATGGTGGGTTCCTCTGATCCTAAAGGTCAGTGGAGAATTGATTTCAAGTCAATTTGATGTATGGTTAGCTCTAATTAATTAGGGACCTATTTTGGGTGTTTAAGCCAATTAGGGTTATTTTAAATGAGTTAACTCAAAACCTATTTTTCCTAGGGTCCTCTGGTCATAAGAGACATCACCAAATTTTTCTAGAATTTATTTCACAACATGCTAATTATTGGAATTAAAATACTCAAAACGAGTAACATGAACTTGAAAAATCATTAACTTCTCATAGGGATGGCCTCGACTTTGGAAAATTCGGGGAATGTTCCCAAATTCGGAGGCTTCAAAACCCTATGGTCTCATGCCATGGTGAATTTCCTATATGCATGGAGAATTAAACCAATGCGAGAGGGTAAATAAATTATTAAAAATAAAATACTTGATGAAATTAAATGATTTCTTTTCCACATTATTCTCCTCCGTTCACTGAGCAAGAGGGTATTTTTATTTTATTTTTCTAATTTTCCTACACAAAGTTATGGATTTTTGAAGTTTAGGGGAATTAAATAAATAAAAAATACCCTAATTTTCTATTTATCCACGCGGCGCCCCGTCATCCTCGGCATCTCCGAACGGCCACGCGGCGCGCTCCCATTGGACGCCGCCTTCCGACTCGGCGCCACGCCGCCCGCGGTTCACGTACCATCTCCTGGTCGACGCCATCTGAGCCGTCCGTCTGCGCGTGTATTAAATGGACGGCATCCATTCATCGTCCCCAAGCGTCCTCACCCGAGAGCCGTCCACACTAAATCCCTAATATCTCACTCGATACTCAATGGATTTTCGTGTTCTTATGCTCTATGGATTCGTCTTGAAGAGACGAATACATCTATACGGTGATCATGCATTGAAATTAAAGCATTTGAAATGGAGAATCTCCGAAGCTCGGGATGAAGAATTAGCTCATACCTTTGCTCGGAGAAGTGTGGCTTCAATCCGAGGGTTGTGTCACCTTCGATTGGATCCCGACGAAGCTCCGGATGAAGTCTCCCGGTCGCAGTGAATCGCCTAGGTATGACTTCGACCACAGCCGATCACAAAGCTTGGAGGCTGGAGCAACTGGGTGGCCTGGAGATGGGGCTTTCAGTGGGAAACTTCTCCTCTTGGTCTGGTGAAGGTGTATGACCAATCAATTTGAAGATTGCTCCATCGCGAAGAAGTGTCCTGGTTTTTGGGCTAAAGTTTGAGCTCAAAATTGAGCTCGACTTGGAGGGAATTGGGGCTGGAATTCGGTGGGGATCAAATGCTCTATGTGTGGGAAGTAGTCCGGAACAATTTTGGCGAGTTTCCTTAAGGTTTGTTTCGGCACCTCTCATGGCCGAGAGGGGTGGTGTTTAAATAGAGGTGGATGGAGAGCCTCGCGGGATGGCCGAGGGTTGGGATCAGCTGCTTAGGTTAAGGGCGGAACGGCCATGGTGGCCATTGGGCATGGGGCGGCTCGGCGAGGTGGAATTCCAAAGTTTGGCTCCTCCCCATGTCTCGGCCATGGAGTTTTCCGGCGACCCGGGCGAGTGGCCGGCGGGCATGGGTCACCCTCGAGTCCGGGTGGGTCGGGTGCGGGGTTTAGTGCGATCAGTGCGGTCGGCCATGTGTAAAGGTGTTGGATCAAAGTAGAAGGGGAAGGGATCATTTTAGCTTAATTTGGGTCAACCCATGGTTTTGGGCATGGTGCACCCTCCAAGGGGCTTTGGGTGTCGTGGGGAATCGGATAGGCTAGGCGAGATGGAGTGGTGAAGTTCCTATCAACTTGGCTTAAGTAAATTTTGGGTTTAGGTGTTGCATAAAAAGGGTTAAAATTGCTTAAGGGAGGGTTAGGAAAGGGGTTCCCCCTTTTGCCATTAATGGCTTGATCACATGTCAAACCTTCCATGGCTTCATGTGGCTTGTCCATGGCTTGCATGGCTTGTCTTTGGCTTGGGGAAAAGCTTGGTCAATTTCATGAAAATGGATTTTAGAAATTTTTGGTAATTTGATGGAAATTTGTATGAAGCTTGATTTGGAATGGTTTAATTGATGATTTTGAAACATAGGGGTGATTTTGATTAAATGGATGATGAGGGGAAGTGCCATGTGGGCTTTGGATGAATTTGGGCTTTTGAATTTGAAGGAAGTGGGCTTTTAGGAAGGTTTAAGGGAAGTGGGCTTTTTGAATTTTAAAATGGATTTTAGGATAAAATTTTGGTAAAGGTGCCAAATAATTGTTGGGTTTAGCTCATAGAAGTGTCATGAGTGACTTGGAGCAAATTGGGAGTGATTTGGGTTTGAATTGGGTTGAATTTGGGCTCCTTTGGTGAATGGGCCAATATAGGTCGAAAGTGGGCTAACTTGGGCCAATGTTGGGCTAGGGTTGAAATTGATATAAAATTAATGTTGGGAAATGTTTATGGGAGTGTTTCAAAGAGGTTTTGACTTTGGTTTGGCTTTGATTTTGGGGTTTGGGCTCATTTGGGTTAGGTTTGGGTTTAGGTCAAAATTGGGCCTTTTAACTTTGGGTTGAATTTGAGTGGGGTTTGGGTCTAAATTTTGGGCAAATCATGTTAGTGTTTTGTTTTTGGGGATGTTAAGGAAGATTTGGGGTTAATTGGAGTTGAATTGGGTGAGTTTGGGTTATGTTTGGGTCATGGGTCCAAATTGGGCTTTAAGGCCAAAAGTGAAATTTGATCCAAATGTCAATCAAATTGGACTTTGATTTGGTCTAGATTGGTGTTGGGAATGTTGAACTAAAGTTTAGAATTGAATTGGACCAGAATTTGGGTCAATTGGGTAGGCTTGGTTTGACATTGGGTTCACTTTGGGTTAAAATGGGTCAAATTGCGGGTTTCTATAAAAGTGGGGTAAATTGACAAAATTGGCCCATGGTGTAGTTGAACAAAATGAAATTGGGAATATTTGGGATTTTCTGGAATTTTCTGGGAATTTTCTGAATTTTTGGATTTTTGGGTCAAGAGGTGTATTTTGGGTATTTAGAGGGTATTGGGAGGTATTCTTGAAATTTTTGATATTTTTGGCTATGGATGATCAATTTAAGTAGAGAGAAATGTTTAGGAATGTCTTTGGGGAATTTTGGGTGATTTGGAAATTTTTGAGAAATTTGGGTAGTTTCAAGGGTTTTGGGTAAGCTTAGCGGGTGTAGGGTCCGGGGGTCAAAAATTGAAAATTTGGAAAATTGAAAATTTGGAAAATTGAAAATTTGGAAAATTGAAAATTTGGAAAATTGAAAATTTGGAAAATTGAAAATTTGGAAAATTGAAAATTTGGAAAATTGAAAATTTGGAAAATTGAAGATTTGGAAAATTGAAGATTGGGTAAATGTAAGTGGAATAAAATCATTTTGGTTGAGCCATGAAGCCATATCAAGTCCACATGAGCCATGAAGGGACTCATTTAAGGTATCCACATTGTTGTTCCTAACCCTCTTAGCGAGGGCTTAGGGGTTAAGGACCATCCATGTGAATCACCTACATGAGTCGGGAGGTCAAGTTAGGTATAGGTGTGTGAAAGTGTAGTGTATAGGTGTAGTGTGTGTGTAAGTCAGCCCCTTCACCAGACCAGGCCACCCAGGGTAGTCCTAAGGCCAAAGAGTCCTATAGGAACTCATCCTTTAAACTTCCACATTTAATTTCAACCCTCTAGGTGATTAGGGGTCTACAGTCAAGTTTAAGGAGTTTGCAGGGAGTTAAGAAGTGGTTTGAATTTCTAAAAGGTGGTGGATCACAATTCTAGTCCTCTAAGATAGTCAAAGGAAAAGCCTAAGGCTAGATCCTAAGTACTAAAAGAAGAAGAGAAGACCTCATCAAAAATGAGGTCAACAAATGGACTCCCAATAGGTGTGGTGAGCTGACGGAGTACACCGCGCGTATTGGTGTTGACCGAAGTGGTCAACAAAACCAACATAGATGTCCAAGTGACAAACTTAGGACGAAGTAGAAGAGTTTTCGCTGGGGAGTGTCAAGTATATCTTTGAAACTGGAGATTCCTGAACTCTCGCTAGGGAAAGGAAAAGAAGGTGAATTCCAAATCACATGATCTGGGGGAATTTCGATTTAGATTTCATTTTACTTTAGTTTAAGTTTTGATGTGTGAGCTTAGATTTTAGTTTGGAGTTTTAATTTAGATTGAAGCTTTGTTAAGATTAATTTGAAGGAATTTTGATTTGAAATGAGAATTGGAATTTTGTGGTTTTAGATGTAACATCTTCAACCTCAAAAGAAAATTGAATCGATTGGATTGAATCATTACAATGAGGAGAGATCTCAGAGCAATGCGGTATCGGATGTAGAATCCTTAACCTCAAGAGTTTGATTTCGATGTATTTCATTGCGATAGGGAAAGAATCCTAAAGCAGTGCAGTCTCGGATGTAAAATCCTTAACCCCAGGAATTTGATTTGATGTATTTCATTGCGATAGGGCAAGAATCCTAAAGCAATGAAGTCTTGGATGTAAAATCCTCGACTCCAAAAGTTTGAATTTTGATGTATTCCATTGCGATAGGGCAAGAATCCTAAAGCAATGCAGTCTTGGATGTAAAATCCTCGACTCCAAAAGTTTGAATTTTGATGTATTTCATTGCGATAGGGAAAGGATCCTAAAGCAATGCAGTTTCGGATGTAAAATCCTCAACCCAAAAGTTTGATTTGATGTATTTCATTGCGATAGGGCAAGAATCCTAAAGCAATGCAGTCTTGGATGTATAATCCTCGACTCCAAAAGTTTGAATTTTGATGTATTTCATTGCGATAGGGCAAGAATCCTAAAGCGATGCGGTCTTGGATGTAAAATCCTCGACTCCAAAAGTTTGAATTTTGATGTATTTCATTGTGATAGGGAAAGGATCCTAAAGCGATGCGGTTTCGGATGTAAAATCCTCGACCCAAAAGTTTGATTTGATGTATTTCATTGCGATAGGGAAAGGATCCTAAAGCAATGCGGTCTCGGATGTAAAATCCTCGACCCAAAAGTTTGATTTTTGATGTATTTCATTGCGATAGGGCAAGAATCCTAAAGCAATGCAGTCTTGGATGTAAAATCCTCGACTCCAAAAGTTTGAATTTGATTTGATGTATTTCATTGCGATAGGGAAAGGATCCTAAAGCAATGCAGTCTCGGATGTAAAATCCTCAACCCAAAAGTTTGAATTTTGATGTATTTCATTGCGATAGGGCGAGAATCCTAAAGCAATGCAGTCTTGGATGTAAAATCCTCGACTCTAAAAGTTTGAATTTTGATGTATTTCATTGCGATAGGGAAAGGATCCTAAATCAATGCAGTCTCGGATGTAAAATCCTCAACCCAAAAGTTTGAATTTTGATGTATTTCATTGCGATAGGGCAAGAATCCTAAAGCAATGCAGTCTTGGATGTAAAATCCTCGACTCCAAAAGTTTGAATTTGATTTGATGTATTTCATTGCGATAGGGAAAGAATCCTAAAACAATGCAGTTTCGGATGTAAAATCCTCAACTCCAAAAGTTTGAATTTTGATAGTCATTGACTTTGCAAAGATTTGTAGTGTTGATTTGAAAAGTGTGGAATTTTGGTGTTTCGAGAATTTCATGAAAGTTGTAAAAGACTTTCATGAAGGAAATAGATTAGGAGGGAATATGTAGATGTTACATACCCCGTTCAAAAGAGTTGATCGGAAGTCACCTGGTTTGGATTGGATATAATCCCTCGCCATCAGATTCGATCCGCGTCAATGGAATCAACCGCTTCCATCCCAGACAAGGTAGAGAATAGAACGGATTGGATTTCAGATTTGGAAGGTTGAGTTTGAATTTGATTGAGATTTGATTTGAAATTTGATTAAAATTTGATTTGGAATCTGGAAAGATTGAATTTGAATTTGATTGAGATCTGGATTTGGAATTTGATTGAAATTTGATTTGGGATTTGTGTTCATTTTGTTTGTCCTTTAACGATTCAAATTTATTTTATCATTTATTTAGTGTTCATGTGAATTTGGTGTTCATCATTTTTAGATTTTTAAGGAAAGTTTTCTTTTATTCCTTTTTTTAATTTTTTTTCTGTTCTTTGTTCGAAGTTCATTTAACTTTAATGGCGTTTCCCAGTCAATTTACACAAAAGAGGTGGAGGCCAAAAATGTGACATGGTCACTTTCATTCCAATCATGTCGAAGATACGTCATACAACTCGATCTGGAATACATCTCATACAATCCATGTAGACTCAAAACGGACTATGTATGATCTTCGTCGATCCATCCAAAGAAGCATCTGTCAAAATCCATGTCTGAATAGTGGGGTACATGGTCGATAACATCACCTTCCAAGCCATCCTTGGCAAGGATGCCGTACGGATGTACATTAGAGGTGTGATATTTTCCATGTAGCTCACCGCTCGTAAGGCCGGAGGCTCTCTAGCTCCGGGTCTAGCTGGAAATGGTAAGGTGTCTTCCTGTCGTCCATCCTCCTGAAAGTAACTGAGATCTGCTTCACTGGTACTCCTGGTATGCAATGCTTAGCGATATCTGCTTTGTTGCCCTTCATTATCATGACAGAACCTACCGGTAAAGGTTTCTTCACTGGCCCTCGGAACTCACCTGGGCCTGCTATCCGTAGGTCAGATCCGAACATGATGTTACACTCGTTCAGGAAAGAGGCTTGTGCGAAGGTCGACAAAGTCGTGGTAATCTATGTGCGGGGGTATGCGGTCACCTACGCTTGTAGATGTTAATAATGCGGCTATTGGGTATGCAATCTGCGGCGGTACCCTCCATGTTATCAATCTCTTTACCATTCTCTCGATGACTAATGGCATCGGATCCACTTGCCCATGACGGAGTATCCCTGGTGGGTTTCCCTTCCTGTCTTCCTCAAAGCTGTAGCAGCATCCGCATTATATTGTAATTCTACCTTTCCCTGGCATCCATCTCCGGGGTTCTGAGTAGGTGTTTTCCCTTAGGCGGCCCGCTCGGCCCATTCTTTTCAAATCCCGGATGCAATCCACGATTTGTTGTTGTTCATATTCCGAGAATACGTACGTATGTAGCTCGAGGCCTTCTAGTATATTGATCCTTCGCCTACGATTCTCTCAAAGTATTCAAAGGTTTTCTTTTCGACATTCGTATTCTTTTCGGCTCGTACTGCGGAATAATGCTGCAAATGGCGAGGCACAGTGACGTATTGTGGGATATACGGCTCAATCCCTTCACGTTCTCCTACATACCTCGGCTCCTCAGGGATGATGTCCGTCGGGACATCCCCCGGGGTTGCTTCTGCAACAAGGTCATGCATCACTGGTGGTTTTATCTGGTAGTGTGGTAGTCTTGTTTCTTCTGATCTTTGTGAGATTTCCCTGGTCCTTTCTGTTACCTTAGGAGCTAGCCTCCTTTCTTCAGGTTCCTGGTGAACCAGTGTCCTTGAAGTGTATGTGCTGGCAGTAGCAACTGCCTCGTCGCGCTGGTCCGCTGCTAGTTTGGTTAACATCTTACGGATACGACGATTCTTATTTCTTCGTTGCGTTGCTGTGAGAGTAGCTCTTTGAACTTCCTAAATCTCTGTGGGTGCGGCGCTGACAAGCCTGCCCTCTGTTGTAGCGACTACAGACTTCACTTTCTTATCTTCTTCAGTGTTTGTTTTTCTTTTCTTGCTGCTGGATTGGTGGCTTGGGCCACCCACTTTCATCATTGTACGCACGGGCGATTCTTCTCGGTCAGCTGGGACCCAATCATTTTCGCGTCTTTGCGGGCTCGCCGGTGCGAAGTCCTAGTCGATCTCGATTATCGCTCCATCTTTCACCCTCTTTTCATCGAGTGCGAGGCTTACGCCATTTCTAAAGTTCAGGACTAACCGCCCATTCGACATTTCCCTGTGAAAAGACAAGGAAAAGGATCAGGGGCTGTACTAAGAACAAGAACATTAAGAAAATGTTTATTAAAGACAGTTTTTTTTATTTATTTTGTGTTTTTAAATTTAACAGGAATGAAGTGGTGTAAGATCAGGGAAGAGATTTTGATTTGGAAGAGAAAACAAGGAAAACTTTATTATTATGATTTTATTTATCTTAGCACATTTTTTATTATTTTTGGGTTCGGACCCGGTCATAAGTAATTACTTCGCCCGTGCTTCTAAGGATAAAGAATTCATTCCTTCGAAACATCGAGGTAGCGTAATACTTTTTCAAGTATCGTCCATTGATCGGAAGCATATGTCGTTCTCCCCGGCAATTCACTAGTTGGTAGGAACCTCCACGAGTATCTTGCTTCAACCACGAACGGCCCTTCCCAAGTGGGTTCAAATTTTCCTCCTATCTTGCGGTGTGCGAGGATAGGTCTTTTGAGAACGAGAACTAAGTCACCAACTTTGAAGGTTCTCGGGCGGACCAATTTGTCATGGGCTTGAACCATCTTAGCTTGGTATAATTCTAAATTCTGCTGCGCTGCAAGTCTTTTCCCTTCCACGCTTTCTAATTCCTCTAGTCGTAATTTGGCATTCTCTTCTGTCGTGATCTTGTTTGCAACTGCAATTCTGAGTGAAGGAAGATGAATTTCTAAAGGTAACACTACCTCGGACCCATACACCAGAGCGTAAGGTGTAGCTTGAGTAAGAGTTCTAAAGGTTGTCCGGTAGGCCCATAAGGCTTCTAATAACTTCTCGTGCCAATTTCTCTTATTATCGTCCAAGGTTTTCTTTAAGATTTGAACGAGAGTTTTATTAAAAGCCTCAGCCAGGCCCGTTGCTCTTGGGTAGTAAATTTTTGAATATCGTCGATCGATTCCGTGTCTCCTAACAAAATTGTTGATTTGTGTGCTTCGAATGCTGACCCATTATACGAGATAATCTGTGCGGCACTCCAAAACGGTAGATAACTTGATTCTTGAAAAGCGTAGCACGTGGTGTGCTTTCACTTCTCTAAGTGGAGCCGCCTCTGCCCACTTGGAAAAGTAATCTGTAGCCGCAAGAATGAAGCGATGTCCTTTTGAAGATGGTGGTTCTATTGGACCCACTAAATCTGTGCCCCAACATTCAAATGGCCATGATGCAATTGTCGGATGTAACACATTTGGAGGTTGGTGTAGAACCACTCCGTGCACTTGGCATTGGTGACAGCTCTTGGCGATTTTCATGCAGTCGGTCATCATCGAGGGCCAATAGTACCCTAGTCTTTTAATTTTCATTTTCATCTTCGGACCCGACTGGTGAGCGCCACAGAGTCCTGAATGCACCTCTTTAACAATTTCACGGGCCTCGGACCCGCTTAGGCACCTTAGCCACATTTGATCAAAAGACCTTTTGTATAACGTGTTGTTTATTAATGCATAGGATAGAGTTCTTTTCTTGATCTGATGGGCTAGCGACCTATCGTCTGGTAGCTTTCCTGTTCTGCTGGTAGTTTATTAATGGTCGTCGCCGATCTTACGTGTTTTTCGTCATCATTGTAAGCTGATTTTTCTTCTTTTTCGATTTGTGTATTGTGTACTATGTCGAGTCGCGATAGGACTCGACGTACGTGAGCCGACACTTCCAGCGACTCATCTTGCAAACGTGCAAATTCTTTTGCGAGATGAGCTAACGCATCTGCTAAAGCGTTTTCTTTCCTGGGAATTTTGTAGATTGTCACATTCGGAATTTGTTCCAACAGCTGTATGGCATACTGGAAGTATTGCTCGAGTCTTGGTTTTAAAATTTTGTACTGTCTGGCGATCTGTTGAATGATTAACTGCGAATCCCCGTAGATGTTGATGTCTGTTATCCCCATTTGAATAGCTAATTCCAGTCATGTTATGAGGGCTTCGTATTCCGCTCGTTGTTTGTACACGGCTCCGTCGAGTGGTAGGAGTATCTTAACATCCCCCGCTCCGGCGTTATAAAGATTAATCGGATCCCTGCCTTACCGGGCACTATCACTTGTGATTCTTCGTCTTTGTGTGCTGAAGATGCTCCGTCGAAATATAATTCCCAATGTCGATCATCAGGGTCTTCTAGGCTCATTATTTGTTCATCTGGCAAATCGTCATTGAGAGGAGATTCTGCCGGCAAAGGGTGTGCTGCGAGGAAGTCTGCTAAGACTTGTCCCTTTACGGCACGAAGAGGCACAAAAGTTATATCGAATATCATTGACCATCTGGCAAGTCTGCCGGAAAGTGTTGGACGGGTCATCAAGTATTGCAATGGATTAAATTTTGAGATCAGGTTGACCTTATGAGAAAGCATGTAGTGCCTGAGCTCTTGAGCGGCGAAGATCAGGGCCAAACAATGCTTTTCAATTGCGGGATACCTTCTTTCCGTCGAAAGTAAATGACAGCTTAAGTAGTAAAGAGCATTTTCTTTACCCTCATCATTGACACAGGCTAACGAGGCTCCGAGAGAGTCGTCTAAAGCCGCGGTATAAAGTATCAGCGGTCTACTCGAGACCAGGGCTGCTAAGACGGGAGGTGTCATTAAATATTGTTTAATGTCTTCGAAGGCCCTACGGCATTTCTCTTCCCAAATAAATTTGGCGTCCTTTTTAACTAGTGCGAGAAAGGCTGACACCTACTCGACAAGTTCGAGATAAAGCGTCGAAGATATGCCAACTTCCTTGAAAAGATCGTAGTTGTTTTAAGGTTTTGGGAGGCGGCATTTCTAAGATAGCTTTAATCTTTTCCGGGTCGATTTCAATTCCACGATGTCGGACAACGAATCCTAAGAATTTCCGGAGGTGACACCGAAGGCGCATTTTAAGGGATTCATCTTAAGGTTAAATTGTCTTAATCGTTCGAAAACAATTCTCAAATCATACAGGTGGTTGTCCTTTACTTTGCTTTTGATGACCACATCGTCCACGTAACATTCGACTTGATTGTGGATGAGATCATCAAAAATTCTTGTCATTGCTCTCTGGTATGTTGCTCCTGCGTTCTTCTGTCCAAATGGCATCACTGTGTAGCAATATACTCCGATCGGCGTTGTGAATGCTGTAAGTTTTTCATCTTCTGGAGCCATTTTTATCCGGTTGTATCCCGAAGATCCAACCATGAATGAGAATATTTCATGCGTTGAAGCAATGTCGATCATTAATTCGGGATCGGTAGAGGGAATTCATCTTTTGGACATGCCTTGTTTAAATCTGCGAAGTCCACACAAATTACGATCCGACCATTCTTCTTTACGGTCGGCACCACTTGGCTAACCATGTCGGGTATTGTTCTTCACGGACAAATTTAGCGTCTATTATCTTTTTAACTTCAGTTATGACTTGTTGTTCAATTTCTAGACGCATTCTTCTGGGACCTTGTCTGATTGGGACAGAAGTAGGATCCACTCCTAGCTTATGGTCGTGACCTCGGAGCTAATCACGGCATCTCATCGTAGTTCCAAGCAAAATAGTCTTTAAATTCCATTAATAACTTGATTATTTCTTCGGAGTCTTCTTTATTGAGTAAGGAGCTAACAAAGGTAGGTCTAGGCTCTTCGCTAGTACCTAAGTTAACTTCCGTTAACTCATCTATTATAGATTTAATTTCTTCTACGAATTCTGGTGGAGCGTCTCTAATTTGTGAATCTTCAAATTCTTCTGTGGTTTCCATGCAGTTTTCATTAGACTCGCAAGTGACAACCAAGCAAAATTCAGTATCGTCAACTGATCCTACTGTGCCGAATCCGAGACCATGCTTTGAATTGGGTAGACGACCGGAGTTATTCCATAATTTTTAAAAATGTTGTGATTGACCTTTTGTCCATTGTCGAGGTAAGAAACCACGCTGAATTAAATTTTGAACACAGGGAGAGTACCACTTAAAAGGTAATTCCATTAATTCTGATGAAGTGACATCTTCAAATTGTACATTATTCTCAGTTTTGGAGGAAGTAGCACCATGGTAGAATTTGATTGGCTTTGCACCGCCGCTACGTACCTCTTTGACCACCATACCCTCGATCTTATTAGAATGGATCGGGGTCAGGGTCATAGCATGTACATTTTGGTTAATCTTCTTGTACATCGATTTATATTCTTCATTCTTCTCATCTTCGAGAGAGATCTTGAATTGCGGCTTTTTCCAACATATTGTCGCTGCTTCTTGTTTGATTTCTTTTTCTTCTTCGGAAGCTGTCTTCCCAATCAACATTGATGGTCGGTTTCCTCTGTCCAACTGTCCTAACGTCTCTGCCACGACCTCGTCCTCGGCCTCGACCTCGGATGCGAGTTGTGGAGAAACCTTCACCATCTCGCCGTAAGGGAGTGGTGAGTGACTGTTGGACTAGAACTTCGGGTTCTTCGTTGTCCCGAACTTTCTTTGCTTCATTTGTTATGGTATCTCTGGAGAATATTGTTTTCTTCAGTGGTGCATAATAAGCTGCATCTTCATGGATTCCAATTTCATGTACGGAGAATGGTTGTAAGTCACCTTTGATGCACTGTTCCCCTCCATCATAATATTTGATGCACTGGTGTAGAGATTATGGTACCATCCTGGTTTTATGTATCCATGGTCGGCCCAGTAGAGCGTTGAATGATGTTTCTGAATCAATTATGTGAAATTTTGCGGTTGTCTTTGCTAAGTCACCGGTCTTCATTAGTAGTGTTATCGATCAGAGGGCTCTTTCTCCTTTCTGGTTGAATCCTCTTAATAACATTTTGTACGCTTCGAGCTCGCGGGCATCAATTTCCAAATATGCTTAGTGTTCGAAGACTCATTATATTGATTGATGCTCCCGGATCCACCAATACTCCGGAGAGCGTAAACTTCCCAATTGTAACCGAAATGTACAACGGTCGGTTGTGGTCCGTTGTCCCAAGTAGTAGGTCATTGTCCGTGAAGGTAACACCTCGTTGTTCCTTTAACGAGCAAACCTCATCTAAGGAATCTCCGGCCATTCGAGCCAAGCAAATTTCGGATCAAGTAAGGCCTTGATCGAGCTTCTCTCATCTCCTTTGATAAGATGAGAGCATCGTAGATGCTCGGTTTGGTCGGTAGTTTCCTAAGATGGGCTAGCACGTTGTAGTCCACTTTATTTCCATGTATCTCGGCTTCTTCTTGAATGGGTATATCTTCTGCGGGGTTGGTTCTTCTTGAACAACCACACGCTTTCCTTTGTCCTTTGGACCCATTCTCGGAGGTAGGACTCTTCCACTTCTTAAGTTAACTTCGTAATTTCCTCCGAATCTAGTGTTGAGCTTGCTCGGTGTTTCTTTCGAATCGGAATGACGGGTTCTTCCGGATTAGCTTCGGAGTCCGAAGGCTCTAACTCTATCGTGACTGGAGCTCCTCGAAACTCGCAAATGGATTCATTGCTTATTGAACTCTCGTAGCCTCCTTGGTGGATGTCTTCTTCGTCATCGTGATCTTCGAGATTGTGTATGATTTGAGAATTGTCATTTGTATCGAAATCGATGTCCGGATTGTCGCTAGTTACGTAATCATTAGAAACAGTCAAAACGTAGCCAACGCCATCACCCTTATCATTATAAGACCCCACCGAAGTGAGCAGATAATCATACAGAGTCAGGGGTTCGAGGGATTTCTCCCCCGAATCCGAAACAACTATCCAAGGATAAGCAGCCCCTAGTCTAGCCTTAGGAGCCTCGGTCCTTTCTTCTTCGTTGATTTTCTTCTTCTCTTCAATCGTCTCCTGTTGAGGTGGTTCTTCTATCGCAAGTGACAGTGCCGGCTTAGCAGGTTTCGAACTTTGAATTGAAGCTTGCACCGAAGCGGTTTGGATGCTGTCTAAAATCTTTTTTCAAGACCTCGTCCAAGCGGTAGTCCATCCATCATCAGTTGTATAGGGATCTATCGGAATGATGGGATCAGTCGAGATAACATTGACGGAACCTCCTTTCTGGGGTTCCTTCATGTACTCCTTCGGGTTCCAAAGGTTGTCGTTGAGCCAACTTCTGAAGGTAATGCAATCTTCTATCTTGTGTCCAAGCATCCGGTGATAAGGGCAAAAGTTGGGATCACCTTTCTTGTTGACTTCTTCGGTCTCTTAGGCTCCGGCAGTGGAAATCTGAGTCTTCATCGGACTACGGAACATTTTCGGCACTTCGCTTCATTCTTGAATGGATATTCCTTGCTCGAAGCTCCCTTAATGTACGTTGCGGACGAGGCGGTTGTTCATACTCGTGGAGATGACTGATAGCTAGGTCGGGGTTGCTTCGGTAATTCGTTGAGGTTGCTGTGGCCGTTCGGACGATATTTGTATCGGTTGCTTGCCTTTGTCGACTGCTGCAATGATCCCGGATTTCTTTTCAAAAGTCTTCATAGGCTTTTGCTTGTCAGTCTTGTCGGCGAAATTTAATTGCTTCTCCTCCTCTTGCAAGCTCCCGGCCTTGCTTAACAACTTCTCAAAAGTCTTAATAGTGAATCCTTTAAGGAGAAGTGCTATCGGGCCGTGAATGCTTTTAAGTAAGATGCCGATTGCATGTTGTTCTTGTAATTGTGGTTCACACTTCATGCTTAAGATCCTCCATCAAAGTATGTAATCCACCAAAGTTTCGTTCGGCTTCTGCTTCTCTACCACTAAATCACCTATAGTGATGTGGTGCTGAGCTCCGGCGAATCGCTTGATGAAAAGGTTTTCTAGTTCTGAGAACGTCTTCACCGAACCATTCGGTAATTCTGCGTACCAATCAAAGGCGATCCCTGACGAGTCGCTGATGAACTGTCGGAAGAGTAATGCATCGCTCCCGCCGGCATTGCAACAACTGGCACAAAAGTGTGCAACATGCTGTCGGGGGTTCCCGGTTCCATCAAAGGTCTTGAATAGAGGTGGTACGAAGCCTTTTGGGTATTGGACAACGTCGAATTCTTCGGGTAAGGTCTACCCGTCCGAATGGATGTCCCGCTCTTTGATTGTGCTAAGGCTTCTCGCACCTGCTGTTCCACCAAGCTTTTGATATCCTTTTCTGGAATCATACTTTGTGTTGTATCTTTCTTTAGCTGATCATCCCTGTTGACAGACGTTATCTCCTTTCCTCTGTCTACAATGTGAATGACCTCTGGGGGTGTCTCTCTTTGGGGTTGCACTTGACTTTGGAGAGTGGCTAGGGCTACGAGTCATCTCTTCCATCCTCTTCGCCATTTGGGCGATCGTATCGTCTTTCTCTTGAAGTCGTCTTCTCATCACTTCGGCTCCTCTCTTCTCGCGGCCGCAGGAGCACCTTGTGAAGCCGACGAAGCTCGTGTTTCGACCATGTTGATTTCTCGCATACTCATCGTCCATGAATTCCGATGAATCAATCTAATCTCCAAATTTCTCTTCCCTTTCTTTTGCTAGTCGTCGAATATCGGTCCTCGACTTTTCCATAGCGTCCTCTAGCGGTCTTTTACGTGCATCTTTGCGGTTGTCGTGCGATAGCTGCCGGGTTCCCTTCTCACGAGTCCCCTTTCTTGCAGGTAGCACTTTCTTCGGATTCAAGTCTCCCGACGAGACTTTCCTTCTCGAGCTCGTTGTTTCGATCTTAACTGTCCAAGTAGTGGGACGCCATACCATCCTTCTAGCGACGAAGGTCTAGGACACGATGGTCCGTCGACCAAATGCTTCGGAAGGTGGTATCCTCCCTAATCCGTAATCCTGAAACGACGACGGGCGGACTAGCCTTCATCCTTTTATTTGGCTTTTCCGTAACGATGGCGAGGTTCTACTCGGGGCCCAAGACGGGATTTGGCCGCACCCGCCCTATCCTTCTTAGAATCTCCGATACGGGGCATTTCTCTTTCTTTGCTAGCTTCTCGATCACGATCGTAGTCGGGTAAATGGCGTGATCCTAGCCCTTTTCTTTCGCTGTCGTCGTAGTATGCTGGTCGAGGTAATGTAGAAACAATCCCGCGGACATTTTCCTCATCGATCATGGCGAAAGGGGATGGAATCTACTTCCTTCCAAAAAGGGTGTATCTTCAGGCAATGGTATGTATTCAGGTAGTGGTGTGTACTCAGGGATTTCTGGGATTTCCTCCAGGAAAGTGACTTCAGCAGCTCTGGCCTTCCTGGCAATCTTCCTACTTCTGTTCCTTCTTTGGGTTCGTGTTAGTGATGGAATTCTTGAGCTGGACCCGATTTCAAAACGGAAGGTCTCACGAGAAAGTCCGTACCCTCCACGATAGCGAGTTCACCATAGTTCCGGATTTCCTTCCCCTTTAATCCGGCGAGTCGGGGTAGGTGCGAGACAACTAGACCAGGTGGGGGTAGCCAGAACAGTCCTTCTGTGGACAGCGGTACTCCTCTCAGTTGGAATCTTTTGCAGGGGAGGAAACTCTTGGGTTGACCTAAGGTTGAACTCGATCAGCGGCTTCTTAGCTTCAAATACCTTATTTGTCAATGCGAAAAGGGAAACGTCAGTGATCTTGACATTTTGTGTTCTCGAATCCTTGTCCAAACCGGATGATCCCATTGTCAGGCAGCTCATCCTTGTAAACAGCAAAGTCGAGTCCATTGGTGAAGGAGAAAATCAGCTTTGGGGCCTCCATTTCTGTAGGGCAGATCCTAATTGTCAGTCCCAAGTTATGCTTTTTCTCATCAGGACGAAAAGAAAGGAATCGAAAAGAGTCTGAAAACATTTTTGTTCATGTATTTATCAGAAGGAGTTATTTGTTAAAAGAGTCATTCATTAGAGGGTTTGTTTATTTAGAACGAAATGTTCAAAGGTGTAGAGAAGGTAGGGAATCCGATTCAGAGTTGGAAAGGAAAAGAAAGTCTTATGCAAGACTTCTCGACTCGAAGGATTACTCCTAAATTAACACCTATTGGGGATCCACCCACCTAAAAAATGAGGTAGAAGGATCTCGGAACCTCTCTGTTTAGGGGTGTCTAAACAGTGGCTCCTAAATCCGAGAGAATGTTGGCTATACTTGTTCAAGGTAGAAATGAACATAGTATTCCAACGGAAAGAAGGATAGCTTGATCCACAAGGGACATGGATACACTACAGATTTTTGAAAGCAGAATTTTCTGATTAAAAATGGAGAGAGGAATTTTCCCCAGCGGAGTCGCCAGAAATATGTCAGCATTATTTTTTAGGGCGTGTTGTATTTAGAAAAGGGGTCGCCTAACAGAAATTGTCAGTGAATTTTAAGATTTTAAATTTAGTTTAAATATATATAATTTGAAAAGTAGTATTTGATTTTGAAAATAATTTTAAATTTGAAAATTTTAAGATATGAAATCAAACTGATCTCACATCCCAAATAGTTTATATAAACGAGCACCGCACTACAAACCGTGTATCTATCCCTAAGGATAGACACGGTGCTTGATGGTGGGGCTCGATTAAATAAACTAAAAGATTTGTGACATCCGTTTGGTCTGTGAACCAATTTTATGTGCCGACAAATTCCCCGCTTAATATGAAAAACATTAAACGGGGTTTATATTACCTAGGTTCTTTAAAATTCCTATAAGGGCAAGCCCCTATAGTTAATTACATCTTAAGTGACGGGAATCACCTAAGAAAACTCTCGATAATAATCAGTAGTTCTGCTCTCAAGAATTTCAAGGTTTAAGTTTTCAAGGGATCGAATTTTGGAATTTCAATAGGGAATGGATCAAATTTGGAAGATTTTGTTTTGGGAATTCAAAGGAAGAAAAGTAGGAGAAATTACAAATTCGAAGCGAACTTCGGTAATTTCCCGACTATCCTATTGTTTGGCTTGGATTTAGGAAAGTCTTAATGTTTGTTTAATGTTTTGATCTTGCCAATTTTAATTAATTTGGACTTATATTTGTATGATAAAATCATACAAATAGCCTCGAAGATGTGAGGGTTTATGTCGTATCGGACAACTACCTCGGAATCCTAAGACCGGTTAGGGCTTAATTTGCAATGCAAATACCTAACAAAAGGTTGAGGATTTATGTTGCACTAGGCAAACTACCTCGAAGTCCTATGGCTTTGTTGTTTAATTCTAGGAAAGTTTTGATGATGTAGATTCAAGTTTTGCTGACAACGATGGTCGTGCTGCCCACCATGCTCCAAGTTCCTTGTTGTTGCAGAGGTTTAGTTTTAGAAGTCATAAATCAGGAGATGAGAGAAGTGTTTTGGTTTAGAGAAGTCTTAATTTCTAAGTGTTTTTGTGTTTTAATTAAAACAAATCTTAAAGTTGATTATAACGACACCGGTTAAGATCCCACGGTTCCATCCTTCCGGCATCGTTATTTTTATCGGATTCACTTAGTCCAGATGAATTTGCTAAACTCAACCGAATGAGTTCCACACTTTCATTTAGACCGTGGGAAATCCCGTTAGCAACACGTAGGTTACATCATCCGAGGTATTCCCGATCATCCAACAGGACGTTTTAATTTAGTTATAATTGTAGTTTTGTATTCTGTTTGTGATTAAATTTTGAGTTGTTTTATATTTTGAAATGTTGTGGCGGTGAATTTTATCTTGCAATGACTTTTAATTTAGTTTTAGTTTCAGTTTTAGGGACTATCCTAAAGGTGTGGGTTTTCATGTAACAGTTGTTTATCATGCAAGAAAAAGTAAGTGCGATGCAATTAAAGAAATTGCAATAATGTAAATTGCAATAAAATAAAAGCGTACTCTGAGGGTCTTCCCGTCATCCCAAACCGCACTTAAAACACAATTAGAATATTTAAACAAGTTCCTAGGTAAAGCTAAGGGAAGGGTTATGGTTTTCTACCAAACTCCTAATCCTATAGCTAGTCATTTCCTATGACGTCTAGGTCTTTGTGTTTTAGTTTGAGGACGATTTTCTTCATCAAAGAATAATTAAATTCAATTATTCTTATGAACATCCTATCATATCGAGGAAGTGCTTAAGACAAATCTTAAACATCTTTTCAATATTTCTAGGATTGTCTTAAGTCCAAATGAATTTAATTATACAAATGAATTAATCGTCCGGGAATTCAAGTTTTGTTGTTATCTTGCTCAGTGAACTAGGACATTTGAATATCCTATAGGTAAAGAAACATTTCATTTAACGTTCTGTTTAGGAGTTATAATAACCAAAGCTTTCGAGGGCAAATTGGTGTTCAAATGATTTAATTTAAGTTAATGGGTTTAAATTTGGAATAGTGTTCAAGTTGCTTTATATTTAATGTCTTAGGTAATGTTATTTAATTCAATTTCTTTTAACTTTAATTTAATTTAATCTACTTTTAATTTTAATTTAATTTAATTTAATACAATTTAGTTTGATTTGATGTTAAATTAATTTAGTTTAATTTGATTTAATTTCCTTTAATTTAATTTAATTTGATTTAATTTTAATTTAATTTAATTTAATCTAATTTAATTTAATTTAATTTGTTTTAATTTAATTTAATTTAATTTAATTTGTTTTAATTTAATTATTTAATTTGATTTAATTTAATTTAATTTAATTTAATTTAATTTAATTTAATTTAATTTGATTTGATTTAATTTGATTTAATTTAATTTGATTTATTTTGTTTGATTTAATTTAATTTAATCTTTAATTTAATTTTATTTTTAATTTAATTTAATTTAATTTAATTTAATTTATTTTATTTATTTAATTTAATTTAATTTAATTTAATTTATTTAATTTAATTTAATTTAATTTATTTGGTTTAATTTAATTTAATCTTTAATTTAATTTTATTTTTAATTTTAATTTAATTGAAAATTTAAAAAGAGTTTAATAATTTAACTTTTTAATTTAATTTAATGATTAGTCCTTTAACATTTTAAAATTTAAATTTGAATTATCAATTTTAATTAGGAATTAAATATTATTGAAATGATTAATTTAGGGATTTTTTAAATTAAAGAATAAATCTCTTCCTAATAATAATATCCCTATTTAATAATTCCAATTTTATTATTCTTCCAAATTTAATCAATTATTAAATTAAGGTTTATTTTAATTATTTTAAATTGTTTAATGAGTTTCTACCCTTTAATTATTTAAATTTCAATCATCCAAATTAAATTAAGATCAAATATTTTATTTGTTAATTTTATTAAACCTAAAGTTTTAATTAAGGGTTAAAATTTTAATTACCATTTTGCCCTTCAAGCTTAATAATTTCATAACTCACTAAATTGAGGTTAAATGAACTTGAAATTTTTATGTGACTTCACTCACATGCCAATAAAGACATGAGAGGAGAAGATGCGATTTTTCAATATTTAATTTATTTATGTAATTATTTTTAGTGGAAAATAGGTATTTCCAAGGAAAATTTAACAATATGACCAAGGGAAAGTGTCTGTCCTTAAGAAAATTATGGGACATTTCTAATGACCATAGGACCACTTGGACCAATTTTGGTGATTTTTTGAATTATATTATTTTTATTATAATTATTTTGAGTTTTGGAGTATTAATTAATTTAAAAATAAAATAAAGCTTGAAAAATTAATTTTATATTTTTCAAAAATCTCTCTGATATCAAGAAAATCAGAGAATCAATTTTTGCAATTTTTTGATTTTTCTATGATTTATTATAATTATTTTAGTGAAAATGCTAGAAAATACATTTTTTTTAATTTTAAAATTACCCTAGGGCTTTAAAATTTAATATCTCATTAAATAGACCTAAGAAAAATATGGGGTTTGTTCCTAAGTGATTAAAATTCAAAATGTGACATTTTGGTGAATTTTATTATTTTTATGATTTTTATTATTTTTTAATTATTAAAGTATTAAAATAATACAAAAAATCAACTTTTTTAGAAAATTAAAATTTTAATTTTCTTAAATTCCCCTAATATCAGAGAGTCTCCAAAACCAATTTGGTGAATTTTTGAAAGGTATTTTGAAAGTTATGAATTTTTAAAGTTCAAATTGCCTAAATGGCTTAATCAACCCATTTTGTAGGGCTAACCAAGTCCGATCGACTTCAAATTTTTATGGTGGGTTCCTCTGATCCTAAAGGTCAGTGGAGAATTGATTTCAAGTCAATTTGATGTATGGTTAGCTCTAATTAATTAGGGACCTATTTTGGGTGTTTAAGCCAATTAGGGTTATTTTAAATGAGTTAACTCAAAACCTATTTTTCCTAGGTTCCTCTGGTCATAAGAGACATCACCAAATTTTCCTAGAATTTATTTCACAACATGCTAATTATTGGAATTAAAATACTCAAAACAGTAACATGAACTTGAAAAATCATTAACTTCTCATAGGGATGGCCTCTGACTTTGGAAAATTTAGGGAATGTTCCTAAATTCAGAGGCTTCAAAAGCCCTATGGTCTCATGCCATGGTGAATTTCCTATATGCATGGAGAATTAAAACAATGCAGAGGGTAAATAAATCATTAAAAATAAAATACTTGATGAAATTAAATGATTTCTTTTCCACATTATTCTCCTCTGTTCACTGAGCAAGAGGGTATTTTTATTTTATTTTTCTGATTTTTCTACACAAAGTTATGGATTTTTGAAGTTTAGGGGAATTAAATAAATAAAAAATACCCTAATTTTCTATTTATCCACGCGGCGCCCCGTCATCCTCAGCATCTCCGAACGGCCACGTGGCTCGCTCCCATTTGACGCCGCCTTCCGACTCAGCGCCACGCGGCCCGCGGTTCACGTACCATCTCCTGGTCCGACGCCATCTGAACCGTCCGTCCGTGCGTGTATTGAATGGATGGTATCCATTCATCGTCCCCAAGCGTCCTCACCCGAGAGCCGTCCACACTAAATCCCTAATATCTCACTCGATACTCAATTGATTTTCGTGTTCTTATGCTCTATGGATTCGTCTTGAAGAGACGAATACATCTATACGGTGATCATGCATTGAAATTAAAGCATTTAAAATGGAGAATCTCCAGAAGCTCGGGATGAAGAATTAGCTCATACCTTTGCTCAGAGAAGTGTGGCTTCAATCTGAGGGTTGTGTCACCTTCCATTGGATCCCAGCAAGCTCCAGATGAAGTCTCCTGGTCTGGTGAATCACCTAGGTATGATTTCGACCACAGCCGATCACAAAGCTTGGAGGCTGGAGCAACTGGGTGGCCTGGAGATGGGGCTTTCAGTGGGAAACTTCTCCTCTTGGTCTGGTGAAGGTGTAGGACCAATCAATTTGAAGATTGATCCACTGTGAAGAAGTGTCCTAGTTCTTGGGCTAAAGTTTGAGCTTAAAATTGAGCTCAGTTGGAGGGAATTGGGGCTGGAATTCAGTGGGGATCAAATGTTCTAAGTGTGGGGAGTAGTCTGGAACAATTTTGGCGAGTTTCCTTAAGGTTTGTTTCAGCACCTCTCATGGCCGAGAGGGGGTGGTGTTTAAATAGAGGTGGCTGGAGAGCCTCACGGGGATGGCCAAGGGTTGGGATCGACTGCTTAGGTCGAGGGCGAACAACCATGGTGGCCATCGGGCATGGGGCGGCTCGGCGAAGGTGGAATTCCAAAGTTTGGCTCCTCCCCATGTCTCGGCCATGGAGTTTTCCGGCGACCCGGGCGGCCGGCCGGCAGGCATGGGTCACCCTCGGGTCCAGTGGGTCGGGGTGAGGTTTATTGCAGTCAATTGTAGTTGGCCATGTGTAAAGGTGTTGGATCAAAGTAGAAGGGGGAAGGGATCATTTTAGCTTAATTTGGGTCAACCCATGGTTTTGGGCATGGTGCACCCTCCAAGTGGCTCTGGGTGCTGTGGGGAATCAGATAGGCTAGCTGAGATGGAGTGGTGAAGTCCCTATCAACTTGGCTTAAGTAAAATTTGGGTTTAGGTGTTGCATAAAAAAGGGTTAAAATTGCTTAAGGGAGGGTTAGGAAAGGGGTTCCCCCTTTTGCCATTAATGGCTTGATCACATGTCAAGCCTTCCATGGCTTCATGTGGCTTGTCCCTGGCTTGCATGGCTTGTCTTTGGCTTGGGGAAAAGCTTGGTCAATTTCATGAAAATGGATTTTAGAAATTTTTGGTAATTTGATGGAAATTTGTATGAAGCTTGATTTGGAATGGTTTAATTGATGATTTTGAAACTTAGGGGTGATTTTGATTAAATGGATGATGAGGGGAAGTGCCATGTGGGCTTTGGATGAATTTGGGCTTTTGAATTTGAAGGAAGTGGGCTTTTAGGAAGGTTTAAGGGAAGTGGGCTTTTTGAATTTTAAAATGGATTTTAGGATGAAATTTTGGTAAAGGCTTGGGCCAAATAATTGTTGGGTTTAGCTCATAGATGTGTCATGAGTGACTTGGAGCAAATTGGGAGTGATTTGGGTTTGAATTGGGTTGAATTTGGGCTCCTTTGGTGAATGGGCCAATATAGGTCAAAGTGGGCTAACTTGGGCCAATGTTGGGCTAGGGTTGAAATTGATATAAAATTAATGTTGGGAAATGTTTATGGGAGTGTTTCAAAGAGGTTTTGACTTTGGTTGGGCTTTGATTTTGGGGTTTGGGCTCATTTGGGTTAGGTTTGGGTTTAGGTCAAAATTGGGCCTTTTAACTTTGGGTTGAATTTGAGTGGGGTTTGGGTCTAAATGTTGGGAAAATCATGTTAGTGTTTTGTTTGTGGGGATGTTAAGGAAGATTTGGAAAAGATTTGGGGTTAATTGGAGTTGAATTGGGTGAGTTTGGGTTATGTTTGGGTCATGGGTCCAAATTGGGCTTTAGGGCCAAAAGTGAAATTTGATCCAAATGTCAATCAAATTGGACTTTGATTTGGTCTAGATTGGTGTTGGGAATGTTGAACTGAAGTTTATAATTGAATTGGACCAGAATTTGGGTCAATTGGGTAGGCTTGGTTTGACATTGGGTTCACTTTGGGTTAAAATGGGTCAAATTGGGGATTTTGATAAAAGTGGGGTATATTGACAAAATTGGCCCATGGTGTAGTTGAACAAAATAAAATTAGGAATATTTGGGATTTTTTGGAATTTTCTGGGAATTTTATGAATTTTTGGATTTTTGGGTCAAGAGGGGTATTTTGGGTATTTAGAGGGTATTGGGAGGTATTCTTGGAATTTTTGATATTTTTGGCTATGGATGATCAATTTAAGTAGAGGGAAATGTTTAGGAATGTCTTTGGGGAATTTTGGGTGATTTGGAAATTTTTGAGAAATTTGGGTAGTTTCAAGGATTTTGGGTAGGCTAAGCGGGTGTAGGGTCCCGGGGGTCAAAAATTGAAAATTTGGAAAATTGAAGATTGGGTGAATGTAAGTGGAATAAAATCATTTTGGTTGAGCCATGAAGCCATATCAAGTCCACATGAGCCATGAAGGGACTCATTTGAGGTATCCACATTGTTGTTCCTAACCCTCTTAGCCAAGGGCTTAGGGGTTAAGGACCATCCATGTGAATCACCTACATGAGTCGGGAGGTCAAGTTAGGTATAGGTGTGTGAAAGTGTAGTGTATAGGTGTAGTGTGTGTGTAAGTCAGCCCCTTCACCAGACCAGGCCACCCAGGGCAGTCCTAAGGCCAAAGAGTCCTATAGGAACTCATCCTTTAAACTTCCGCATTTGATTTCAACCCTCTAGGTGATTAGGGGTCTACAGTCAAGTTTGTGGAGTTTGCAGGGAGTTAAGAAGTGGTTTGAATTTCTAAAAGGTGGTGGATCCCAATTCTAGTCCTCTAAGATAGTCAAAGGAAAAGCCTAAGGCTAGATCCTAAGTACTAAAAGAAGAAGAGAAGACCTCATCAAAAATGAGGTCAACAATGCATTAAAGAGTGTGTGAAAGAGAGAACAATGAGAAGGATATGATAGGAGAGAGCAATATGTGAGAGAAACTGAAAGTGAGTGTGTGAGGGAGGGAGAGTGAGAGTGAGTGAGATAGAGGTGGAGATGGAGTAAAGAGAGATGAGAAGGTGGTAGAAGAATGAACAAGAGTGAGAGACAGAAAGGGAGCTAAGAAGGGCAAGAAAAATAGAGATGAAATAGAGAGAGAGAGATAGAGCAAAAGAAAGTGTAAAGGAAGGGAATTGAAGAGTGAGCAAAAGGAGAGAAGGAGAGAGGGTGAGATAGAAATATAGAAAGAAGAGAGACTCAAGGAGGGGAGGGTGAGAGAGGGAGATATAGAGGGGATATGGAAATAGCAAGAGGGCAATAGATAGAGAGACTGGATTAATGAAAGAGGAACTGATGGAGGGTGGAAAAGAGTGAGAGATGGTTGGAGAGAAAGAGTGAATAAAGTGACAAGAGAGAGTAATAAAACATATCAAGAGTGCATGTGTGTGAGAGAGAAGGGGAGAAAAAACTGATGAAGCATAAATAGAGAAAAGAACAAGGAAGGAGAGAGTGTGAAAGAGAGAGATGGAGGAAATGAGTGTGATTGAAGAGAGTGGGAGTGAGAGAGGAAGGTAAGGTGAGAGAGAAGAGAGAGTGATGGAAGATATAGAGAGAAATTTAGGGTGAGGGAGAGAGTGGGTAGAGAATGAGATTTAGTGGGAGAGAGGGATGTTGAATTGGAAGAGAGTGTGAGGGAGAGAGTGTGTGAGAGAGAGAGACAACGAAAGAGGCAGAGAGAGGGAGGGAGGGAAGGAAGCAAGAGAGGGGAGAGTGGGAGAGAAAAATTGATAGTAGAGAGAGCAATTGAAGAAAAAGCTAGAGTGAGTGAATATGGAGTGAGAAAGAGAGAGAAAGTGAGGTAGTAAGAGTGAGAGTGAAATTAAGTGAGTGGAAGAGGGATCGAGAAAAGAGAGAGTGAGAGAGAGAAATAGAGTGAAGGGAGAGTGAGGGAAGAGATAACATGAGAGAGGAAGAGAGCGAGCGAGTATAGAAAAGGTTTTATGAGGGAAGAGAGAGCAAGAGAGAGGGAATGAGAGAGAGAGAGAGAGTTAGAGAAAACGAGAGGGGAGAGGGAGTGAATGAGTTAGTGTAAGAGGAGTGGGAGAAAGGAGTTAGATTGGGAGGGAGGCATAAAAAAAAGGAAGGATGGATTGAATGAGGGAGGGATCAAGGAGGTAAGAGAGATGTATGAGCAAAATAAATAAATAAATAATGAGATGGATATAAGGTGAGCGAGCAAGATGTGAGAGCAATTGAGAGGGTGTGTGTATAGGAGGAGGAGAAAGAGATGGAAGAAGAGAAAGAGTAAGTAAAGAGAGTGAAGAGAGGGAGATAAAATTCTGAGCAAGAGAGAGATAGAGAGGTGTCAAGTGAGAGCAAAGAAATAACACAGGGAGATAAAATAGAGAGTGAGAGAGAGAGTGAGAGATGGAGTGAAGAAGGGACTGAAGAGTGAGCGAGAGGGAGAGATGGAGAGAGGGTAAGGCAAAAATAGTGTCAGAAAGAGTGAGGGAGAGAAGGGGTAAGAGTGATAGTGAAAATGAAGCTTGAGAAAGAGGGAGTGAGAAAGGAAGAGAGAGTGTGAGAGACAAATAAAGAGAAGAGAGTGTGAGGAAATAGAGAGCGTGAGAGGGAGGAAAGATATAAAGAGAGTGAGTGAGAGGGAAGGAGGGGTAGAGAATGATATTTTCTAGAGGGAGAGCGGGAATGAACCAGAAGACTAAGAGAGAGGAAGAGTGAGTGCATTTGAGAGAGCTAAGGAGAAACTGAGAGATTATGTGAAAGGGATGGGGGAAGGAAGCAACAAATAGGGGAAAGAGGGAGAGAAGGATTGAGAGGAGAGAGAGAGGAGAGAGCAACATAAGGGAGAGTGAGTGAGAGAGAGCGAATAATGCTAGAAAGAGTGAGAGTTAAACTAAAGAGAGAGAATGAGGGAGGGAGAAATGCAAAGAGTGTGAGAGATAAATAGAGAGAATAAAATGTAAGAGAATAAATTGCTTGAAAAGTGAGGGAAGAGATAATGTGAGAGAGGGAGAGTACGAGTGAGTAGACAGAGTGTAAGTAAGAAGAGAGAGCAAGAGAGATGTAATGAGAGAGAGAGATAGATAAAATGTGGGGGAGAGGGAGTGAATGAGTGAATGTAAGAGGAGAGGGAGAGAGGAGTTAGATAGGGAGGGAGGCATAAAGAGAGGGAAGGAGGGATCGAGGTGGTCAGGGAGATGTATGAGCAAAAATAATAAAGAATGAGATGGATATAAGGGGAGAGAGCAAGATGTGAAAGCAATTGAGAGTGTGTGCGTGAGTGAGAGGAGTGAGAGATAGAGGAAGAGAAAGAGTGAGTAAAGAGAGAGAAGAGAGGGAGATAGAACATTGAGCAAGAGAGAGATGAAGAGGGCGCAAATGACTGCAAAGAAACAACAAACAAAGATGAAATAGAGAGTGAGAGAGAGAGAAAGAGAGGCAGTGAAGAAAGGGATTGAAGTACGAGCACGAGGGAGAGATGGAGAGAGGGTAAGGTAGAAATAGAGAAAGAAGAAAGACTCAAGAATGATGGAGCAAAAAAAAAGAAACAGAGAGGTAGAGAGAGGGAGATATAGAGGGAGATATGGACAGAGATGGAGGGAGAGAGGGAGTTAGAGAATAAAGAGAAAGAAAGTGAGCGAGGGAGTAATAGAGAAAGATATATAAAGAAAGCGAGAGAGAGTGAGAATGAGTTAGGAAAAGAGAGTAAGATATATGGAGATACATGGAGAGAGCGTGGGAGGGAGCGAAAGAGAGTGGGGAGAAAGGAAGATATGTGTGAGAGAAGGTGAGAAATATTAAGACAATGTGAAAAGGTAGAGAGAGAGAAACACAAAGAGAGCTAAGAGTGTAATTGAAAGATAGAGAAGTAGGGAGAGGGCGAGAGAGTGCATGAGGGATAGAGTGAAAGAAGGAGAGAGATAGAGGGCAAATAATGAGAGAGAGATGTAATAGAGAGTGTTGAGAGAGAGCATGAGTGGAGCATGAGTGGCAAAGAGAAAGCAATAGAGATATAGAGGGACCTACTCCCTCACTTTATCTCTTTCACACTCTCTATTCTCTCTTCCACTCTCTCTTCCTCACTCCCTTTCTCTCTTTCATTCTCTCTTTCTTTTATTAACGCTCTCTCTCTTGCTCTCTCTCTCCTTGTGTCTTTCACACTCCCTCACTCCCCTAACTTTCACTAACTCTTTTTCTCTTTCTAGCTTCCCCTCTAGCCTTTTTTCCTTGCTACTATCTCTCTCTCTCACTCTCACGAACACATTCTAACTTCGCCCTCTTTCTTTCTCCATCACACACCCCTCTCCCACATTTATCAAGCCTCCTGTCCCTCCCTTCCTCTCTCTCTATGTCTTTGCCATGCTTTCTCCCTCTCTCTCCTTTCTAAATCTTTCTCTTTATGCCCCTTGCTCTCCATGGTGTCCTTCATAATATTCTTTCAATCATAACTTCTCTCACATTTTCTCTCTCAATCTCTTTAGTTCCCTTCTTTGCTCATTTTATTCTTTTTGTTTTTCTTCCTCCCTCACTCCTCTTTCTCTTTCTCCTATCTCTCTCTCTCTCACTCCCTCTCCCGTTCTCACTCTCCCTCCCTCTATCTCTTCCTCTCTATGGGTTTCTCATAATCTATATGTATATTTATTCTCTCCCTCTCTCAAAATATCTGTCTCCCTATTTATTTTTTCCCACTCTCTCACTTGTTAAATTCTTCTCCTATTTGTTGTCTCTCCTACTTTATTATGGTCTCTCGTCTCTAAATTTTTTCACCCACTATCACCCACTATTAAATTTTACTCACTCTTTCTTGCTCTCTTTCTCACTTTCTTTTGTTTTCTCTCCCTCTCTCTTAATCTCTTCCCCCCACCCTACCTCTCTATCACTGTCTCCCTCTTTCTATCACTCTCTTCTCTCCTAATTTCTCCTTCACTCACTCTCATCTTTTGTCACTCCTCTCGTTTCGACTTAGCTCACTTCCTACTCTCTTTCTCACTCTTTGTTATATCTTTCACTTACTCTCTGTACTGTTACTCTATCTTCTCTAATTATTTCTTTTCGTCCATCCTTCCAGTCTCTCTACTCTCTCCCCCTTCTCTCCCTCCCATTCTCACTTATGATTTCCTCTATCTCTCTCTCACACTTCTCTCCCACTCTCCCCCTTCCTTCTTCTCTCTCCCTTTATAACTCCTCTCTCACTCTTATATCATCCATTCTTTTGCTCTCCCTCTCTCTCCCTTTCTCAATCACTCTCTCTTGCTCTATCTTCCAACACTCTTTATTTCTCTCACACACTATCTCTCGCCCTCTCACTCCCTCTCCCTCTTCAATCTTCCTCATGAACTCCCATCACCTCTCTATTTCTTTCTCTTTATTACTTATGCTTCTCTTACACTCTAGTAAATCTCTCTTTCTCAGTCTTTTGCTCACTCTTATGTTGCCTTTATTCTCTCTCTTCCTCTCACTCTATCACTTGCTCTCTCTAGCTCTCCTCTCTATCTCCCATTCTCTCCCTCTATCTCCCCATTTCCTCTCTATTTCTTCCATCCCTCCCAATATTTGGATGAAGATATAAAGAGAGAGACTGTGTGAGAGAAAGCTGGAAGAAGAGAGAAAGGGACAAAGAGAGAGAGAGAGAAATAGAAGAGAAAGAGTTAGAGAAGAGAGCAATAATAATTAAAGAGAAAGTAAATAAATAGTGAGAAAGAGAGAGGAAGTGAGCAAAGTAGGAAGAGAGAGTGGGAGAGATAATGGTAGAGAAGGAGTGAGGGAATATCAAGAAAGAGAGAGTAAGCAAGAGGTAAATAAGAGAATGAGAGAGAATGAGAGAGTGCGATGAATAGTGAAAAGAGAAAGAGTGAGAGTCAGGGAGGGCAAGTGGAGAGAACATGATAGAGAGGAGGAAGGGAGGGAAGTGAGATAAATGGAGAAATAGAGAGGGGGGAAAGGAAGAGAAAGAGTGAGAGAGTAAGAGAGAAGGTAAGAGAGAAGGGGTGAGAGAATAGAGAGTGAGAGCAAGATGACGATTCAAAGAGGAAGAGAGAATAGAGATTGTGAAAGAGATAAAGACAGGTAGTAAGAGTGAGAGTGAAGCTGAAGGTAGAGAGTGGGGGAAGAGAGAGTAAGAGAAAGGGAGCAAGAGAGAATGATGGATGGAGCAAGAGAGAGGGAGAGGGAGAGAGAGAGCAATAAAGAAAGAGAGAGAGAAGAGATTGAGAGTAAGAGTGGTATTGAAATTAAAGAGAGTGAGGGAGGCAAGAAAGGGGAGAGAGACAAAAAGGGAAAGAAACAGTGAAAGAATAGAGAGTGAGATAAGAGAGGGAAACAGAGAGATATAGAAATAAGGGAGGGAGGGGGAGTAATAAAAATAAGAGAGAAGGGTGGGTGAGAAAGCAAAGAGATAGAGAATGAGAGGATGGTAGATAGAGAAGAGGAGTAATAAAAAATAAGAGAGAAGGGTGGGTGAGAAAGCAATGAGATAGAGAATGAGAGGAAGATAGATAGAGATTGAGTGATTGATATAGGGAGTCAAAGAGAGAGAAATGAGAGGAAGAGTGAGCAATGAGCGAGAGAGAGAGAAACATGTTGGGGAGTGAGAGACATAGTGAGACAGGAAGAGAGGGAGAAAGAGAGATAGAGGGAAAGAGTAACAAGAATTATAAGATAGCAAGAGATAGTAAGAAAACGAGAGAGAGAGAGAGAGAGAGAGAGAGAGAGAGAGAGGAATAGAAAGTGGGAGACATAGTAAGAAAGGGAGAGAGTGAGAAAGAGAGAGATAGAGGGCAAGAGTAAGGGAGAGAGAGAGAATGGGAGAGAGGGAGAGATTGAAGACAGTGAGAGAGAGATAGAGCATGAAAATTTAAGAGGGAGAGAGGGGAAGTGAGCTAGGAAATGATATTAAGCAAGATGGAGATAGGAAGTAAGCTGGTAGTGGGTGGAGAGAGAGAGAGAGAGAGAGAGAGAGAGAGATAGAGAGATTGAGACAGAGAGAGTGGGAGGGCGAGAAGTGGGATAGAGAGGGGAAAGAAAGGACGAGGAAGAGGAAGAGAGATATAGCGAGAAGAGAAAGTGAGAGAAGAGGGGTAAAAGGAAATGAACAGTAAGAGTGAGGGACATCATGAGTGGTAAAAAGAAAGAGATAGAGAAATAGAGGGAGGCTGTGAGAGAAATAAAGAGAAGAGAAAGTGTGAGAAGAGAGCACAAGAGAGAGGAATGGGAGAGAGCGATGGAGACAATGAGAGGGAAGAGTGAATTTGATTAAGTGCAAGAGGAGAGAAAGAAGAGTGACAATGGGAAAGGGAGAAAGATAGGTAAAGAGGGGGGCATTAAGATAGGGAGTGAGAGTAAGAGAATGAATAAAAAGGAGAGGAGAAGAAAAGAAGAGAGGGAGAGAGATTAAGATAGAGAGCGTGGGAGGGAGGGTAGCCGAGGGAGAGAATGAGAGAGAAAGGATGAGAGGGTGGGTGAGAGAAAGGGAGAGGGAGAGCAAGAGAGAAATAGAGAAAACTAAAAGTGAGAGAGAAGAGCTAGAGAGAGGGAATGAGAGAGAGCGATAAAAAAATAGAGAGAGAGAGAAAGGGAGTGAACGAGTGGGTGCAAGAGCAGAAAAAGAGGGAGATTGAGAGGGAGAGATGGATTGAAAAAGGAAGGTTTCATGGAGGAAGAAGAGATGTATGAGAGAAAATAATAAATAATGAGATGAATATGAGGAGAGAAAGCAAAATGTGAGAGCTACGGAGAGATAATGTGTGAGGGATGGAGTGTGAGAGAGCTCATGATAAATAGAGGGAAATAAAGAGTGAGTAAAGAGATGTATATAGAAGAAAGAGCAAGAGAGAGATAGAGAGGGGAAAAAGTGAGCATACAAATAACAAAGAAAGATGAAATAGAGAGTGAGAGAGAGAGAGAGAGAGCAAGAGAGTGAGTTAAGATAGGGATTGAAGAGTGGAGCGAAGGGAGAGAGGGTAAGGAAAAACTCAAGAGAGAAGAGAAACTCAGGGAAGATAGAGCAAAATATAATGAGTGTGAGGTAGATAGAGTTGAGGGAAATATGGACAGAGAGATGGAGGGAGAAAATACATAGCGAGAAATTAAATTAATGAAAGAGGGAAAGAGCGAAAGAGGGAGGGAGGAAGAGAGAGAGAGATGGTTGGAGAGAAAGAGTATTACAATAATAAGAGAGTGATAAAAGAGAGCAAGAGAGAATGTATCAGAGAGTGCAAGAAAAGAGTAATAGAGAAAGAAAAAGTGATAAAGCATAAATACAGAAAAGAGCGAGAGAGGAAGAGAGTGATGAAGAGAGAGATGGACGAAGGGAGTGAGAGGGATGGAAGAGAGTGGGAGTGAGAGAGAAACCAAGAGTGAAGAAGGGGTATGAATGAGCTTTGGTGGGAGAGATACGTAGGATGAAGAGAGTGAGAGAGATGGAGAGAGGGGGTACAGAATGAGATTTACTGGGAGAGAGGCTGGATGAATTGCATGTGGAGGGAGAGAGGAGGAGAGTGTATGTGAGAGAGAAAGATGGAGCGAGAGAGGGAGAGAGAGAGGGAGGGAAGGAATGAAGGGAGTGGGTAAGAGTGGGAGAGAATGATTAAGAGGAGAGAGAGGAGAGATGAGCAAGCGCAATAGAAGAGAGAGTGAGTCACAAAGAGTGAACATGGAGCAGAAAGAGAGGGAATGAGGGAGTATGTGTGACACTAAAACTGAAGAGATAGGAAGATAAAACAAGAAAGGGAGAGTGTGATAGAGAATTGGAGAGAAGACAGGGTGAGGGAAGGGAGCAGGAGAGAGGGAGAGGGTGAGCGAGTGAGAGAGGGACAAAGAGAAAGGGAGATAAGGAGAGTAGGAGAAAGAAAGGGATGGAGAGCGAGAGAGTGGTGGTGAGGGTTAAATTGAGTGTGATAAGAGAGATAGAAGAAAGGGCTAGAGAGAGATGAAAAGAGGTGGAACAGAGAGTGATAGAGAGGAGAGTTTGAGTAAAAAAGAGATATAGGAGGTATTAAGAGAGTTTAAAGAGAGAGAACGAAAGAGAAAGGAAGAGAGAGTCAATGGGATAGTGAGTGAAAGAGAATAAGAGATTGTTGAGAGAGAGAGGGGGACGGAGAGAGATAGTTGGTAGGAGAGGGAGGGAGGAAGTGATGAGATAAATGAGAGAGGAAGGGATAGAAGTAAGAGAGAGAGGAGAGAGGAAGTGGGGGAGGGAGTGATAGAATGTAGGAGAAATGAATGAAGAAAGGAATAAAGGAGTGTGTAAAAGAGAGTATATGATATAAAAAAAGAATAGAGTGTGAGAAAGAGATAGATTGAGAGAATACAATAGAGAGGTATAAAAAGAGGAGGGATAAAAATTTGTAACAAAGAGTGAGATAGAGAGTGAGAAATGGAGCTAATGAGCATGAGAAAGAGATTGAGAGAGAGAGAGAGAGAGTGTGTATGTAAGGGTGTGTGAGATGGAGAGAGAAGAGTAGGGAGTAAGAATGAAAGTGAAGCTGAAGAAAGAAATTTGGGGAATAAGAGAAGGGTGCAAGAGATAACGATAGATGGAGCAAGAGAGAGAGGTAGGGAGGGAGTGAGACAGAGAGAGAGAGAGAGAAAGGGAGAGAGAGGGCAAGAGAGAAAGAAAGAGAGAAGAGAGTGAGGGAGCCATGAAGGCAGAGAGAGACAAAAATAGAAATAAAGAAAGAATAGAGTGCAAGGTAAGTGAGGGAACATTGAGCAAAATAAGGAGAGGAGTGAAAGTAAATAATAATAAGAGAGAAGAGGGGGTGAGAAATAGAAGAGATAGAGAAAGAATGAGAGAAGGTTGAGAGATAGAGTGATGGATATAAGGAGATAAAAAGTAAGGAAAGAGAGACAAGAGAGCCAGAAAGAGCTAGTAAGCGAGAGAGAGAATCAAAAGAGAAAGTGAGACAGTGATAAATGAAGAGATTGAGAAAGAGAGACAAAAGGCAAGAGTAAATAGGGAAAATCTCTCTTTTCTGTCTCATTACTCAACTCTTTTTTCTCCTTCCAACTCCCTTTCTTGCTCCCTCCCGTCCTTATCTCTTCTCACTCTTCTCTGTCATTATTTCTTATTTTCTCTCGGACTTCTCTCTCTATCTCTTTCCCTTCCTCTCTCTCTTCTCTCTCTTTGTCTTCATATCTCTTACTCTATATCTAATTCACTTTATTCTTCTCCCTTTCTCTATCTTCATATCTCTCACTCTATCTCTTCTTCTATCTTTCTTCACTCTCTCATTCTCCCTCTACTCTCCCTCCCTCTATCTTTCTTTCACTCACTTTTAGTCTCCCACTCTCTCTTTTACCCACTCTGTTCTCTTCATATTTCACTTTTAGTCTCCCTTACATTCATTAGCTCCATTTCTCACTCTCTATCTCAATATCTCTCCCTCTCGCTCCCTCTCTCCTTCTCCATCTCCCTCTCTTCTTCTCTCCTTCTCACTCATTCTCTAACTTTCCATTTCTATCTGAATCTTACTCACAATTGTTTGCGCTATATTCCTCTCTCACTTCCTATCTCTCTCTCTCTTAAATCTTTCTTAATCTCTCTCCCTCTCTCATTCCCTCCCTCTTCAATCTCTCTCCTTCACTCCCTCTATCTCCTTCTTTCTCACTCCCTCCATTAATCTTGCCATATATTACTCTCTTTCTCACTCTATCGCCTTCTTACTTTGTCTCACACTTTCTATTATATTTCTCTCTCACTCTGTTTTGCTCTCTTTTCTCTCTCTTCACATTTCTTCCTATATCCATCACTCTAACCCTCTCTCCTTTCCTCTCATTCTCTCGTTCGCCCCCTCTTCTTTGTCATTGTTTATTAATTTCTCTCCTTCCCTCCCTCTTTCTCCCCCTCTCTCCATATTTTCTCTCTTTTTCTCTCTAGCTCCCTCTCTCATTCCCTCTCTTTCCTCTCACTCCCAATTAATGCTTCACTCACTCTTTCATTATATCTATCACACTAACTCTCTCTCCCTTCCTTTCATTCTATCTCTCTTCTCTCGCTCTCACCCCTTCTTCTCTGTCATTGTTTATTACTTTCTCCCTTTTTATCTCTCTTTCCCTCTCTTTCCTCACTTTCCATTCTTTCATTATTTCTCTCTCCATTCCTCGCTCCCTTATTCTTTTTTAATTTATCTCTTACACTTACTCCCTCACTCACCTTCTCTCTTTTTCTCTTGTACTCTCTCCTTTTCTCTCTCCTTTTCTCTCTCTCACTTTGCCTCCCTAACTCACTCTCTTACTCCTCTCCTACTCTATCTCTTTAGCTTCACTATCACTCCTAGTCCCACTCTTTATCTATTTCACACTCTATCCTCTCTTTCACCATCTATCGCTATCTCACTCGCACTCTTTATTCTCTGTCAAATTCTCTTACTCTTCTCACTCTTCTTCCTCTATACCCCCACTCTTTTTCTCTATTCCTCTCACTTCCCTCCTTCGTCGATCTCTCTAACACTCTCTACAATTTTCCTTTACTAGCTATCTCTCTTTTCTCCATCACCCTCTCAATCTCTCTCATTCTCTTATTCTCCCTTCCTTTATCTTGCTCACTTTCTCGTTCACTATCTTGACTCATTATCCTTCTCTCCCTATATCTCTCTAACTACCACCTCCTACTTCGCACCCTTCTTCTCCTCTCCCTCTCCCTCTTCCTCTCCCTCCCTCCCTAATCTTTTTATCTCTCTTGCTCTCTCGCTCTACGTTTAACCATCTCTCTCTCCACCTTCTATTCTCATACTTTCCCTCACTGTCTTTCCTTTCATTCTCTCTCTTACTCTCCCTCATTCTATCTTTCTCTTCTTCTCTCTATCTATACTCTAACACTTTCGTTCCTCTACCCCTATCATCTCTCTCTCCCATCTTTCTTTTGTCTCTACCTTGCTCTCCCTCTGTCTTTCACTCTCTATTTCACCTTCATTAATGCATTGTTGTTCAGTCAATCTCTGTTAATCTCTCTTCTATCACTTTCTTCTCTCATTACACAACACTTTTTTCTCCTTCCAACTCCCTTTCTTACTCCCTCCCCTCCTCCCTTTCTCCCTCTCTCTTTCGATCCTTCTCTCTTTTCACACTTCTCACTCATTATTTCTTACTTTCTCTCACACTTCTCTCTAACTCTCTCCCTTCTTCTCTCTTCTCTCTCTACCTTCATATCTCTCACTCTATATCTATTTAACTTTCTTCTCCCTTTCTTCTCTGTCTTGCTCCATATTTGTTGCTCTATCTTCCTTCACTCTCTCTTATATCTCCATATATCTCTCATTCTCACTTCGCTCTCCCTCCTTCTCTCTCTTTACTTTCACTCACCTTATCTCCCACTCTCTCTTTTACCCACTCTCTCTTCTCTCCCTTTATCCCTCATTACTACTCTCTCTCTCCCTCCCGCTTTCGCTCCTTTCATCCCTCTCATTCTCCTATGTTTTCTCCCTCTCTTGCTCATTCACTCTTTCCCACTCCCCCACTCTCTCTTCTCTCTATTTCTTTCTCACACTCTCTCCCTTTCTTCGTCCCTCTTTCTATCTCTTCAGTTCGACTCTCACTCCTACTCGCTCATTCTCCCTCTCTTTCTCGTTCCATATTCATTTTCTCTCGCTCTCTTCTACTGCTCTCTCTCTCCACAGTCCTTTCTTAATCTATCTCCTTCTCTCCCCTACTCTTGCTTCCTTACCTCTGACCTTCTCTCTTCCACTCTCATTCTTTCCTTCTCACTCTCACACGCTCTCCCCCTCTCTCCGTCTCGCTCTCTTTCACTTCATCCCCCTCTCTCTCCCATTACTCTCATTTTATACCCCCATCTCTCTCACACTCTATATATATCTTCATCCACTCCTTCTCTTCTCTCTCACACTCCCTTTCTCCCTCAGTTACATTCTTTTCCATCCTTCTGACTCCCTCCATCTATCTCTCTCTTTCTCACTCTCTCCCGCTGTTGCACTTTTCTCTATTATGCCTTATTCTCTTTTTCATTTCTCTATTGCTCTATATGTCTCTCTCGCACACTCTCTACTGCTCTCTCTCTTCACTCACTTATCACTTCACATAATCTTTCCCTCCAATCATCTCTCAGCCTCTCCCTATCTCCCTCTTTCATTAATTCAGTCTCTCAATCTCTCTTGCTCGCTCTTACCCTCCCTCTCTCTCCATATCTCCCTCTATATCTCCCTCTCTCTACTTCTGACTCACTTTCTTTTACATTATCTTCCATGAGACTCTCCTTACCCTCTCTCACTCTCTCTCCCTCGCTCACTCTTCAGTTCCTATCTTCTCTCCCTCTCTTGCTTTCTCTCACTCTCCTTTTCATTTCTCTTTGTTTTTTTGCTCTCTTTCCACCCTTTCTATCCCTCTCTTTTTCCCTTTCTTCTATCTCCCTCTCCTCTCTCTCTTTAATCTCTCTTTCTCACCCTTTATCTCTCACTCTCTCTCACTCTCCCTCCCTCTCACTCTGTGTCTCAATTGCTCTCACATCTTGCTCTCCCCCTCATATTTTTCTCATTATTTCTTATTTTCTCTTATAAATCTCTCTTTCCTCCTTGATCCCTCCCTCAATCAATTTCTCATTCTTTCTCTTTCTCCACTCTCCCTATTCTACTCCTCTCTTTATCTCACCTTGCACTCACACCTTCACTCCCTCTCCCTCTCATTTTCTTTATCGCTCTCTTTCATTCCCAATCTCTTGCTCTCTCTTATCTCACTTTCACTTTTCTCTATTTCTCTCATTTTCTCCCTCTGCTACCCTCACTCCCACTCTTGAACTCTCTCTCATCCTTTCTCCCTCATTCTCTCCCTCCGCTACCCTCCCTCCCACTCTCTCCATCTCAATCTCTCTCCCTCTCTCCCTCACTATCTCCCTCTCTTCCTCTCTTCATCACAGTCATTCTCTTAATCTCCCTCCCAATCTACAAATTGCTCATTATTTTTTCCTCTCTCTTCATCTCGCTCCTCTCTCCCCCTCTTTGATCTTTCTTGCTCTCTACCTCTCTCACACCCTCTCTCTCATCAATCTCTCTCATTCTTTACCTTTATTTCCCCCTTCATCACTCTCTCCCTTACTCTTACCGTCTATCTGTCTCTTTCTCACTCTTTCTCTTTTTCACTATGTTTCCAACCTTCTCTTATCTTTCACTCTCTTGCTCCCGTTCTTTGTTACTCTCTTTTCTTTCTCTTTACTCAGTCTCTCTTCTCAGTAATTTTTTTATTACTTAGTCTCTCTTCCTATATCCCTCGCTCACCTTCTTTTTCTCTCTCTCTCCCTTTGTCTCTCCCTTTCTCTCTCTTTTACTCTCTCACTTTTCCTTTCTATCTCTCTCTTGCTTCTTTTCTCTTACTTTAACTTCAGATTCACTCTAACTCTGACACCCTCTCTTCATCCCTTGCACACTCTCTATTATGTGTTCCAGTTTCTATCACTATATCGCTCACACTCATTATTCTCTGTCAACTTTTCTCTTACTATTCTCACTACTCTTCTTTTATCCCCCACTCTCTTTCTCTATTTCTCTCACTTCCTTTGTCACTCTCTCTCAAACTCTCTTCCACCTTCCAATCTTCTTTCTCTCTCAATCTCTCTCTCTCTCTCATTCTGTATTGTCCCTCCTCTCTCTTGCTCACTCTCTCCTTCTCTATCTTGACTCATTCTCCATCTTTCCCTATATCTCTCTCACTCTCACTTCCTCCTTTGCTCCCTTCATCTCCTCTCCCTCTCCTTCTGTTTCTCCTCTCTTCTTCTCTCCCTCTCTAACCCTCTAAATTTAGCAATGTCTCTCTCCACCTCCTATTCTCATACATTCTCTCCCTCTCTCTTTTTATCATGCTCTCTCTTACACTCCCTCCCTTGTCTCTCTCTTTCTCTATATATATATCCTCTGGAACTTTCTCTTTTTCTACCACCAAATATCTCTCTCTCCTATCTCTCTTCTTTTATAAACACTTTCACTCCCTCCCTTGTTCTCCCTCTCTCTCACACTCTATTTCACCTTCATTATTTCATTGTTTCTCAATCAATCTCGCTTAATCTCTCTTTTATCCCTCTACCTTTGCTCTATCCCTCTTTTCTTCCTTCTTCCCTCGCTCGCACTCTCTCTCCCTTCCCACACTCTTAATATCTTTTTTTCTCTCTTGTCCCTCTCTCTTTCCATTTCTTATATACTCTTCTCCCCCTCAGTCTATTTCTTTATTTCTATCTAAATTTCTATTATTTTCTTGTATTGTTCTTTTTATCGCTCACTCTCTCCCTCTATCATTCTCACTCCCTCATTTATGCCCTCTCTAGGTATTTCCTATGTAGCTTATTCTTCTCTCTCCATTTCACAAACTCATATGCTCTCACTCTCTCTCAATTTCTCTCCTTCTTGCTCTCATTAGCTCCATTTCTCGCTCTATCACACTCTCTGTTACCATTTTTTTCTTTATAGTTCACTCTCTCCTCTCCCTCCGTTACTCTATTTTTCTCTCTTCTCTCACTATCCTCTTCCATATTATTTTCTCTTAATATCTATCTTTCTCGCCCTCTATGATATTTTTCTATCTTATACTCCTTTTCACACTCTCCTTTGTCACTTTACTTCTCTCTTTTCTCTTGCTTTTCTCTTGCTTTTCTCTCACTCTATCGCACTCTCTCCAACTTCCATCCCTCCCTCTCTCATGCTCTGTCTTCTCTCCCTCCCTTCTTCTCCCTCCCTTTATCCCTCTCCGTCTCCCATTCTCATTTTATACCCCCACTCTCTCACACTCTATCTATATCTTCATCCACTCCTTCTCTTCTCTCTCACTCTCCCTTTCTCCCTCAGTTGCATTCTTTTCCATCTTTCTGACTCCCTCCATCTATCTCTCTCTTTCTCACTCTCTCCCTCTCTTGCACTTTTCTCTGTTATGCCTTATTCTCTTTTTATTTCTCTATTGCTCTATTTTTTCTCTCGCACACTCTCTACTGCTCTCTCTCTCTTCACTCACTTATCACTTCACATAGTCTTTCCCTCCAATCATCTCTCAGCCTCTCCCTATCTCCCTCTTTCATTAATTTAGTCTCTCACTCCCTCTTGATCGCTCTTACCCTCACTCTCTCTCCATATCTACCTCTATATCTCCCTCTCTCTACTTCTCACTCACTTTCTTTTACTTTATCTTCCTTGAGACTCTCCTTACCCTCTCTCACTCTCTCTCCCTCGCTCACTCTTCGGTTCCTATCTTCTCTCCCTCTCTTGCTTTCTCTCACTCTCTTTTTCATTTCTCTTTGCTTTTTTGATCTCTTCCACCCTTTCTATCTCTCTCTATTTCCCTTTCTTCTATCTCCCTCTCCTCTCTCTTCTTACTCACTCTTTCTCTCCCTCTATCTCTCACTCTCTCTCTCACTCTCCCTCCCTCTCACTCTCTTTCAATTGCTCTCACATCTTGCTTTCCCTCTCATATTCGTCTCATTATTTCTTATTTTCTCTTATACATCTCTCTTTCCTCCTTGATCCCTCCCTCATTCAATTCCACATACTTTCTCTTTCTCCACTCTCCCTATTCTACTCCTCTCTTTATCTCACCTTGCACTCACACCTTCACTCCCTCTCCCTCCCTCTCATTTTCTTTATCGCTCTCTCTCATTCCCAATCTCTTGCTCTCTCTTATCTCACTTTCACTTTTCTCTATTTCTCTCATTCTCTCCCTCCGCTACCCTCCCTCCCACTCTCTCCATCTCAATCTCTCTCCCTCTTTCCCTCACCATCTCCCTCTCTTCCTCTCTCCATCTCAGTCATTCTCTTAATCTCCCTCCTTATCTACACATTGCTCATTATCTTTTCCTCTCTCTCTTCATCTCGCTCCTCTCTTCCACTCTTTGATCTTTCTTACTCTCTACCTCTCTCTCTCACACCCTCTCTCTCATCAATCTCTCTCATTATCTACCTTTATTTCCCCCTTCATCACTCTCTCCCTTACTTTTGTCGTCTATCTGTCTCTTTCTCACTCTTTCTCTTTTTCACTATGTTTCCAACCTTCTCTTATCTTTCACTCTCTTGCTCCCATTCTTTGTTACTCTCTTTTCTCTCTCTTTACTCAGTCTCTTGTCTCAGTCATTTTTTTATTACTTAGTCTCTCTTCCTATATCCCTCGCTCACCTTCTCTTTCTTTCTCTCCCTTTCTCTCTCTTTTACTCTCTCACTTTTCCTTCATATCTCTCTCTTGCTCCTTTTCTCTTACTTTCACTTCAGCTTCACTCTAACTCTGACTCCCTCTCTTCATCCTTACACACTCTCTATTCTCTCTTCCAGTTTCTATCACTATCTTGCTCGTACTCATTATTCTCTGTCAACTTCTCTCTTACTACTCTCACTACTCTTCTTCTATCCTCCACTCACTTTCTCTATTTCTCTCACTTCCTTCCTTTGTCACTCTCTCTCACACTCTCTTCCACCTGCCAATCTTCTCTCTCTCTCTCTCTCTCTCTCTCTCTCTCTCTCTCTCTCTCTCCATCTTCCTCATTCTCTCTCTCATTCTTTATTGTCCCTCCTCTCTTTTGCTCACTCTCTCCTTCTCTATCTTGACTCATTCTCCATCATTCTCTATATCTCTCTCACTCTCACTTCCTCCTTTGCTCCCTTCCTCTCCTCTCCCTCTCCTTCTGTTTCTCCTCTCTTCTTCTCTCCCTCTCTAACCCTCTAAATTTAGCAATATCTCTCTCCACCTCCTATTCTCATACATTCTCTCCCTCTCTCTTTTATCATGCTCTCTCTTTCACTCCATCCCTTGTCTCTCTCTTTCTCTATATATATATCCTCTGGCACTTTCTCTCCTTCTACCACCAAACATCTCTCTCTCCTATCACTCTTCTTTTATACACACTTTCACTCCCTCCCTTGTTCTCCCTCTCTCTCACGCTTTATTTCACCTTCATTATTGCATTGTTTCTCAATCAATCTCGCTTAATCTCTCTTTTATCGCTCTACCTTTGCTCTCTCCCTCTTTTCTTCCTTCTTCCCTCGCTCGCACTCTCTCTCCCTTCCCACACTCTTAATATCTTTTTTTCTCTCTTGTCCCTCTCACTCTTTCCCTTTTTTATATACTCTTCTCCCCCTCAGTCTATTTCCTAATTTCTATCTAAATCTCTATTATTTTCTTGTATTGTTCTTTTTATCTCTCTCACTCTCTCCCTCTATCATTCTCACTCCCTCATTTATGCCCTCTCTAGGTCTTTCCTATGTAGCTCACTCTTCTCTCTCCATTTCACAAACTCATACGCTCTCTCTCTCACTCTCTCTCCCTCTTGCTTTCATTAGCTCCATTTCTCACTCTATCTCACTCTCTATTACCATTTTTTCCATTATCATTCAATCTCTCCTCTCCCTCCCTTGCTCTATTTTTCTCTCTTCTCTCACTATGCCCTTCCATATTATTTTCTCTTAATATCTATCTTTCTCACCCTCTATTATATTTTTCTATCTTATACTCCTTTTTACACTCTCCTTTGTTGCTTCTCTTCTCTCTTTTTTCTTGCTTTTCTCTCACTCTATCGCACTCTCTCTCTTTCTTTCATCCCTCCCTCTCTCATTCTCCGTCTTCTCTCCCTCCCTTCTTCTCCCTCCCTTTATCCCTCTCCGTCTCCCATGCTAATTTTATACCCCCTCTCTCAGACTCTATCTATATATTCATCCACTCCTTCTCTTCTCTCTCACTCTCCCTTTCTCCCTCAGTTGCATTCTTTTCCATCCTTCTAACTCCCTCCATCTATCTCTCTCTTTCTCACTCTCTCCCTCTCTTGTACTCTTCTCTGTTATGCCTTATTTTTTTTTATTTCTCTATTGCTCTGTATGTCTCTCTCGCACACTCTGTACTGCTCTCTCTCTTCACTCACTTATCACTTCACATAGTCTTTCCCTCCAATCATCTCTCAGCCTCTCCCTATCTCCCTCTTTCATTAATTCAGTCTCTCACTCCCTCTTGATCGCTCTTACCCTCCTTCTCTCTCCATATCTACCTCTATATCTCCCTCTCTCTACTTCTCACTCATTTTCTTTTACTTTATCTTCCTTGAGACTCTCCTTACCCTCTCTCACTCTCTCTCTCCCTCGCTCACTCTTCAGTTCCTATCTTCTATCCCTCTCTTGCTTTCTCTCACTCTCTTTTTCATTTCTCTTTGTTTTTTTGCTCTATTTCAACCCTTTCTATGCCTCATTATTTCCCTTTCTTCTATCTCCCTCTCCTCTCTCTCTTTACTCTCTCTCTCTCTCTCCCTCTATCTCTCACTCTCTCTCTCTCATTCTCCCTCCCTCTCACTCTCTCTCAATTACTCTCACATCTTGCTCTCCCCCTCATATTCGTATCATTATTTTTTATTTTCTCTTATACATCTCTCTATCCTCCTTGATCCCTCCCTCATTCAATTCAACATTCTTTCTCTTTCTCCACTCTCCCTATTCTACTCCTCTCTTTATCTCACCTTGCACTCACACCTTCACTCCCTCTCCCTCCCTCTCATTTTCTTTATCGCTCTCTCTCATTCCCAATCTTTTTCTCTCTCTTATCTCACTTTCACTTTTCTCTATTTCTCTCATTCTCTCCCTCCGCTACCCTCCCTCCCACTCTTGAACTCTCTCTCATCATTTCTCCCTCATTCTCTCCCTCCGTTACCCTCCCTCCCACTCTCTCCATCTCAATCTCTCTCCCTCTCTCCCTCACCATCTCCCTCTCTTCCTCTCTCCATCTTAATCATTCTCTTAATATCCCTCCATATCTACACATTGCTCATTATCTTTTCCTCTCTCTCTTCATCTCGCTCCTCTCTCCCCCTCTTTGATCTGTTTTGCTCTCTACCTCTCTCACACCCTCTCTCTAGTAAATCACTCTCATTCTCTACCTTTATTTCCCCCTTCATCACTCTCTCCCTTACTCTTGCCGTCTATCTGTCTCTTTCTCACTTTTTCTCTTTTTCACTATGTTTCTAACCTTCTCTTATCTTTCACTCTCTTGCTCCCTTTCTTTGTTACTCTCTTTTCTCTCTCTTTACTCAGTCTCTCTTCTCAGTCATTTTTTTATTACTTAGTCTCTCTCCTATATCCCTAGCTCACCTTCTCTTTCTCTATCTCTCTCCCTTTCTCTCTCCCTTTCTCTCTCTTTTACTCTCTCACTTTTCCTTCCTATCTCTCTCTTGCTCCTTTTCTCTTACTTTCACTTCAGCTTCACTCTAATTCTGACTCCCTCTCTTCATCCCTTACACACTCTCTATTCTCTCTTCCAGTTTCTATCACAATCTCGCTCACACTCATTATTCTCTGTCAACTTCTCTCTTACTATTCTCACTACTCTTCTTCTATTCCCCACTCTCTTTCTTTATTTCTCTCACTTCCTTCCTTTGTCACTCTATCTCACACTCTCTTCCACCTTCCAATCTTCTTTCTCTCTCTCTCTCTCTCTCATTCTTTATTGTCCCTCCTCTCTCTTGCACACTCTCTCCTTCTCTATCTTGACTCATTCTACATCTTTCCCTAAATCTCTCTCACTCTCACTTCCTCCTTTGCTCCCTTCATCTCCTCTCCCTCTCCTTCTGTTTCTCCTCTCTTCTTCTCTCCCTCTCTAACCCTCTAAATTTAGCAATATCTCTCTCCACCTCCTATTCTCATACATTCTCTCCCTCTCTCTTTTTATCATGCTCTCTCTTACACTCCCTCCCTTGTCTCTCTCTTTCTCTATATATATATCCTCTGGCACTTTCTCTTCTTCTACCACCAAATATCTCTCTCTCCTATCTCTCTTCTTTTATACACACTTTCACTCCCTTCCTTGTTCTCCCTCTCTCTCACACTCTAGTTCACCTTCATTATTGTATTACTTCTCAATCAATCTCGATTAATCTATCTTTTATCGCTCTACCTTTGCTCTCTCCCTCTTTCTGTCCTTCTTCCCTCGCTCGCACTCTCTCTCCATTCCCACACTCTTAATATCTTTTTTTTTCTCTCTTGTCCCTCTCTCTCTTTCCCTTTCTTAAATACTCTTCTCCCCCTTAGTATATTTCCTTATTTCTATCTAAATCTCTATTATTTTCTTGTATTGTTCTTCTTATCACTCTCACTCTCTCCCTCTATCATTCTCACTCCCTCATTTATGCCCTCTCTAGATCTTTCCTATGTAGCTCAGTCTTCTCTCTCCATTTCACAAACTCATACGCTCTCACTCTCTCTCAGTCTCTCTCCCTCTCTCTCAGTCTCTCTCCCTCTTGCTCTCATTAACTCCATTTCGCGCTCAATCTCACTCTCTATTACCATTTTTTTCTTTATCCTTCACTCTCTCCTCTCCTCCCTTGCTCTATTTTTCTCTCTTCTCTCACTATCCCCTTCCATATTATTTTCTCTTAATCTCTATCTTTCTCGCCCTCTATTATATTTTTCTATCTTATACTCCTTTTTACACTCTCCTTTGTTGCTTCTCTTCTCTCGTTTCTCTTGCTTTTCTTTCACTCTATCACACTCTTTCTACTACTTCCATCCCTCCCTCTCTCATTCTCCGTCTTCTTTCCGTCCCTTCTCCCTCCCTTTATCCCTCTCCGTCTCCCACTCTCTCTCACACCCTCTCTTTCAAATCTCTCCCATTTTCCCTCACTTTTTACCCTCACTCATTTACTCTTACTGGACCTTCCCTCAGTCTCTCTTCTTACCCTCTCTCTCATTCACTCTCTCTTCCACTCCCTCTCTTACTCTCTCTTTGAAACCTTCCACTGCCTCATTATACCTCTTTTTCGCACTCACTATCATCCCCCTCTCTCTCACACTTTATTCCACCTCTTTTTATCCCTCTCTCTCATTCTCTCTTCTGTCTCTCTCCTTTGTTGCTCCCTTTATCCCTCCTAACTCTCTCTCGCTCTCCCTCCGGCATTCACTCCCTTCATCCCTCTCTTTCTCATGCTCTTTTTATCTCCCTCTCTCTTGATCCCTTTCTTGCTCGGTCACTCATTGCCTCTCTTCCGCTTTTTCTTTCGTCACTCTCACTTCTCTCTATTTCTATCTCACACTCTCCTCCTTTCTCCCCCCCTCTTCCTCTCTCTTCAATTTCACTCTCACTTCTCTCTATTTCTATCTCACACTCTCCTCCTTTCTCCCTCTCTCTTCCTCTCTCTTCAATTTTACTCTCACTCTTACTCACTCATTTCCCTTTCTCCTTCTCGTTCTATATTCATCTCGCATTTACTCTCTCTTATACTACTCTCTCTCCACTCTCTCCTGTCAATCTCTCACACTTGTGCTCTATCTCCTCTTTATTATTTCTCCCTCCCACCCCCTCTCCCTCCCTACCTCCCTCCCACTCTATCTCGTACCTTTTTTGCAAGTTCTTCCCTATCTCTCTCTCTCCCTCTTGCACTCCATCACTTCCCACATCCCTTTCTCTCAACCTCATATATTCCCTCACATTCTCTCTATCAATCTGTTTTGCTCCCTTTCTTGCTCTTCCTCACTCTCTCTGTTTCCCCTACATTTTTTATTACTATTTTTCACAATCTCCTCTTTTTTTGCCCTTATCTCTCTATCGTGGTCTTTTTTCTATACATCCAAAACATCTCTATTTCACTATTTCTCACATTCTCTTACATTCTATCTCTCTCTTCCTCCCTCTCTCCCTCTTTCACACCATCCCTCCCTCTCTCCCCCCTTTCTTTCACAAACAAGCTCTATCTTTTCATCTCCCACACACTCTCTCACTTTTACTCCCCTTCTCGTTCCGTACCTCTCTCTCAAATTTCACTCTCTCTTATTCTCTCTCCCTCACTCCATCTCTCTCTCCAAACTCTTGTTTCTCTTGATTTATCTCTCTCCTCCTGCACTCTCTCCTTCCTACTCTCCTCCCTCTATCTCTTCTCTCTCTCACACACTCTCACTCCATCACACACTCTCTCTCATTTGCTCTCACATCTTGCTCTCTCCCCTTAAATCCATCTCGTTTTTTCTTATTTTCTCTAATACATCTTTCTTTTCTCTTTGGTCCCTCCCTTTCCAAAGTGGAAAGAGAGAGTTGTGACATAGTGAGTGAGGTAGAAAGAAAGGTAAGAAGGATTGGAAGAGGGAGGGATTGAGAGGAAAGAGATATGTATGAGAGAAAATAAGAAATAATGAGATGGATTTGAGGGGAGAGTGCAAGATGTAAGAACAATTGAGAGAGTGTGTGTGATGGAGAGAGAGAGAGAGAGAGAGAGAGAGAGAGAGAGAGAGTGAGAGAGTGAGAGAGAGAAAGAGCAAGTAAAGAGAGAGAAGAGAGGGTGATAGATGAAAAAGCAAGAGAGGATAGAGGGAGGGCAAGAGAGCAAGAAAATGATAAAGAGAGATGAAATAAAGTATGAGGAGTGAGCAAGAGAGGGAGTGAACTAGAAACAAAGAGATAGAGGGAGGGAGGGACTGATGGGATTGATGGGAGAGCTGGAGGGTGAAAAGGAGAGAGAGTGAGACAAAAATAGATAGAGAAGAGAGACTAAGGGAAGATAGACAAAAGTTTTGAAGTTAAAGGTTGAGAGGGATATATAGAGTAAGATATAGAAAGCGATAGATGGAGAAGGGAGATAAAGAGACCAAAGCTGAGAGAGAGAGAGAGGGAAGGGGGAAGAGATTGGGCGATAGATAGAGAGAAAGTGAGTAAAGAGATAGGAGGGTGTGATAAAAGAGAACAAGAGAGAGTGTGTGAGGGAGGAAGAGAGGGTGAGAGTAAAAGAGAAAGCAAAGCCATAACAAGAGAAATGAACGAGAAAGGGAGAGAGTGAGAAACAAGGAGACAGTAGGGGAGTGAGAGAGATTGAAGAGTGGAAGTGAGAATAAGAGAGAAGAGAGAGTGATGGAAGATATAGAGAGAGTGAGCGAGAGGGAGCGAGGAGGTAGATAATGTGATTTTGAGAGAGAGAGCAAGAATGAACCAAAAGAATGTGCGAGTGGGAGACTGATAGTGTGCTTGAGAGTGAGACAGAGAGAGGGAGAGAGAGGGAGGGGAGGAAGGAAGCAAGAGACAGGGGGACAGAGGGAGAGAAAAGTTAAGAAGTGAGAGAGAAGAGCGAGAAACATAAGCTAGAGTGTGTGAAAGAGACTAAACAAAGAAAGAATGAGGGAGAGAGGGAGTAAGAGTAAGAGTTAATCTAAACAGAGAGAAGGAGGGAGCAAGAAAGGAATTGAGTGTGAACGACAAATAGAGAGAAGAGATTGTGAGGAAATAAAGAGTGTGAGAGAGGGAGAGATTGAGCAAGCAAGCGTGGGATCAAGAAAGAGAGCGACAAGGAGTGTGGGAGAAAGAGAGGGATTAAGGGAGTGAAAGAGGTAGGAGAGTGAGTGAGAGGTGGTGAGGGATAATTGGAGGGTTGGTCAAATGTGAGAGACATACGTGACTGTGGGAGAGAGATAAAGCGAGATGGAATAGAAAGAGAGAGAGAGATGAAGGTAGCGAGTGAGAAAGAGAGACAATAAGAGGAACTAATATGGTTTAAAGAGAGAGTGCATGGGAGAGAGAGTGAGAAAGAAGGCTATGGAAAGATCGAGTAAGATTAGTGAGTGAGGGTTAAAGAGAGGGAAGAACGGGAGAATGGTTATAGAGAGGGAGCAAGAGAGAGGGAGAAAGAGAGGGAGATAGCGATGGAGAGGGAGGGAGGGAGGGAGGGAGGGAGAGAAGAGAGAGAAAGAGAGAGCTAGGGATGGAAGTTAGAGAAGGGGAGAGAGAGAGAGGAGGATAAAATAAGAGAAAGAGTAAGAGGAAAGAGTGAAAAGAAAACAACAAAGCAGAGTGCAAAGGAGGGTATAAGTCATAAACAACGAAAAGAGTGTGAGGAAAAGGGAGAGTGGGAGAGAGAAAAATAGAGAAGAGGATATACAGTGAAGAATGGAGCGAGGGAGAGATAGGAGAGAGTGAGCGAGAAAGAACATAGTAGTAAGAGAGAGTGAGATAGAGAGCAAGAAATGGAGATTTAGACAGGAGAGGGAGAAATATTGAGAGACAGAGAGAGAAGAGTGAGCTAGAATGAGGAGATGTAGAGAGTTCGCAAATGAGGATGCAAGAATTATAGAGGGAGAGAGTGAGAGCCACAAGAGTGAAAAAAGATATCAGGATGGTGCGAAGGGAGAGAGATTGTGAGCTAGGGAGGGAGGAAGGGAAGAGGGAGATAGAGGGCAAAAGATGAAAGAGAGTGAGGGAGGGATCAAGAAAGGGAGCTAAAGAGATTGAGATAGAGAGATATAACATGGGAGAATGTATGAGGGTGAATAGAGGGTGGGAGAGGAAGGAACTGAGTGAGAAAGAGAGTTAGAGGGAGGGAGTTAGATGTATTTAAGAGAGTAGTGAGAAAGTGATAGAGTGTGAAAAGGAAATAAAGAGGAAGAGAGACTGAGAAAAAAGGAGAGAATAGAAGAATTGAGAGAAAGAGAGAGAACATGAGAGAGGGAGAGACAGAGGAGGGGGAGGAAGAGTGGGAAAGAGACAGTTGGAGGGATGGAAGGAATAGAGAGGGAGAGAGAGTGGGGGATATAGGAAGATAAAAAGTGAGATGAAAGAGAGAAGTGAAAGCAACAATAAAGAGAGCAAAAGAAAGCATAAGAAATGAAAAGAGAATAGAGTGCAAGAGAGAGTGAGGGCGAGTGAATAATGGAGATGAGGATTGTTGACCTCATTTTTGATGAGGTCTTCTCTTCTTCTTTTTAGTACTTAGGATCTAGCCTTAGGCTTTTCCTTTGACTATCTTAGAGGACTAGAATTGGGATCCACCATCTAGAATTTCAAACCACTTCTTAACTCCTGCAAACTCCATGAAACTTGACCGTAGACCCCTAATCACCTAGAGGGTTGAAATCGAAAGGTGGAAGTTTAAAGGATGAGTTCCTATAGGACTCTTTGGCCTTAGGACTGCCCTGGGTGGCCTGGTCTGGTGAAGGGCTGACTTACACACACACTACACTTATACACTACACTTTCACATACCTCCTAAAACCACACCCATACCTAACTTGACCTCCTGACTCATGTAGGTGATTCACATGGATGGTCCTTAACCCCTAAGCCTTTGGCTAAGAGGGTTAGGAACAACATAGTGAATGCCTCAAATGAGTCCCTTCATGGCTCATGTGGGCTTGATATGACTTCATGGCTCATGTGGGCTTGATATGACTTCATGGCTCAACAAAAATGATTTCATTCCACTCAAATTTACCCAATCTTTAATTTTCCAAATTTTCAGTTTTTGACCCCCGGGACCCTACACCCGCTTAACCTACCCAAAACCATCGAAACTACCCAAATTTCTCAAAAAATTTCCAAATCACCCAAAATCCCCCAAAATCAATTCCAAACATTTCCACATCACTCAAATTGACCATCCATACCCAAAAATATCAAAAATTCCAAGAAAACCTCCCAATACCCTCCAAATACCCAAAATACCCCTCTTGACCCAAAAATCCAAAAATTCAGAAAATTCCCAGAAAATTCCAGAATATCTAAAATATTCCTAATTTCATTTTGCTCAACTACACCATGGGCCAATTTTGTCAATTTACCCTACGTTTGTCAAAACCCCGATTTGACCCATTTTAACCACTAAGTGAATCCAATCTCAAACCAAACCTACCCAATTGACCCAAATTCTGGTCCAATTCAATCCTAAACTTCAATTCAACATTCCCAACACCAATCTAGACCAAATCCAAGTCCAATTTGATTGAAATTTGGATCCAATTTCACTTTTGGCCTTAAAGCCCAATTTGAACCCATGACCCAAACCTAACCCAAACTCACCCAATTCAACTCCAATTAACCCCAAATCTTTTCTAAATCCTCCTTAGCACCCCCACAAGCAAAACAATAACATGATTTGCCCAAAATTTGGACCCAAACCCCACTCAAATTCAACCCAAAGCTAAAAGGCCCAATTTTGACCTAAACCCAAACCTAACCCAAATGAGCCCAAACCCCAAAATCAAAGCCCAACCAAAGACAAAACCTCTTTGAAACACTCCCATAAACATTTCTCAACATTAATTTTACATCAATTTCAACCCTAGACCAACATTGGCCCAACTTGGCCCATTTTGGCCTATATTGGCCCATTCACCTAAAGAGCCCAAATTAAACCCAATTCAAACCCAAATCACCCCCAATTTGCTTCAAGTCACTCATGACACATCCATAAGCTAAACCCAACAATTATTTGGCCCAACCTCTTTACAAAATTCCCATCCATAAATTCATTTTTTAAACTTAAAGGCCCATTCTTTAAAACATTTTAAAAGCCCATCTTTTACCACATCCAAAGGCCCAAAATTGGTCCCAAAGCCCATATGACATTTCCCCTCATCATACTTTCAATCAAAATCATCCCTAAGTCCTAAACCAATGATCAAATAATTCTAAATGAAGCTTCATCCAAATTTCCACCAAATTATCCAAAATCCTTAAAATCCATTTTTATGAAATTGACCAAACTTTTTGCCAAGCCAAAGGTGAGCCATGAAGCCATGCATGAGCTACATGTGAGCCATGAGAGCTTTATACACTCCACCATGCCATATTGGGTAAGAAGAGGGAGGGCTTTCCTTAATCCCTAAAGCTCATTAGCCTTAATCATGTTTCTCCTAAAATTAAATTTAATCCAAATATATTTGGATGGAGACTTCTCCATGCCAAACCAGCTGATCCCTTTGATCCCCCCACAGCATCCAAAGCCACCTTGAAGGGTGCACCAAGCCCAAATAGGTGGATTGACCCATTTAGACTCAAAACTAGCCATGCCCCATTCTACTTTGAATCAAAGCCTTTACACATGGCAATTGCCAACTGCTTGCACCAAGTCCCAGCCACGACCCACTGACCTTGAGGGTGACCCATGCATCGGCCGGCCGGCCACCGGGCCGCCGGAAAACACCATGGCCGAGAGCTCGTATGTGAGCCGACTTTGGAATTCTCCTTGTTGGCTGCCCCATCCCCGAGTGGCCATTGTAGCTGTTCTACTCTTGCACGAGCGGTCGATCCCAAGCCCTAACTCTCCCGGGAGGCCCTCCACCCTCTCCTATTTAAACACCACCCCTCTCGGCCATGAGAGGTGCTGAAACAAACCTTAAGGAAACTCTGCCAAAATTGTTCCGGACTACTCCCCATACATAGAGCATTTGATCCCCAGCTGAAATCCCCCGCCATTTCCTCTCTGCGAGCTCGATTTCGGAGTTAAAATCCAAGCCCAAAACCGAGTCACTTCTCCACGGTGAACCAATCCCCAAATTGATTGGTTCTACACCTTCACCGGACCAAGAGAAGGTGTCCACCGGCAAAAGCCCCATCTCCAGGGCCACCTAGTTGCTCCGGCCTCCAAGCTTTGTGATCGGGTCGTGGTCGAAATCCTACCTAGGCAATTCACCGGACCGGGAGACTTCATCCGGAGCTTGCTGGGATCCGATCGAAGGTGAAACAACCCTCGGATCGAAGCCACACTTCTACGAGCAAAGGTATGGCCTCACTCTTCTTCCCGAGCTTCGAACATTCTCCATTTTTATTGAGTAAATTTCATCCCACATAAACCGTATGGATGTGTTCGTCTTCTCAAGACGAATCCATAGAGCATAACAACATGAAAATCCATCGAGTATCGAGTGAGATATTAGGGATTTAGTGTGGACGGCTCTCGGGTGAGGACGCTAGGGGACGATGAACGGATGCCGTCCATTTAATACACGCACGGACGGATGGCTCAGGTGGCGTCGGACCAGGAGATGGTACGTGAACCGCGGGGCCCGGGCTGCTGACTCAAGCGGCGACGTCGAATGAGAGCTCGCCGCGTGGCCGTTCGGAGATGCCGAGGATGACGCGGAGCCGCGTGGATAAATAGAAAATTAGGGTATTTTTCTATTTATTTAATTCCCTAAACTTCGAAAATTCATAACTTTGTGTAGGAAAATCATAAAAATAAAATAAAAATACCCTCTTGCTCGGTGAACGAGAGGAGAATAATGCGGAAAAGAAATCATTTAATTTCATCAAGTATTTTATTTTTAATAATTTATTTACTGTTTGCATTCTTTTAATTCTCCATGCATATAGGAAATTCACCATGGCATGAGACCATGGGGCTTTTGAAGCCTACGAATTTGGGAACATTCCCGAATTTTCCAAAGTCGGAGGCCATCCTATGAGAAGTTATTGATTTTTCAAATTCATGTTACTATTTTGAGTATTTTAATTCCAATAATTATCATGTTGTGAAATAAATTCTAGTAAAATTTGGTGATGTTTCTTATGACCAGAGGACCCTAGAAAAAATAGGTTTTGAGTTAGTTCATTTAAAATAACCCTAATTGGCTTAAACACCCAAAATAGATCCCTAGTTAATTAGAGCTAATCATACATCAAATTGACTTGAAATCAATTCTCCACTGACCTTTAGGATCGGAGGAACCCACCATAAAAATTTGAGACCGATTGGACTTGGTTAGCCCTACTAAATGGGTTGATTAAGCCATTTAGTCAATTTAAACTTTAAAAATTCATAACTTTCAAAATACTTTTTAAAAATTCATCAAATTAGTTTTGGAGCCTCTCTGATATCAGGGGAATTTAAGAAAATTAAAATTTTAATTTTCTAAAAAAGTTGATTTTTAATATTATTTTAATATTTTAATAATTAAAAAATAATAAAAATCATAAAAATAATAAAATTCACGAAAATGTCATATTTTGAATTTTAATCACTTAGGAACAAACCCCATATTTTTCTTAGGTCTATTTAATGAGATATTAAATTTTAAAGCCCTAGGGTAATTTTAAAATTAAAAAAATGTATTTTCTAGCATTTTCACTAAAATAATTATAATAAATCAAAGAAAAATCAGAAAATTGCAAAAATTGATTCTCTGATTTCCTTCATATCGGGGAGATTTTTGAAAAATATAAAATTCATTTTTCAACCTTTATTTTATTTTTAAATTAATTAACACTCCAAAACATAAAATAATTATAATAAAAATAATATAATTCAAAAAATCACCAAAATTGATCCAAATGGTCCTCTGGTTATTAGGAATGTCCCCTAATTTTCTTAAGGACAGAAACTTTCCCTTGGTCATATTATTAAATTTTCCTTGGAAATTTCTATTTTCTACCAAAAATAATTATATAAATAAATTAAATACAGAAAAATCACATTTTCTCCTCTCATGTCTTTATTGACATATGAGTGAAGTCACATAAAAATTTGAAGTTCATTTGAGCTCAATTTAGTGAGTTATGAAATTATTAAGCTTAAAGGGCAAAATGGTAATTAAAATTTTAACCCTTAATTAAAACTTTAGGTTTAATAAAATTAACAAGTAAAATATTTGATCTTAATCTGATTTGGATGATTGAAATTTAAATAATCAAAGGGTAGAAACCCATTAAACAATTTAAAATAATTAAAATAAACCTTAATTAAATAATTGATTAAATTTGGGAAGAATAATAAAATTGGAATTATTAAAATAGGGATATTGTTGGGAAGAGATTTATTCTTTAATTTAAAAATCCCAAAATTAATCATCTCATTAATATTCAATTCTTAATTAAAATGATGACTCAAATTTAAAATATTAAAAGACTTAATCATTAAACTAAAGTTAAATTATTAAACTCTTTTAAAATTTCAATTAAAGTTAAAAATAAAATTAAATTAAAAATTAAATTAAATTAAGTAAATTAAATTGAATTAAATTAAATTAAATTAAAGATTAATTAAATTAAATTAAATTAAATTAAATTAAAATTAAAAGTAAAATTAAATTAAAGATTAAATTAAAGATTAAATTAAATTAAATTAAATAAACAAATTAAATTAAATTAAATGAATAAATTAAATTAAATTAAATTAAATAAATAAAATCAAATTTAAATTAAATTAAGTTAAAACAAATCAAATTAAATTAAATTAAATTAAATTAAATTAAATTAAAATTAAATCAGATTAAATTAAATTAAAAGAAATTAAATCAAATCAAATTAAATTAATTCAACATCAAATCAAACTAAATTGAATTAAATTGAATTAAACTAAATTAAAATTAAATTAAATTAAATTAAATTTAAAATTAAATTGAATTAAATAACATCACCTAAAACAGAATGAAATTAAATATAAAGCAACTTGAACACTATTCCAAATTTAAACCCATTAATTGAAATTAAACTAAATCACAAACCATTTGAACACTAATTTGCCCTCGAAAGCTTTAGTTGCTATAACTCCTAAACAGAATATTAAATGAAATGTTACTTCACTTATAGGGCATTCAAACATCCTAGTTCACTGAGTAAGATGACAACAAAACTTAATTAAAACTCGGACGATTAATTCATTTGTGTAATTGAATTCATTTGGACTTAAAATAATCCTAGAAATATTGAAAAGATGTTTAAGATTATTCTTAAGCACTTCCTCAATATGTTAGGATATTTATAAGAACAATTGAACTCAATTGTTCTTTGATGAAGAAAATCGTCCTCAAACCAAAACACAAAACCTAGACATCGCAGGAAATGACTAGCTATAGGATTAGGAATTTGGTAGAAAACCATAACCCTTCCCTTAGCTCTACCTAGGAACTTGCTTAAATATCATAATTGTGTTTTAAGTGCAGCTTGGGATGACGGGAAGACCCTCCAGGTACGCTTTTATTTTATTGCAATTTACATTATTGCAATTTCTTTAATTACATCACACTTACTTTTTCTTGCATGATAAACAATTGTTGCATGAAAACCCACACCTTTAGGATAGTCCCTAAAACTGAAACCGAAACTAAGTTAAAAGTCATTACAAGATAAAATTCACCGCCACAATATTTCAAAATATAAAAAAACTCAAAATTTAATCACAAACAGAACACAAAACTACAATTACAACTAAATTAAAACGTCCTGTTGGATGATCGGGAATACCTCGGATGATGTAACCTATGTGTTGCTAACGGGATTTCCCATGGTCTAAATGAAAGTGTGGAACTCATTTAGTTGAGTTTAGCAAATTCATACGGACTAAGTGAATCCGATAAAAATAATGATGCGGAAGGATGGAACCGTGGGATCTTAACCGGTGTCGTTATAATCAACTTTAAGATTTGTTTTAATTAAAATATTGAAAACACTTGGAAATTAAGATTTTCTCTAAACCAAAACACTTTTCTCATCCCCTAATTTATGATTTCTAAAACTAAACCTCTGCAACAACAAGGAGCTCGGAGCATGGTGGGCAGCACGGCCATCGTCATCAACGAAAACTCGAGTCTACTTCAAGCAAAACTTTCCTAGAATTAAATAACCAAGCCATAGGACTTCGAGGTAGTTTGCCTAGTGCAACATAAACCCTCAACCTTTGTTAGGCATTTGCATGATCAGGTCATGTAAATTAAGCCCTAACCGGTTTTAGGATTCTGAGGTAGTTATCCGATATGACATAAACCCTCATATCTTCGAGGCTATTTGTATGATTCTATCATATAAATATAAGCCCTAATTAATTAAAATTGACAAAATCAAAACATTAAATAGACATTAGGACTTTCCTAAATTCAAGCCAAACAATAGGATAGTCGGGAAATTACCGAAGTTCACTTCGAATCCGTAATTTCTCCTACCTTTCTTCCTTTGAATTCTCAAAACAAAATGTTCTAAACTTGATCCATTCCCTATTGAAATTCCAAAATTCAATCCTTTGAAAACTTAAACTTTGAAATTCTTGAGAGCAGAATTATTGATTATTATCGAGAGTTTTCTTAGGTGATTCCCGTCACTTAAGATGTAATTAACTATATGGGCTTGCCCTTATAGAGAATTTTAAAGAACCCAGGTAATATAAACCACCGTTTAATACTTTCATATTAAGCGGGGAACTTGTCGGCTTATAAAATTGGTTCGCAGACCAAACAGATGTCACAAATCTTCTAGTTTATTTAATCGAGCCTCATCGTCAAGCAGTGTGCCTTCTTCGGGATAGATACACGGTTTGTGGTGCGGTGCTCGTTTATATAAACTATTTGGGACGTGAGATCGGTTTGATTTCATATCTTAAAATCTTCAAATTTAAAATTATTTTCAAAGTCAAATACTACTTTTCAAATTATTTATTTAAATTAAATTAAAAATTCGCCGACAACTTCTGTTAGGCGACCCCTTTTCAAAATAAAACACACAACCTAAAAATATGCCGACAAGGATATAGAGAGAAGAGAGGAAGATGCAACAATGGAGAGAGAGGAAGGAGTTCGAGAGATAAAGCAAGTTGGTAAGAGAGAGAATGATAGAGATCAAGAAATGAGTTATGTGGGTGAGCAGGAGAGATTTAGAGGGCGAGAGAGAGTGAGTGAGATGGAGAGTGAAGGGTGAGCTACATACGGAAGACCTAGATAACGCAAGAATGTGGGAGTGAGAAAGATGGAGAGAGAGAGTTATAATGAGAACGAGAAAGGACAATGAAAGAGATCTATAGAGAAAGATGAAAAGAGATTCAAAGAGAAGAGGATATAACAAAGGGAATGAGAGAGTGGGACACGTGACAAAAGGAGATATTAGGAGAATGGGAAGGGAGAGAGAGTGTGAGTGGAGGGAGAGAGAAGAGAGAGATAGGAAGCTGGGGAATGAGAGAGATAGTGAGCGAGGGAGCAAAAGATATATATATAAAAAGAGGGAAAGAGTGAGAACATGAGTAAGGAAAAGAGCGAAGGAGAAACAAAGAGAGAAAGAGGGAGAAAGTGAGACATGATGAGAGAGAGAAGAGAGTGAGATTGTGAAAGATAAAAGTTGGAGAGAGAGTGAGTGTGTGAGGGATAGAGAAAAAGACAGAGAGATGTCAAATGACAGATAAGAGATCAAGAGAGAGAGTAACGAAGCAAGAAAGAAATAATAGAGAGTGAGCAAGTAGAGCGAGGGAGTTAGAGTTATTTAAGAGTGATGAATTGAGAGAGAGAGAGAGAGATAGAAACAGAGAGAAAATAGAGTGAGAAAAATAAAGTAGGAAAAGGTGAGTGAGGGAGAGAGAAGGAAGGAGAGCAAGGGAATGAGTGAGAGAGAGATCAAAAGAGAGCAAGAAAGATCCAGAAAGAGAGGGAGAAAGTCTGTGAAAGGGGGTGAGAGAGAGGGAAGATGAGACATGGAGAGTAGAGGGGGAGGAAGGAGAGAGAACAAGAGATAGAGGGAGGAAGATGGAGAGTGACCGAGGGAGGAAGATGGAGAGTGGTCGAGGTTAGAGTTTATGGTAGATAGAGAGCGGGCAAGGAGAGGGAGAAAGAGTGAGAAGAGAGAGTTTGTGTGTGGATGTGTCTTAATAAGAGGGATAGAAGTGAGAGAAATGCATGGAGGCGAGAGACTGGAAGGAGTGGGAAATAGGGGGAGAGAAATAGTCATAGGAGGAATAAAATTTATAGTAAGTGAGATCGATGCTGAAGAGGATAATGGGGAAGGGAGGGATTGGGTGATGGAGAGAGGGAGAGCGAGGGAGGTAAAGTGGAAGAGAAAGAGAGAGTGCATGGATATATGTGTGAGAGAGAGAGATAAAAGAGAGTGTGAGAGATAGTGAAAGGGGTAGAGAGTGCTCGGGAGGGAGATGGAGATAGAGTGAGGGATAGCAGAGACAGAGTAAGAAAAGAGGAGAATAGAGTAACATAAGAGAGTAAGAGAGAGACGAAGAGAGAGAACAAAGAGTGAGAAGGGAGCGGGAGGGAGTAAGTTTGAGATTGAAATTGAATAAAGGGAGATAGAGACCAAGAAATAGAAACAAAATAAAGAGAAAAGAGAGAGTAAGGGAAGAAAGGCTAAGAGAGAGGGAGGGAGAGAGAGAATGAGAGATTGTGAGAGAGAAGAAGATGGAAAGAAGATTGAAGTGAAAGAGGAGCGAAGAGAGGTGGTGTTAGAAAATGATAGTAATGAAGGGTTAGATTGAGAGAGAGTGAGAGAATATATTGATAAATTGAGACATAGAGATAGAGCATGAGATACAGGGGGAGAGAATAAAAAAGTGATAAAGAAATAGAGTGAGGCAAAAGAGAGAGAGAGATCGACGAAGAGAGAGCTTAAGAGATGGAAATTGAGAAAGTGTAAGAATATATGTATTTGAGTGAAAGCCAGAGAAGGGAGGGAGGAAGAGTAATAGTGAAATTGAAGAGAGAGAGAGAGAGAGATAGGGAGAAAGGGAGAAAGAGCAAAAGAGAGCTGGTGAGAGTAATCAAGAGGAAAAAGAGAGGGAGAGCGATAATGTAAGAGTTAAAAAGGGAAGATAAGGAAAGGGGGAGAGAGTGTGAGAGAGGGAAATAGAGTGAAGAAAGAGTGTCAAGAATGAGAGTAAGAGAGATTGAGAGAGAGTGAGACCGATAGAGAGAGATAGAGTGTGTGAGAGAGATAAACGAGAGATAAAGGGAGGGAAAGAGGGAGGAAGTGAAATAAGGAGAAAGGGAGGGAGGAAGTGAAATAAGGAAAGGTAGGATAAAGTAAGAAACAATGACAATGAGAATGAGATGAAAGTACGAAATAAAGGGAGAGATGAAAGGGATCAATGTATAAAGAGAGAAGGGGAGAGAGAGGGAGGGAGCAAAAGATGGACGGGGAGAGAGGAAGAGATTTGCGAGTGAAGGTGAGAAATAATGAGAGGGAGAAGAGGCAGAGAGAAAGAAAGAGAGACAGTTGAGAGTTAGATTGATAAAGAGAGAAGTAGGAGAGAGAAGAGAGAGTGAGGGATAGAGTGAGAGATAAAACAACATTAAAGAGCAAAAAAAGAGAGCAGAAGACCGAGAAGGTGATAAAATAGAGAGTATGAAATAGAAAAGGAGCTAGAGAAACAATGATAAATGGAGCCAGAGGGAGTTAGAGAGGGAGAGTGGGAGAGAGAGTACAAGAGAGAGAGAGAGAGAGAGAGAGAGAGTGGAGCGAGTGAGGTATTAAGAGAGTAAAATTAAAGAGAGTGAGGAAGTGTGGAGGTGAGAAAGTGACAAAGATAGACAGAAATAGATAAAAAAAGAGAGTGAGGAAAGAGAGGGTGAGAGAAGTGAGCTAGAGAGAAAAAGAGTGAAAAATAAGGGGTGAGGGAGGGAGGGAGGGAAGAGGGAAAGTAATAAACAATGAGAGAGAAGAAGGGTGAGAGAAAAGAGAGTGAGAGAATGAGAAAAATGGAGAGAGAGTTAGATTGATGGACTTAGAGAGATCAAGAGTGAGTAATGACATAAAAGAGAGTAAGATAGAGCTAGAGAGTGAGAGAAAGAATCATAATAGAGAGTGAGAAATAGTGAGAAAGGGAGTGAGTGAGAAAGAGAGAGATAGAAGGCAAGAGTAAGGGAGAGAGTGAGAAAAGGGGAGATAAAGGGAGAGAGTGAGAGAGGGAGAGAGAAAGTAAGAGAAGGTTTTAAGAGAGAGATAGTAAGCGAGAGATGAAGAAAGAGAAAAAGATAGAGTAAGATTGAGATAGGGAGGGAGATTAAGAGAATGCATTAGAAGGAATGGAGAGAGATATATTGAGAAGGAGAGAGGAAGAGAGAGGGTTGGTGATTGAGATAGGGGGAGTGGGAGGGAAGGAAGCGAGAAGGGAGAGAATGAGAGAGATAGGATGAGAGATAGAATGAGAGATGAAGAGAGAAGTAGAGAAAAGGGAAAGTGAGAGAAGAGGGAGCAAGACAGAGGGAATGAGAGAGAGAGCAGTAGAGAAAATGAGAGGGAGAGAGAGGGAGTGAATGAGTGAGTACAACAAGAGTGAGAGAGAGGAGAGATTGAGAAAGAGAGATCTGCGAGAGAAAATAAGAAATATTGACATGTATTTGAGGGGAGAGAGTGAGGTCTAAGAGAAACTGAGAGTGAGTGCGAGGGAGAGTGAGAGAGACTAAAGGATAGTGGGAGAGAAAGAGTGACCAAAGAGAGAAGAGAGGGTGATAGAAGAAAGAGCAAGAGAGAGATAGAAGGGGGACAAAAGAGAGCAAGAAAAGCATTAAAGAGAGATGAAATAGAGAGTGAGAGAGATAGAGAGCAAGAGGGGTAGTAAAATAGGGATTGAAATGTGTGCAGGAGGGAGAGAAAGAGATAGAGTGAGACAGAAATATGGAGAGAAAAGAAACTTAGGGAAGATAGAGTTGAGTGTGAGCTAGAGAGAGGGAGATATGGAGGGGAAGAAAATAAATAGTGAGAAAGTGAGAGGAACGGAGAAAAGGAGGAAGAGGAATGAGAGATATTGGGAAAGAAGGAGATTGAGGGAAGATTAAGAGAGAGTGAGCAAGTGGGAGAGGGAGGGAGAATAAGAGAAAGAGAGAGAGAGAATGACAAAGAGTTTAAGAGAGAGATAAAGAGAGAAGAGCCAGGGAGGGCAAGTGGAGAGAGCGTGACAGAGAGAGGAAGAGAGGGAAGTGAGATAAATAGGGAATGAGAGAGTGGTGGTAGAAGAAGATCAATTGAGAAGAGTAATAGAGAAGGTGAGAGAGAATAGAGTGTGATAGAGAGATAATGAAAGAAAGTGGAAGAGAGAATAGAGATTGTGAAAGAGATAAAGAGAGGTTGTAAGAGTGAGAGTGAAGGCTGAAGAAAGAGAGTGGGGTAAGAGAGAGTAAGGGAAATGGAGAAAGAGAGAATAATTGATGGAGTGAGAGAGAATTAGGGAGGGAGGGTGTGAGAGAGCACGAGAGAAAGAGAGAGAAGAGAGTGAGGGACTAGTGAGAATGAAAGTGAAGAGAGAGATGGAGCCAAGAAGGGAGAGAGAGATGAAAAGAGAGAGAAATAAAGAGCGAGGTAAGAGAGGGTAAGAGAGAGGGGACTAGTGAGAGAATCAAAAAATGAAATAAGGAGGGAGGGGAAGTAAAAAAAAGTAAGAGAGAAGAGGGGGTGAGGAAAAAAATAGATAAAGAATGAGAGGAAAGTAGAGAGTGATTGAGTGATGGATTTAGAGAGATAATGAGTGAGAAAGAGGGAAGTGTGAACAGGAGAGTAAAAGAAAGAAACATAATAGGGAGTGAGAGGCAGTGAGAAAGGAAGAGAGGAAAGTGGTGAGAACAATAGAGTGAGTCTCTCTCACCCTCCATCTCTCTCTATATCTCGCTCTCTTACAACCTCTCACTCCGTATTTATTTTTAAATCTTTTGTGAGTCTCTCTTTTCTCTCTATTTTTGTCTACTCTCACACCCTTCTTCCTCCCTCTATCTCCTCAATCCCTATCAGTCCCTCCCTCTATCTCTCTGTTTCTAGTTCACTCCCTCTCTTGCTCAGTCTCTCATTCTTTATTTAAAATCTCTCTATCTTTTGCTTGCTGTCTTGCCCTCCCTCTGTTCTCTCTCTTGCTCTTTCATCTATCACTCTCTATTCTCTATCTCTTTTGCTCGCACTTGCTATCTCTCACTCTCACTCCTTCACACTCTCTCTGAATTTTGCTCTCACATCTTGCTCTCTCCCCTCAAATCCATCTCATTATTTCTCCCCTCTCTCTCTCTCTCTCTCGCTTATTCTTTCTTTATCTTCCTCTCTAGTCTCTTTACTTATTCTCTCTCGCTCTAACTCTAACTCCCACACACACTTTCTCTCAATTGCACTCACATCTTGCTCTCTCCGCTCAAATCTACCTCATCATTTCTTATTTCCTCTCATAGATCATACTTTCATCTCGATCCCTCCCTCTTTCAATCCTTCTTCCCTCTCTTTCTACCTCACTCACTATATTACACCTCTCTCTCTCTTCTTGCACTCATTCCCTCCCTTTTATTTTCTCTATCACTCTCTCTCATTCCCTCTCTTGTTCTCTCTTCTCACTCTTTCACTTTTCTCGTTTTCTCTTCTCTCATTTTCTCCCTACGTTGCCCTCTCTCCCACTCTTTCTATCTCAATCTCTCTCCCTTCTCCCTGTCCAACACCCTCTCTCTGTCTCACCTTCTCACTCATTCTCTGACTCTACCTCCCTATCTCTACTCATATTTTTTGTTCTTTTCCTCTCTCGCTTCATATCTCTCTCTTAAGTCGTTCTTGCTCTCTCCCTCTTTTACTCCCTCTCTCTCTTCAATCTCTCTCCTTCTCTCACTCTATCACCCCTTTTCTCACTCTCTCCTTTCCTCACTATGACACAATTTCTATTACATTTTGTTCTCTCTCTCTCTTTTATCTCTCTTTACTTACTATTTATCTTCCTTTATCCATTACTCTAATTCTCTCCTTTCCTCTTATTCACTCTTTTTATATCTTACTCTCACTTTGTCTCAATCCCTAAATCTTAAATATCTCTCCCTCCCTTGCTCTCTCTCACTCTCTTTTCTTTCTTTAATTTTCTTGCTCTTCTATCTCATGTTCTCTCTTCTATCACTCTGTCATCTCTCTTTCTTTGTCTCTATCCTCAGACACTCTCTCAAACTTTTGTCTCTCTCAATTCCTCCCTCTTCTCTTTTTCTAACTTTCTCCATCATTCTATCTCCCTTCTTCCCTCTTTAACTGTCCCCCTCCCTCTGTCTCACCTCTATCTCTCATTCCCTTTTTCTTACTCTCTCCCTCTCTGCCAAGATATATCTCTTTCTCTCTCGCTCACCATCTCTCTCATTCTCTAGCTCTCTATCTCCTTCCCTCCTCTCCCTTCCCACTCTCCCAAAATCTCTTTTTCTCTCTTATCCCTCTCTCTCATTCCCTCTATTATATTCTCCTCTCTTTCACTCTCTTTTCCTCTTTCTCTATAGGCATCTCTCATTCTCCCACTGTCATTCTCTTTATCATTCTCTCGCAGTCCTCTATCTTTCTCACTCCCTCATTCCTGCCCTCTCTAGATCTCCCTTATGTACCTCACCCATCTCTCTCCAGCTCACTGACTCTCTCTCTCTCTCTCACACACACATACATTCTCTAAAACTCTCCCTCTCACCCTCTCAAGCTTCATTTCTTGATCTCTATCTCTCTCTCTCTTACTATCTCGCTCTTTCTCTTACAATCTAGCTAGTCTGTTCATTGTTGCATCTTCCTCTCTTCTCTCTCTATACGACTCCATTATTCTCCCTCCCTTGACCTCTCATTCCAACACTTTATTCTCCTTTACAATTTTATGCTCTATTTTGTTCAGTTCAATGTTGCTCTCTCTTATCTCTTTCATCTCACTTATTCTCTCCCTCTATCCCCTGATCTCACTCCTGCTGATTTCATCCCTCCCACCACCTCTTTCTCTCTCTTCTCTCCCTTCGTAAATCTCTTTCCCCATTTTCCTCATTGTCTCCCTTTCTCTTGCTCTCTCTAGCCATTCTTTTGTTCTCCCTATCCCATTACATCTCACTCACTCTCTTTTACTCAAATACCTTTTTAGTCTTACTTCTCTCTATATTTCATTTTCACTCTCTATCAATGCTTCTATTACTCCCTCTTTAATCTATCTACTCCCTCCCTCTATCTCTCTTTCTCACTCACTCTATCCCTATCTCTCACATCCTCTATTTTATATCCCTTTCTCTCTCTTTCCCTTTCTCATTCTCTCTTATAATTCTCTCTTTCTTGACATCTTTTATCCCTCACTACCACTTATTCACCCTTCCTCCCTCTTTCACTCCCTACATCCCTCTTTCTTCGCTGTCCTAAATCTCTCTCTCTTACTCCCTATCTAGCTTGCACACTCTCTCCCTCCCTTATTCTCTCTCTTCCCTCACTTTATTTGTCTCTAACTCTCTATCCCTTTCTTGCTCCATCTTTGTCTCTTCCATTTCACCATCTCTCTTACACCCTTGTACAAATCTTTTACTCACTCCATGTTCACTCTCTCTCTTTATCATCAATTCTTTTGCTTCCCCTCTCTCCTCTCCTCGCTTACTCTCTCTCTTGCACTATCTTTCAACACTCCCTTCTTTCTCACTCCTTCTCCCTCGCCCACTCTTTCTCTCTCTCTCCCTCCCTCATTGGTTCCCTCTCTCACTTCAATATTTCTCACTATCTCCCTCTATCTCTCCCTTTCTTTCACCTTACCACTCATGCTCTCTCTCCTATTATCTATTTTATATCTCTCTTTCTTGGTCTTTTACTCTCTCTTCTCTCTCTTTCTGTCAGTATATCTTTTGTGAGTCTCTCTTCTCTCTCTACTTTTGCTTTCCCTCTCTCCCTCCTGCTCACTCTTCTATCCCTATGTTTACTCCTCTTACTTTCTCTCACACTTTGTTTCTTCTCACTTTGTTGTTTGTTTGCTCCCTTTTGCCCCCTCTCTGTCTCTCTCTCTTGCTTTTGTTTTTATCTCCCTCACTTCTCTCTTTTTACTCGCTCTTTCTCTCCCTCAATCTCTTACTATCACTTTCATTATTCCTCCCTCACACACTTTATCTCATTTGCTCTCACATCTTGCTCACTCCCCTCATATCTATCTCAGTATTTCTTATTTTCTCTCATTCTCGCCCTCTCTTTCTCACTCCATACCCTCTCTCTCGCTTTGTCTTCCCTCACTCTCTTCTCTCTATTTCTCTCTCACTTTGTCTTTTCTTTATTTCTCTCTCACCTTCTCTTATTCTCTCTCTCCAGTTTCACTCTCACCCATACACCCTCATTCCCTCTCTCTTTCTCGTTCCATGTTCACTCTTTGTCACTTACTCTCTCTTCTAATGCTCCCTCTCCTTTCTCTCTTCCCTCAACTTTCTCTCGCTCTCTCCCCAACTCTCATGCTTCCTTCCCTCCCTCCTTACCTCACTCTCTACAATTTTTCTCTCACATCTCATTCATGCCCCTTATCTCCATCTAATTATTTATTATTTTCTCTCAAACATCTATCTCTCCTCAATTGTCCCTCCCACTTTCAATCCTTCCTTCCCTCTCCTTCTTCCTTCCTCCTTATCTCTCTCCTCTCCTCTTTCACCCATCGCTTAATCTCCCTCCTTCCCTTTTATTTTCTTCATCTCTCTCTCTCATTCCCTCTCTCCTCTCACTTTCACATTTCTCTATTTCTCTCTCACTCTTCCTTATACTTTCTCTCTCCCTCATCCTTTCACTCTCCTTCTCACATCTCTCCCTCCTACTCCGTCTATCTCAATCTCACATTTCTTTCTCTCCCTCTCCGTCTCCATCTCTCCTTTTTTTCTTTCAACCTCATTCTCTTAATCTTGCTCCCTATCTTCATAATGCTCACTATCTTTTCCTCTCTCTTCCTCTCTTACTTCCTCTCTTTCTCTCTAAAATCTTTCTTGCTCTCACTCCTCTCTCCCTCTTTTCTTTTTAATCTCTCACTTTGCCTATATCTCCCCTTTCTCACTCTCTCCATTACTCTTGCCCTCTACCTCTCTCTTTATCACTCTCTATTCTGTTTCTCTCTGTCTCTCGGTCACTTGATCTCTCTTGCTATCTTTTCTATATATTTACTTTATCATCCTTGGCCCTCCTACTATCTCAATATCCCTTCTATATCTCCCTCTCTCTAACTCTCACTCACTTTCATTTACTTTATCTTCCCTGAAACTATCTTCTCTCTATATTTCTGTCTCACCGTCTCTCCTTCTCTTCCTACCGCTCACTCTTCAATCCTTATCTTCACTCCCTCTCCACTCTCTCTCACTCTCTATTTCATCTCTTTTTATTTTTCTTGCTCCCTTCCTGTCCCTCTCTGTCTCTCTCTTGCTATTTTTTCTATCGCTTACTCTTCTCTAACTTTGCTTACTCTTTCTCTCCCTCAATCACTCACTCTCCCTCTCACTCTCCCTCCCTCACACATTCTCTCTCAGTTTCACTCAGATCTTGATCTTTCCCCTCATGTCAATCTTATTATTTCTTATTTTCTCTCATAGAACTCACTTTCCACCTCGATCCCTACCTCTTTCAGTCCCCACTTCCCTTACTTTCTCGTTCTCTCCCCCATCTTACTCCTCTCTCTTGCTTATGCTGTTATCACTCATTTACTCCCTCTCCATCCCTTTCGTTTTCTCATTTCCTCTCTTGCTCTCTCATCTAATTTTCTCTCATGGAACTCACTTTCCTCCTCAATCCCTACCTCTTTCAGTCACCACTTCCCTTTCTTTCTCGCTCTCTCCCTATCTTACTCCTCTCTCTTGCTTCTGTTGCTATCACTCATTCACTCCCTCTCTATCCCTTTTGTTTTCTCTATCACTCTTTATCATTTCCTCTCTTGCTGTCATTTTTGATGAGGTCTTCTCTTCTTCTCTTTAATACTTAGGATCTAGCCTTAGGCTTTTCCTTTGACTGTCTTAGAGGACTAGAATTGGGACCCACCTTTTAGAAATTCAAACCACTTCTTAACTCCCTGCAAACTCCACAAACTTGGTTGTAGACCCCTAATCACCTAGAGGGTTGAAATCAAATGTGGAAGTTTAAAGGATGAGTTCCTATAGGACTCTTTGGCCTTAGAATTACCACAGGTGGCACTAGTGCTGGAGATGGGGCTGACTTACACACACACTACACTTATACACTACACTTTCACACACCTCCTAAAAACACACCCGTACCTAACTTGACCTCGACTCATGTAGGTGATTCGCGTGGATGGTCCTTAACCCCTAAGCCCTTGGCTAAGAGGGTTAGGAACAACAATGTGAATGCCTCAAATGAGTCCCTTCATGGCTCATGTGGGCTTGATGTGGCTTCATGGCTCAACCAAAATGATTTCATTTCACTTATATTCACTCAATCTTCAATTTTCCCAAATTTTCAATTTTTGACCCACGGGACCCTACACACTTTAACCTACCAAAAACCCTTGAAATCCTCCAAAATCACCTAAATTACCCAAAATTCCTCAAAATCATTCCTAAACATTTCCACATCACTCAAATTGATCATCCATACCCAAAAATACCAAAAATTCCAAAAATACCTCCCAATACCCTCCAAATACCCAAAATACCCCCCTTGACCCAAAAATCCAAAAATTTAGAAAACTCCCAGAAAATTCCAGAAAATCTCAAATATTCCCAATTTCATTTTGTCCAACTACACCATGGGCCAATTTTGTCAATTTACCCCACTTTTGTCAAAACCCCCAATTTGACCCATTTTAACCCAAAGTGAACCCAATGTCAAACCAAACCTATCCAATTGACCCAAATTCTGGTCCAATTCAATCCTAAACTTCAATTCAACATTCCCAACACCAATCTAGACCAAATCCAAGTCCAATTTGATTGATATTTGGATCCAATTTCACTTTTGGCCTTAAAGCCCAATTTGGACCCATGACCCAATCCTAACCCAAACTCACCCAATTCAACTCCAATTAACCCCAAATCTTTTCTAAATCTTCCTTAGCATCCCCACAAGCAAAACACTAACAAGATTTGCCCAAAATTTGGACCAAAACCACACTCAAATTCAACCCAAAGCTAAAAAGCCCAATTTTGACCTAAACCCAAACCTAACCCAAATGAGCCCAAACCCCAAAATTAAAGCCCAATCAAAGTCAAAACCTCTTTGAAACACCCCCATAAACATTTCTAAACATTAATTTTACATCAATTTCAACCCTAGCCCAACATTGGCCCAACTTGGCCAACTTGGACCTATGTTGGCCCATTCACAAAAGAACCCAGAATTCGACCCAATTCAAACCCAAATCACCCCCAATTTGCTTCAAATCACTCATGACACATCCATGAGCTAAACCCAACAATTATTTGGCCCAAGCCTTTACCAAAATTTCATCCCAAAATCAATTTTAAAATTCGAAAAGCCCACTTTCCTAAACCATCTTAAAAGCCCATTTCTACCAAATACAAAAGCCCAAAATTGGCCCTAAAGCCCACATGACATCTCCATTTGCCATCCACTTAATTAAAGCCATTCCCTAAGTCCTAAATTCATCATCAAATCATTCCAAATCAAGTTTCATACAAATTTCCATCAAATTACCAAAAATTCCTAAAATCCATTTTCATGAAATTGACGAAACTTTTCCGAAGCCAAATGGAGCCATGAAGCCATGCACAAGCCATATGCAAGCCATGGCAGCCACTTTACACATCACCATGTCATTTTTGGCAAAGGGAGGAGTCCTTTAATGATTCCCTTAAGGGAGATTAAGCCTTTTCATGACTCTTCTAAACCTTGATTAAACATAAATTTACTTAGATGGTGACTTCTCCCCACTAAGCTAGCTCACTTACCTGATTCCCTCAGCCCAAAAATAAGGCCTTGGAGGGTGAACCAAACCTAAATCTATGACTTGGACCCATTTGGACCAAAAATTAGCTCCTCCCCCATTCCATCTAAATCAAACCCTTTACACATGGCCAATGCCAATTTATTGCACTAAGCCCAGACCACGACCTCCACGACCAAGATGGTGACCGATGCACGGCCGGCCGGCCACCGAGGTCGACGAAAAACACCATGGCCGAGAGCTCGCATGTGAGCCCGACTTGGAATTCTCACTGCTGGCTGCCCCATCCCGAGTGGCCATTGGAGCTGTTCTTCTCTTGCCGAGAGCAGGTGATCCCAAGCCACTAACTCTCCACGGGAGGCCCTCCGCCCTCTCTGATTTAAACACCACCCCTTTCGGCCATGAGAGGTGCTAAAAACAAACCTTAAGGAAACTACTGCCAAAATTGTTCCGGACTACTCCCCATACACGAGCACTTGATCCCACCGAAATCCCCTGCCATTTCTTCTCTGCGAGCTCGATTTCGGAGTTGAAATCCAAGCCCAAAACCGGGACACTTCTCCACGGTGAGCCAATCCCCAAATTGATTGGTTCTACACCTTCACCGGACCGAGGGAAGGTGTCCACCGACAAAAGCCCCATCTCCGGGCCACCCGGTTGCTCCGGCCTCCGAAGCTTTGTGATCGGGCTTGGTCGAAATCACACCTAGACAATTCACCGGACCGGGAGACTTCATGCTGGAGCTTGTTGGGATCCAATCGAAGGCGCAACAACCCTCGGATTGAAGCCACACTTCTGCGAGCAAGGTATGAGCTAATTCTTCATCCCGAGCTTACGGAGATTCTCGCATTTCAAATGCTTTAATTTCGATGCATGATCACGTATAGATGTGTTCGTCTCTTCAAGACTAATCCATAGAGCATAAGAACATGAAAATCCATTGAGTATCGAGTGAGATATTAGGGATTTAGTGTGGACGGCTCTCGAGTGAGGACACTTGGGGACGATGAACGGATGCCATCCATTCAATACACGCGCGGACGGACGGCTCAGATGGCGTCGGACCAGGAGATGGTACGAGAACCGCGGGGCCCGGGCTGCTGACTCAAGTGGCGGCGTCGAATGGGAGCGCGACGCGTGTGCGTTCGGAGATGCTGAGGATGACGCGACGCCGCGTGGATAAATAGAAAATTAGGGGTATTTTCTATTTATTTAATTCCCTAAACTTAAAAAATTCATAACTTTGTGTAGAAAAATCATAAAAATAAAATAAAAATATCCTCTTGCTCAGTGAACAGAGGAGAATAATGTGGAAAAGAAATCATTTAATTTCATCAAGTATTTTATTTTTAATAATTTATTTACTCTCTGCATATTTTTAATTCTCCATGCATGTATACAATTCACCATGGCATGAGACCATAGGGCTTTTGAAGCCTCTGAATTTGGGAACATTCCACTGAATTTTCCAAAGTCGGAGGCCATCCCTATGAAAAGTTATTGATTTTTCAAATTCATGTTACTCTTTTGAGTATTTTAATTCCAATAAATAGCATGTTGTGAAATAAATTATAGGAAAATTTGGTGATATTCCTTATGACCGAGAGGACCACAGGAAAAATAGGTTTTAAGTTAGTTCATTTAAAACAACCCTAATTGGCTTAAACACCCAAAATGGATCTCTAATTAATTAGAGCTAACCATACATCAAATTGAATTGAAATCAATTCTCCACTGACCTTTAGGACTAGAGGAACCCACAATAAAAATTTGAAGTCAATTGGACTTGGTTAGCCCTACTAATTGGGTTGATTAAGCCACTTAGCCATTTTAAACTTTAAAAATTCATAACTTTCAAAATATCTTTCAAAAATTCACCAAATTGGTTTTGGAGCCTCTCTAATATTAGGGGAATTTAAGAAAATTAAAATTTCAATTTTCTAAAAAAATTTGATTTTTTGTATTATTTTAATATTTTAATAATTAAAAAATAATAAAAATCACAAAAATAATAAAATTCACCAAAATGTCACATTTTAAATTTTAATCATTTAGGAACAAACTCCATATTTTACTTAGGTCTATTTAGTGAGATATTAAATTTTAAAGCTCTAGGGTAATTTTAAAATTAAAAAAATGTATTTTCTAGCATTTTCACTAAAATAATTATAATAAATCATAGAAAAATCAGAAAATTGTAAAATTTGATTCTCTGATTTCCTTGATATCAGAGAGATTTTTGAAAAATATAAAATTCATTTTTCAACATTTATTTTATTTTTAAATTAATTAACACTCCAAAACTTAAAATAATTATAATAAAAATAATATAATTCAAAAAATCACCAAAATTAGTCCAAGTGGTTCTCTGGTCATTAGGAATGTCCCCTAATTTTCTTAAGGACAGAAACTTTCCCTTGGTCATGTTATTAAATTTTCCTTGGAAATCTCTATTTTCTACCAAAAATAATTATATAAATAAATGAAATACAGAAAAATCACATTTTCTCCTCTCATGTCTTTATTGACATATGAGTGAAGTCACATAAAAATTTCAAGTTCATTTGAGTTCAATTTAGTGAGTTATGAAATTATTAAGCTTAAAGGGTAAAGTGGTAATTAAAATTTTTAATCCTTAATTAAAACTTCAGGTTTAATAAAAAAATTAACAAGTAAAATATTTGATCCTAATCTGATTTGGATGATTGAAATTTAAATAATTAAAGGGTAGAAACCCATTAGGCAATTTAAAATAATTAAACCTTAATTAAATAATTGATTAAATTTGGAAGAATAATAAAATTGGAATTATTAAAATAGGGATATTATTAGGAAGAGATTTATTCTTTAATTTAAAATTCCCTAAATTAATCATCTCATTAATATTCAATTCTTAATTAAAATGATAACTCAAATTCAAAATATTAAAAGACTTAATCATTAAATTATTAAACTCTTTCAAAAATTTCAATTAAAATTAAAAATAAAAATAAATTAAAAATTAAATTAAATTAAGTAAATTAAATTGGATTAAATTAAATTAAATTAAATTAAAATTAAAAGTTGAATTAAATTAAAGATTAAATTAAATTAAATTAAATAAACAAATTAAATTAAATTAAATGAATTAAATTAAATTAAATTAAATAAATAAAATCAAATTAAATTAAGTTAAACCAAATTAAAAATTAAATTAAATTAAATGAATTAAAATTAAATTAAATTAAATCAAATTAAATCAAATCAAATTAATTTAATGTAATATCAAATCAAACTAAATTGAATTAAATTGAATTAAATAGAATTAAAACTCAATTAAATTAAATTAAATTAAATTAAGTTGAATTAAATATAACATAACCAAAGACATAAAGAATTCAAAATAAATCTAAAATAACTTGAACACTATTCCAAATTTAAACCCATTAATGGAAATTAAACTAAATCACGAAACCATTTGAACACCAATTTACCCTCAAAAGCTTTAGTTATCATAACTCCTAAACGAATATTAAATGAAATGTTACTTCACTTATAGGACATTCGAATATCCTAGTTCAGCTGAGCAAGATAACAAAACTTGAGATTCTTGGACGATTAATTCATTTGTATAATTAAATTCATTTGGACTTAAAACAATTCTAGCAATATTGAAAAGATGTTTAAGATTCTTCTTAAAGACTTTCTCAATATGATAGGATGTTTATAAGAACAATTGAATTTAATTGTTCTTTGATGAAGAAAATCGTCTTCAAACTAAAACACAAGGAACCTAGACGTCATAGGAAATGACTAAGCATAGGATTAGGAATTTGGTAGAAAACCATAACCCTTCCCTTAGCTTTACTCAGGAACTTGCTTAAATATTCTAATTGTGTTTTAAGTGCGGCTTGGGATGACGGGAAGACCCTCTAGGTACGCTTTTATTTTATTACGATTTACTTTCTTGCAATTTACATTATTGCAATTTCGTTAATCGCATCGCACTTACTTTTCTTGCATGATAAACAAGCTGTTGCATGAAAACCCACACCTTTAGGATAGTCCACTAAAGCTGAAACCAAAACTAAGTTAAAAGTCATTGCAAGATAAAATTCACCGCCACGACATTTCAAAATATAAAACAACTCGAAATTTAATCACAAACGGAACACAAAATTACAATTACAATTAAATTAAAACGTCTCGTTGGATGATCGGGAATACCTCGGATGATGTAACCTACGTGTTGCTAACGGGATTTCCCACGGTCTAAATGAAAGTGTGGAACTCGTTCGGTTGAGTTTAGCAAATTCATTTGGACTAAGTGAATCCGATAAAAATAATGATGCGGAAGGATGGAACCGTGGGATCCTAACCGGTGTCGTTATAATCAACTTTAAGATTTGTTTTAATTAAAGTATTGAAAATACTTGGAAATTAAGATTTTCTCTAAACCAAAACACTTTTCTCATCCCACGATTTATGACTTCTAAAATTGAACCTCTGCAACGACAAGGAGCTCGGAGCATGGTGGGCGGCACGGCCATCGTCATCAGTAAAACCCGAGTCTACTTCAACAAAACTTTCCTAGAATTAAATAACAAAGCCATAGGACTTCGAGGAAGTTTGCACAGTGCGATATAAATCCTCGACTCTTCGTTAGGCACTTGCATTGCAAATTAAGCCCTAACCGGTCTTAGGATTCCGAGGTAGTCGTCGGTATGACATTAAACCCTCACATCTTCGAGGTTATTTGTTTGATTTTATCATACAAATATAAGCCCTAATTAATTAAAATTGGCGAAGATCAAAACATTTAAATAAATATTAGGACTTTCCTAAACTCGAAGCCAAACAATAGGATAGTCGGAAATTACCGAAGTTCGCTTCGATTACGTGATTTCTCCTACTTTTCTTCCTTTGGATTCCCAAAACAAAATGTTCCAAATTTGATTCATTCCACTATTGAAATTCCAAAATTCAATCCCTTGAAAACTTAAACTTTGAAATCCTTGAGAGCGAGAATTATTGATTATTATCGAGAGTTTTCTTAGGTGATTCCCATCACTTAAGATGTAATTAACTATAGGGGCTTGCCCTTATAGGGAATTTTAAAAAAACCCGGAGTAATATAAACTCGTTTAATGCTTTCATATTAAGCGGGGAATTTGTCGGCTTATAAAATTGGTTCGCAGACCAAACGGATGTCACAAATCTTCTAGTTTATTTAATCGAGCCCCACCGTCGAGACGGTGTGTCTATCCTTAGGGATAGATACACGGTTTGTGGTGCGGTGCTCGTTTATATAAATTATTTGGGATGTGAGACCGGTTTAATCTCATATCTTAAAACCTTCAAATTTAAAATTATTTTCAAAGTCAAATACTACTTTTCAAAATTATTTATTTAAATTAAATTAAAATTCGCCGACAACTTCTGTTAGGCGAGCCCCTTTTTAAAATAAAACACACAACCTAAAAATATGCCAACAACTTCTGGCGACTCCGCTGGGGAAGAATTCCTCTCTCCATTATACTCAAATAGTTTTGCTTTCAAAATCGATAGTGTATCCATGTCCCTTGTGGATCAAACTACCCTTCTTTCCGTTGGAATACTATGTTCATTTCTACCATAACAAGTATAGCCAACATTCTCTCGGATTTAGGAGCCACTTGTTTAGACACCCCTAAACGAGAGAGGTTCGAGATCCTTTTACCTCATTTACGAGGTGGGGTGGACCCCCGATAGGTGTTAGTTAGGAGTGATCCTTCGAGTCGAGAAGTCTTGCATAAGACTTTCTTCTCCTTTCCAACTCTGAATCGGATTCCTTACCTTCTCTACACCTTTGAACATTCCGTTCTAAATAAACAAATCCTTTTATAAATGATTCTTTTAATAAATGATTCCTTCTTATAAATACATGAACAAGAATGAGTTCGGACTCTTTTCAATTCCTTTCTTTTCTTCCTAAAGAAAAGAAGCATAACTTGGGACTGACAACCAGAATCTACCTGCGGAAATGGAAGCCCAAAGGCGATTTTCTCCTTCACCAATGGACTGGACTTCGGCGTCTACAAGGATGAGCTGCCCGACAATGGGATCATCCGATTTGGACAAGGATTTGAAAACACGAATGTCGAGATCACCGACGTTTCCCTCTTTGCAGCGACGAACAAAGTATACGAGCGAGAAGCCATTGCTTGAGTTCGACCTTAGGCCGACTCAAGAGTTTCCTCCCTGCAAAGATCCCGTGAGAGGAATCTTCGCTATCCGCGGGAGGACTCGTCCTTACTACCCCCATCTGGTGCTAGTTGTTTCGCACCTACCCCGACTTCGCCAAATTAAAGGGTAAAGAAATCCGGAATTATGGTAAACACGTTACGCGTGGAGGGTACGAGATCTTCTCGTGAGACCTTTTGTTTTTGAAATCGAGTCCGACTCAAGAATTCCATCAGCGATAAGGACCCGAAGAAGAAACGAAGCGGAAGGATCGCTAGAGAAGCCAAAGCTTCGAAATTGCTTTCTGGAGGAAATCCCGAACCTGTACGAATATACACCGCTGCCGGAATATACACCGCTGCTGAATACATACCACTTTTGGGAGGAAGCAGGTTCCATCCCCTCTCCACCGCAGAAGATGAAGAAAATGTTCGCAAGATTGCTGCCGCATTACCTCAGCCCGCATATTACAACTATAGTCGCAAGAAAAGGACTAGAACTACGCCGTTTGCTCGACTGCAAACTTTGGTAGGAAAGTTAGCAAAGAAGGAAAAGTTCCCCGTATCGGAGATTCTACGAAGGATAGGGCGGGTGCCAGTCAAATCCCGTCTTGGGCCCCGAATAGAACCCGCCGTCATGACAGAAAAGCCAAGTAAAAGAATGAAGGCTAGTCCGCCCGTCGTAGTCTCGGGATTACGGATTAGGGAGGATACCACCTTCCGGCATTTGGCCGACGGACCATCCGGTCCTAGACCTTCTGTTGCTAGAAGGATGGTATGGTGTCCCACTGCTGGGCGAGTTGAGATTGAAACAACGACCCAAGAAAGAAAGTCTCGCCGGGAGACTTGAATGCGAAGAAAGTGCTTCTGCGATAAAGGGGACTCGTGAAAAGGGGACCCGGCGGCTATCGCGAGACAACCGCGAGGACACACGAAAAGCCCCGCTAGAAGATGCCATGGAAAATTTGAGAACCGATATCCGAGCGATTAGCAAAAGAAAGAGAAGAAAAGTTAGGAGACGAGATTGATTCATCGGAATTCATGGACGACGAATATGCGAGAAATCAACATGGTCGAAACACGAGCTTCATCGGCTTCGCAAGGTGCTCCTGCGGCCGCGAAGAGAGGAGCCGAGGCGATGAGAAGGCGGCTTCGGGAGAAAGACGACACGATCGCTCGAATGGCGAAAAGGATGGAAGAGATGGGCGTAGCTCGACCACTCTCCGGAGTCGAGTGCGACCACAAAGAGAGACACCCCCGGAGGTCATTCACATTGTAGACGGAGGAAAGGAGATTACATCCGTCGATGGGGGTGATCAGCGAAAAAGGATACAACACGAAGTATGATCCACGAAAAGGATATCAAGAGCTTGGTGGAACGAGCGAGGTGCGAGAAGCCTTAGCACAATCCAAGAGCGGGACATCCATTCGGACGGGTAGACCTTACCCGGAAGAATTCAACGCTGTCCGGTACCCAAAGGCTTCGTACCACCTGCTGTTCGAAGACCTTCGATGGGCACGGAACCCCGACGGCATGTTGCACACTTTCATGCCGGTTGTTGCAATGCCGGCGGGAGCGATGCATTACTCTTCCGACGGTTCATCGGCGACTCGTCGGGAATCGCCTTCGGCCGGTATGCGAGTTGCAAATAGTTCGGTGAAGACGTTCTCGGAGCTAGAGAACCTCTTCATCGAGCGATTCGCGGAGCTCGGCACCACATCACTATAGGTGATTTAGTGGTAGAGAAACAAAGGCCGAACGAAACTTTGGTGGATTACATACTTCGATGGAGGAACTTAAGCATGAAGTGTGAACCACAACTACAAGAACAACATGCGATCGGCATCTTACTTAAAAGCATTCACGGCCCGATAGCACTTCTCCTCGAAAGGATTCACTTATTAAGACTTTCGAGAAGTTGTTAAGCGAGGCGGAAGCTTGCAAGAAGAGGCGAAGCAATTAAGTTTCGCCGACAAGATGGACAAGCAAAAGCCTGTGAAGACTTTTGAAAAGAAATCCGGGATCGTTGCGGCGATTGACAAAGGCAAGCAACCGATGCAAATACCACGCGAACGGCCGCAGAGCAACCACAACAGAATTGCCGACGAACCCGGCCCAGCTATCGGTCATCTCCACGAGTATGAACAACCGCTTTGTCCGCAACGTACATTAAGGGAGTTTCGAGCGAGAGAATATCCGTTAAAGAATGAAGCAGATGCCGAAAATGTTCCGTAGTCCGATGAAGACTCCGATTTCCAAGTGCCGGAGCCTAAAAGACCGGAGGAAGTCAACAAGAAAGGTGATCCCAACTTTTGCCCCTACCACCGGATGCTTGGGCACAAGATAGAAGATTGCATTACCTTCAAAAGTTGGCTCAACGACAACCTTCGGAAAGGGAATATAACAATCCCGAAGGAGTACATGAAGGAACCCCGGAAAGGAGGTTCCGTCGATGTTGTCTCGACCGATCTCATTGTTCCGATAGATCCCTATGCAATCGGCGATGGATGGACTACCGCTTGGACGAGGTCTTCAAAAAAGTTTTTAGACAGCATCCAAACCGCCTCGGTGCGAGCTTCAATTCAGAGTTCGAGACCTGTTAAGCCGTGTTGACCTCGTTTTTGATGAGGTCTTCTCTTCTTCCCTTTAGTACTTAGGATCTAGCCTTAGGCTTTTCCTTTGACTATCTTAGAGGACTAGAATTGGGACACACCTTTTAGAAATTCAAAGCACTTCCTAACTCCCTGCAAACTCCACAAAACTTGACTGTAGACCCCTAATCACCTAGAGGGTTGAAATCAAATGTGGAGGGTTAAAGGATGAGTTCCTATAGGACTCTTTGGCCTTAGGGCCGCCTACAGGTGACCCGGTGCGGTGAAGGGGCTGACTTACACACACACTACACTCATACACTACACTTTCAATCACCTCCTAAAACCACACCCATACCTAACTTGACTTCCTGACTCATGTAGGTGATTCACATGGATGGTCCTTAACCCCTAAGCCCTTGGCTAAGAGGGTTGGGAACAACATAGTGAATGCCTCAAATGAGTCCCTTCATGGCTCATGTGGGCTTGATGTGGCTTCATGGCTCAACCAAAATGATTTCATTCCATTCAAGTTTACCCAATCTTCAATTTCCCAAATTTTAAATTTTTGACCCCCGGGACCCTACACCCGCTTAGCCTACCCAAAACCCTTAAAATTACACAAAATTTTCAAAATCACCTAAATTATCCAAGATTCCCCAAAATCAATCCCAAACATTTCCACATCACTCAAATTGATCATCCATACTCAAAAATATCAAAAATTCCAAATATACCTCCCAATACCCTCCAAATACCCAAAATACCCCCCTTGACCCAAAAATCCAAAAATTCAGAAAATTCCCAGAAAATTCTAGAAAATGCAAAATATTCCCAATTTCATTTTGTCCAACTACACCATGGGCCAATTTTGTCAATTTACCCTACGTTAGTCAAAACCCCCAATTTGACCCATTTTAACCCAAAGTGAACCCAATGTCAAGCCAAACCTACCCAATTGACCCAAATTCTAGTCCAATTCAATTCTAAACTTCAATTCAACATTCCCAATACCAATCTAGACCAAATCCAAGTCCAATTTGATTGACATTTGAATCCAATTTCACTTTTGGCATTAAAGCCCAATTTGGACCCATGACCCAAACTTAACCCAAACTCACCCAATTCAACTCCAATTAACCCCAAATCTTTTCTAAATCTTCCTTAGCATCCCCACAAGAAAAACACTAACATGATTTGCCCAAAATTTAGACCTAAACCCCACTCAAATTCAACCCAAAGCTAAAAGGCCCAATTTTGACCTAAACCCAAACCTAACCCAAATGAGCCCAAACCCCAAAATCAAAGCCCAACCAAAGTCAAAACATCTTTGAAACACTCCCATAAACATTTCTCAACATTAATTTTACATCAATTTCAACCCTAGCCCAACATTGGCCCAACTTGGCCCACTTGGACCTATATTGGCCCATTCACCAAAAGAAGCCCAAATTCAACCCAATTCAAACCCAAATCACTCCCAATTTGCTCCAAGTCACTCATGACATATCCATGAGCTAAACCCAACAATTATTTGGCCTAACCTCTTTACAAAATTTCATCCCAAAATCTATTTTAAAATTCAAAAGCCCACTTTCCTAAACCATCTTAAAAGCCCATCTAAAACCCTTTCAAAAAGCCCAAAATCCACCCTCAAGCCCACATGACATCTCCATTTGCTATCCACTTAATTAAAGACATTCCCTAAGTCCTAAATTCATCATCAAATCATTCCAAATCAAGTCTCATACAAATTTCCATCAAATTACCAAAAATTCCTAAAATCAATTTTTATGAAATTGACCCAATCTTTTCCCAAGCCATATGGAGCCATGAAGCCATGCACAAGCCATATGCAAGCCATGGCAGCCACTTTACACATCACCATGTCATTTTTGGCAAAGGGAGGGAGTCCTTTAATGATTCCCTTAAGGGTGATTAAACCTTTTCATGACTCTTCTAAACCTTGATTAAACATAAATGTACTTAGATGGTGACTTCTCCCCACTAAGCTAGCCGACTTACTCGATTCCCTCAGCCCAAAATCGAGGCCTTGGAGGGTGAACCAAACCTAAATCCATGACTTGGACCCATTTGGACCCAAAACTAGCCCTTTCCCATTCCATTTTGATTCAAACCCTTTACACATGTCCATGGCCAATTGATCGCACAAACCTCTGAGTCCGACCCACTCGGACCCGAGGGTGACCCATGCCTGCCGGCCGCCCGCCCGGGTCGCCGGAAAACACCATGGCCGAGAGCTCACATGTGAGCCCAACTTGGAATTCTCACCTGCTGAGCTGCCCCATCCTCAGTGGCCATAGGAGCTGTTCTTCTCTTTCCAAGAGCAGCTGATCACAAGCCCTAACTCTCCCTGGAAGGCCCTCCACCCTCTCCTATTTAAACACCACCCCTCTCAGCCATGAGGAGGTGCTGAAACAAACCTTAAGGAAACTCTGCCAAAATTATTCCAGACTCCTCCCCATACACGAGCACTTGATCCCCACCGAGATCCCCTCGCCATTTCTTCTCCGCGAGCTCAATTTCAAAGTTGAAATCTAGGCCCAAAACCAGGACACTTCTCCACGGTGAGCCAATCCCCAAATTGATTGGTTCTACACCTTCACCGGACCGAGGGAAGGTGTCCACCAACAAAAGCCCCATCTCCGAGCTACCGAGTTGCTCCGGCCTCCAAGCTTTGTGATCGGGCTTGGTCGAAATCCCACCTGGACAATTCACTGGCACCGGGAGACTTCATCTGGAGCTTGCTGGGATCCAATCGAAGGTGCAACAACCCTCAGATCGAAGCCACACTTCTTTGAGCAAAGGTATGAACTAATTCTTCATCACGAGCTTCTGGAGATTCTCCATTTCAAATGCATTAATTTTAATGCATGATCACCATATAGATGTGTTCGTCCCTTCAAGACAAATCCATAGAGCATAAGAACATGAAAATCCATTGAGTATCGAGTGAGATATTAGGGATTTAGTGTGGACGGCTCTCGGGTGAGGACACTTGGGGACGATGAATGGATGCCGTCCATTTAATACACGCGCGGACGGATGGCCAGGATCGCGCTCGGATCGAGAGACGGTACGAGAACCGCGAGGCCCGGGCGCGCCGACTCGGATGGCGACGTCGAATGGGAGCGCGACGCGCGTGCGTTCGGAGGCTGCCGAGGTTGACGCGGCGCCGCGTGGATAAATAGAAAATTAGGGTTTTTTCGATTTATTTAATTCCCTAAACTTCAAAAAATTCATAACTTTTGTAGAAAAATCAGAAAAATAAAATAAAAATACCCTCTTGCTCGAGTGAACGAGAGGAGAATAATGTGGAAAAGAAATTATTTAATTTTATCAAGTATTTTATTTTTAATAATTTATTTACTCTCTGCATATTTTTAATTCTCCATGCATGTATACAATTCACCATGGCATGAGACCATAGGGCTTTTGAAGCCTCCGAATTTGGGAACATTCCCTGAATTTTCCAAAGTCGAGGCCATCCCTATGAAAAGTTATTGATTTTTCAAATTCATGTTACTTGTTTTGAGTATTTTAATTCCAATAAATAGCATGTTGTGAAATAAATTCTAGGAAAATTTGGTGATGTTCCTTATGACCGGAGGACCCTAGGAAAAATAGGTTTTGAGTTAGTTCATTTAAAACAACCCTAATCGGCTTAAACACCCAAATTGGATCTCTAATTAATTAGAGCTAACCATACATCAAATTGACTTGAAATCAATTATCCACTGACCTTTAGGATCGGAGGAACCCACCATAAAAATTTGAGGTCAATTGGACTTGGTTAGCCCTACTTAATTGGGTTGATTAAGCTACTTAGTCATTTTGAACTTTAAAAATTCATAACTTTCAAAATACCTTTCAAAAATTCACCAAATTGGTTTTGGAGCCTCTCTGATATCAGGGGAATTTAAGAAAATTAAAATTTCAATTTTCTAAAAAGTTGATTTTTAATATTATTTTAATATTTTTAATAATTAAAAAATAATAAAAATCACAAAAATAATAAAATTCACCAAAATGTCACATTTTGAATTTTAATCACTTAGGAACAAACCCCTTATTTTTCTTAGGTCTATTTAGTGAGATATTAAATTTTAAAGCTCTAGGGTAATTTTAACATTAAAAAAATGTATTTTCTAGCATTTTCACTAAAATAATTTTAATAAATCATAGAAAAATCAGAAAATTGTAAAATTTGATTCTCTGATTTCCTTGATATCAGAGAGATTTTTGAAAAATATAAAATTCATTTTTCAACATTTATTTTATTTTTAAATTAATTAATATTCCAAAACTTAAAATAATTATAATAAAAATAATATAATTCAAAAAATCACCAAAATTGTTCCAAGTGGTTCTCTGGTCATTAGGAATGTTCCCTAATTTTCTTAAGGATAGAAACTTCCCCTTGGTCATGTTATTAAATTTTCCTTGGAAATCTCTATTTTCTACAAAAAATAATTATATAAATAAATTAAATACAGAAAAATCACATTTTCTCCTCTCATGTCTTTATTGACATATGAGTGAAGTCACATAAAAATTTCAAGTTCATTTGAGTTCAATTTAGTGAGTTATGAAATTATTAAGCTTAAAGGGTAAAGTGGTAATTAAAATTTTTAATCCTTAATTAAAACTTTAGGTTTAATAAAAAATTAACAAGTAAAATATTTGATCCTAATCTGATTTGGATGATTGAAATTTAAATAATTAAAGGGTAGAAACCCATTAAGCAATTCAAAATGATTAAACCTTAATTAAATAATTGATTAAATTTGGAAGAATAATAAAATTGGAATTATTAAAATAGGGATATTATTAGGAAGAGATTTATTCTTTAATTTAAAAATCCCTAAATTAATTATCTCATTAATATTCAATTCTTAATTAAAATGATAACTCAAATTCAAAACATTAAAAGACTTAATCATTAAACTAAAATTAAATTATTAAACTCTTTTAAAAATTTCAATTAAAATTAAAAAATAAAATTAAATTAAAAATTAAATTAAATTAAGTAAATTAAATTAAATTAAATTAAATTAAATTAAATTAAATTAAATTAAATTAAATTAAATTAAATCAAATTAAATAAATAAATTAAGTTAAATTAAATTAAACTAAATTAAATTAAAACAAATTAAATCAAATTAAATTAAATTAAATTAAATAAATAAATTAAATTAAATTAAAGGAATTAAATCAAATTAAACTAAAATAATGTAACATCAAATCAAACTAAATTGAATTAAATTGAATTAAATTAAATTAAAACTCAATTAAATTAAATTAAATTAAGTTGAATTAAATATAACATCACCAAAGACATAAAGAATTCAAAATAAATCTAAAATAACTTGAACACTATTCCAAATTTAAACCCTTTGATTGAAGTTAAACTAAATCATAAACCATTTGAACATCAATTTACCCTCGAAAGCTTTAGTTATCATAACTCCTAAACAGAATATTAACTGAAATGTTACTTCACTTATAGGACATTCAAACATCCTACAGTTCACCGAGTAAGATAATAACAAAACTTAACTAAACCTCGGACGATTAATTCATTTGTGTAATTGAATTCATTTGGACTTAAAACAATCCTAGAAATATTGAAAAGATGTTTAAGATTCTTCTTAAGCACTTCCTCAATATGATAGGATATTTATAAGAACAATTGAACTCAATTGTTCTTTGATGAAGAAAATCGTCCTCAAACCAAAACACAAAGACCTAGACGTCATAGGAAATGACTAGCCATAGGATTAGGAATTTGGTAGAAAACCATAACCCTTACCTTAGCTTTACCTAGGACTTGCTTAAATATTCTAATTGTGTTTTAAGTGCGGCTTGGAATGACGGGAAGACCCTCAGGTACGCTTTTATTTTATTGCAATTTACTTTCTTGCAATTTACATTATGTGCAATTTATTTAATCGCATTGCACTTACTTTTCTTGCATGATAAACAAGCTGTTGCATGAAAACCCACACCTTTAGGATAGTCCCTAAAACTGAAACCTAAACTAAGTTAAAAGTCATTGCAAGATAAAATTCACCGCCACAACATTTCAAAATATAAAACAACTCAAAATTTAAACACAAACAGAACACAAAACTACAATTACAACTAAATTAAAACGTCTGTTGGATGATCGGGAATACCTCGGATGATGTAACCTACGTGTTGCTAACGGGATTTCCCACGGTCTAAATGAAAGTGTGGAACTCATTTATTTGAGTTTAGCAAATTCATCTGGACTAAGTGAATCCGATAAAAATAATGATGCCGGAAGGATGGAACCGTGGGATCTTAACCGATGTCGTTATAATCAACTTTAAGATTTGTTTTAATTAAAATATTGAAAACACTTGGAAATTAAGATTTTCTCTAAACCAAAACACTTTTCTCATTCCTTGATTTATGACTTCTAAAATTGAACCTCTGCAACAACAAGGAGCTCGGAGCATGGTAGGTAGCACGACCATCGTCATCAATGAAAACCTGAGTCTACTTCAGCGAAACTTTCCTAGAATTAAAAAACAAAGCCATAGGACTTCGAGGTAGTTTGCCTAGTGCAACATAAATCCTCAACTCTTCGTTAGGCACTTGCATTGCAAATTAAGCCCTAACCGGTCATAGGATTGCGAGGTAGTCGTCCGGTACGACAATAAACCCTCACATCTTCGAGAGTTATTTGTTTGATTTTATCATACAAATATAAGCCCTAATTAATTAAAATTAGCGAGATCAAAACATTTAAATAAATATTAGGACTTTCCTAAACTCGAAGCCAAACAATAGGATAGTCGGGAAATTACCGAAGTTCGCTTCGAATCTGTGATTTCTCCTACTTTTCTTCCTTTGGATTCCAAAACAAAATGTTCCAAATTTGATCCATTCCCTATTGAAATTCCAAAATTCAATCCCTTGAAAACTTAAACTTTGAAATCATTGAAAGCAGAATTATTGATTATTATCGAGAGTTTTCTTAGGTGATTCTCAACACTTAAGATGTAATTAACTATAGGGGCTTGCCCTTATAGGGAATTTTAAAAGAACCCAGGTAATATAAACCCTGTTTAATGCTTTCATATTAAACAGGGGAATTTGTCGGCTTATAAAATTGGTTTGCAGACCAAACGGATGTCACAAATCTTCTAGTTTATTTAATCGAGCCCCACCATTAAGCAGTGTGTCTATCCTTAGGGATAGATATACGGTTTGTGGTGCGGTGCTCGTTTATATAAACTATTTGGGATGTGAGATCGGTTTAATCTCATATCTTAAAACCTTCAAAATTTAAAAATTATTTTTAAAGTCAAATATTACTTTTCAAAATTATTTATTTAAATAAAATTAAAAATTCGCCGACAACTTCTGTTAGGCGACCCCCTTTTCAAAATAAAACACACGACTTAAAAATATGCTGACAATTTCTGGCGACTCCGCTGGGGACAATTCCTCTCTCCATTATAATCAGATAATTCTGCTTTCAAAAAAATCGATAGTGTATCCATGTCCTTAATGGGTCAAACTACCCTTCTTTCCGTTAGAATACTATGTTCATTCCTACCTTGGACAAGTATAGCCAACATTCTCTCGGATTTAGGAGCCACTGTTTAGACACCCATAAACAGAGAGGTTCCGAGATCCTTTTACCTCATTTTTGAGGTGGGTGGACCCCGATAGGTGTTAGTTTAGGAGTGATCCTTCGAGACGAGAAGTCTTGCATAAGACCTTTTCCTTTCCAACTCTGAATCGGATTCCTTACCTTCTCCACACTTTTGAACATTCCGTTCTAAATAAACGAACCCTCTAATAAATGATTCTTTTAACAAATGATTCCTTCTTATAAATACTTGAACAAGAATGAGTTCGGACTCTTTTTCAATTCCTTTCTTTTCGTCCTAAAGAAAAGAAGCATAACTTGGGACTGACAACCAGAATCTACCTCTGCGAAATGGAAGCCCCAAAGCCGATTTTCTCCTTCACCAACGGACTGGACTTCCACATGCTATAAGGATGAGTCGCCCGACAATGGGATCATCCGATTTGGACAAGGATTTGAAAACACGAATGTCGAGATCACCGACGTCTCCCTCTTTGCACCGACGAAAAAGGTATCCGAAGCCGAGAAACCGCCGCTCGAGTTCAACCTTAGGTCGACCCAAGAGTTTCCTCCCTGCAAAGGATCCCGATTGAGAGGAATACCGTTGTCCGCGAGGAGGACCGTTCTTACTACCCCCATCGGTCTAGTTGTTTCGCACCTACCCCGACTTTTGCCAAATTAAAGGGGAAAGAAATCCGAATTATGGTGAACCCGTTACCGTGGAGGGTACGGATCTTCCTGTAAGACCTTCGTTTCGAAATCGGGTCCGGTTCAAAGATTCCATCACTGACAAGGACCCAAAGAAGAAACAGAAGCAGAAGGATCGCTAGAGAAGCCAGAGCTGCTGAAATTGCTTTCCTGAAGGAAATCCCAGAGCTGCCAGAAGATACACCGTTGCCAGAATATACACCGCTGCCTGAATACATACCACTTTTGGGAGGAAGTAGGTTCCATCCCCTCTCCGCCGTAGAGGATGTGGAAAATGTTCGCAAGATTGCTGCCGCATTACCTCAGCCTGCATATTACAACGATAGCCGCAAGAAAAGGACTAGAACTACGCCGTTTGCTCGACTGCAAACTTTGGTAGAAAAGTTAACAAAGAAGGAAAACTTCCCCGTATCGGAAATTCTACGAAGGATAGGGCGGGTGCCAGTCAAATCCCTTCTTGGGCCCCGAGTAGAACCCGCCATCATGACAGAAAAGCCAAGTAAAAGAATGAAGGCTAGTCCGCCTGTCGTCGTCTCGGGATTCGCAGTTAGGGAGGAAACCACCTTCCGGCATTTGGTCGACGGACCATCCGGTCCTAGACCTTCTGCTGCTAGAAGGATGGTATGACGTCCCACTACTTGGGCAGTTGAGATTGAAATAACAGCCCAAGAAAGAAAGTCTCGCCAGGAGACTTGAATCTGAAGAAAGTGCTACTGCGATAAAGGGGACCCGACAGCTATCGCATGACAACCGCAAAGACACACAGAAAGCCCCGCTAGAAGATGCCATGGAAAAGTTGAGAACCGATATCCGACGATTGGCAAAAGAAAGAGAAGAAAAGTTAGGAGACGAGATTGATTCATCGAAATTCATGGACGATGAATATGCAGAAATCAACATGGTCGAAACACGAGCTTCATCAACTTCGCAAGGTGCTCCTGCAGCCGCAGAAAGAGAGGAGCCGGAGCGATGAGAAGGCGGCTTCGGGAGAAAGACAACACGTTCGCTCGAATGGCGAAAAGGATGGAAGAGATGGGCGTAGCTCCGGCCACTCTCCGGAGTCAAGTGCAACCACAAAGAGAGACACCCCCGGAGGTCATTCACATTGTAGACGGAGGAAAGGAGATTACATCCGTCAATGGGGATGATCGACCGAAAAAGGATACAACACAAAGTATGATCCACGAAAAGGATATCAAGAACTTGGTGGAACGGCGAGTGCGAGAAGCCTTAGCACAATCGAAGAGCGGGACATCCATTCGGACGGGTAGACCTTACCCGGAAGAATTCGACGGCTGTCCCGATACCCGAAAGGCTTCGTACCACCTCCGTTCAAGACCTTCGACGGAACCGGGAACCCCCGACGAGCATGTTGCACACTTTCGTGCCAATTGTTGTAATGCCGACGGGAGCGATGCATTACTCTTCCGACGAGTTCGTCGGCGATCCGTCGAGAATCGCCTTCGGCCGGTATGCGGAATTACCAAATGGTTCGGTGAAGACGTTCTCGAAACTAGAGAACCTCTTCATCAAGCGATTCGCCGGAGCTCGGCACCACATCACTATAGGTGATTTAGTGGTAGAGAAACAAAGGCCGAACAAAACTTTGGTGGATTACATACTTCGATGGAGGAACTTAAGCATGAAGTGTGAACCACAACTACAAGAACAACATGCGGTAGGCATCTTACTTAAAAGCATTCACGGCCGATAGCACTTCTCCTCAAAGGATTCACTATTAAGACTTTCGAGAAGTTGTTAAGCAAGGCCGGAAGCTTGCAAGAAGAGGCGAAGCAATTAAGTTTCGCCGACAAGACGGACAAGCAAAAGCCTGTGAAGACTTTTGAAAAGAAATCTGGGATCGTTGCAGCAGTTGACAAAGGCAAGCAACCGATGCAAATACCACCAGAACGGCCGCAGCAACCACAACAGAATTACCAGCAACCCCGGCCCAGCTATCAGTCATCTCCACAGTATGAACAACCGCCTCGTCCGCAACATACATTAAGGGAGCATCTGAGCAGGGAATATCCGTTCAAGAATGAAGCGATGTCGAAAATGTTCCGTAGTCTGATGAAGACTCCAGATTTCCAGCTGCCAGAGCCTAAAAGACCAGAGGAAGTCAACAAGAAAGGTGATCCCAACTTTTGCCCCTACCACCGGATGCTTGGGCACAAGATAGAAGATTGCATTACTTTCAAAAGTTGGCTCAAGGACAACCTTCGGAAAGGGAATTTAACGATCCCGAAGGAGTACATGAAGGAACCCCGAAAGGAGGTTCCGTCGATGTTATCTCAGCCGATCACATCATTCCGATAGATCCCTATACGACCGACGATGGATGGACTACCGCTCGGACGAGGTCTTCGAAAAAGATTTTAGACGAGCATCCGGACCGCCTCGGTGCGAGCCTCAATTCGGAGTTTGAGACTCGTTAAGCCGGTACTTATCACTTGCGATAGAAGAACCACCTCGACAGGAGACGATTGAAGAGAAGAAGAAAATCGACGAAGAAGAGAGGACCGAGACTCTCGAGGCTAGACTAGGGGCTGCTTATCCTAGGATAGTTGTTTCCGATTCGGGGGAGAAATCCCTCGAACCTCCGATTTTGTATGATTATCCGCTCACTTCGGTGGGATCATATAATGATAAGGGTGATGGCGTTGGCTACGTTTTGATCATTTCTAACGATTACGTAACTAGCGACGATCCGGATATCGATTTCGACATCAACGACAATTCTCAAATCATACACGATCTCGACGAGCAAAATAACGAAGAAGGCATCCTTAAAGGAGGCTACGAGAGTTCAACAAGCAACGAATCTATCTCGCGAGTTTCGAGGAGCTCCGAGTCACGATAGAGTTAGAGCCTTCGGATTCGAGGATAATCCGGAAGAGCCCGTCATTCCGATTCGAGGAGGAGACACCGACAAGCTCAACACTAGATTCGAAGAAATTACGGAAGTCAACTTAAGAAGTGGAAGAGTTCTACCTCCGAGAATGGGTCCAAAAGACAAAGGAAAGCGGTGGTTGTTCAAGAAGAACCAACCCCGGCGGAAGAAATACCCATTCGAGAAGAAGCCGAGACACATGGAAATAAAGTGGACTACAACGTGCTAGCCCATCTTAGGAAACTACCGGCCAAACTGAGCATCTACGACGCCCTCATCTTATCAAAGGAGATGAGAGAAGCTCTAATCAAGGCCTTACTTGATCCAGAAATTTGCTTAGCCCAAATGGCTGGAGATTCCTTAGATGAGGTTTGTTCGTTAAAGGAACAGCGAGGTGTTACCTTCACGGACAATGACCTACTACTTGGGACGACGGATCACGACCGACCATTGTACATTTCGATTACAATTGGGAAGTTTACACTCTCCGGAGTATTGGTGGATCCAGGAGCATCAATCAATATAATGAGTCTTAGAACACTAGCATACTTGGAAATTGATGCTCGTGAGCTCGAGGCCGACAAAATGTTCTTAAGAGGATTCAACCAGAAAGGAGAAAGAGCCCTCAGATCAATAACGCTACTAATGAAGACCGGTGACTTAGCAAAGACAACCGCAAAATTTCACATAATTGATTCAGAAACGTCGTTCAACGCTCTACTGGGCGGACCATGGATACATGAAAACAGGATGGTACCATCATCTCTACATCAGTGCATCAAATACTACGATGGAGGGGAAGAGTGCATCAAAGGTGACTTGCAACTATTCTCCGTACATGAGATTGGAATCCATGAAGACGCAGCTTATTATGCACCGCCGAAGAAAACAATCTTCTCCAGAGATACCGTAACAAATGAAGCGAAGAAAGTTCGGGACAACGAAGAACCTGAAGTTCTAGTCCAACAGTCACTCACCACTCCCTTCCGGAGAGATGGTGAAGGTTTCTCCACAACTCGCATCCGAGGTCAAGGCCGGGGACGAGGCCGTGGTAGAGACGCTAGGACGGTTGGACGGAGGAAACCGATCATCAATGTTGATTGGGAAGATAGTTCGAAGAAGAAAAAGAAATCAAACAAGAAGCAGCGACAATAAGTCGAAGAAGCCGCAATTCGAAGATCTCTCTCGAAGATGAGAAGAACGAAGAATACAAATCAATGTACGAAAAGATTAACCACTACGTACATACTATGACCCTAACCCCGATCCATTCTAACAAGATCGAGGGTATGGTGGTCAAAGAGGTACGTAACGACGGTGCAAGGCCAATCAAGTTCTACCGTGGTGCTTCTTCCTCCAAAACTGAAAATAATGTACAATTCGAAGATGTCACTTCATCAGAATTAATGGAATTACCTTTTGAGTGGTTCTCTCCCTGTGTTCAAAATTTAATTCAACATGGTTTCTTACCTCGACAATGGACAAAAGGCCAATCACAACATTTTGAAAAATTATGGAATAATTTCGGTCGTCCTCCCAATTCAAAGCATGGTCTCGGATTGGGCACAGTAGGGTAAGTTGACGATACTGAATTTTGCTTGGTTGTCACTTGCGAGTCCAATGAAAACTGTATGGAAACTACAGACGAACTCGAAGATTTACAAATTGGAGACGCTCCACTAGAATTCGAAGAAGAAATCAAATCTACAATAGATGAGTTAACGGAAGTTAACTTAGGTACTAGCGAAGAGCCTAGACCTACCTTTATTAGCTCCTTACTCAATAAAGAAGACTCCGAAGAAATAATCAAATTATTAATGGAATTTAAAGACTGTTTTGCTTGGAACTATGATGAAATGCCAGGATTAGCTCCAGAGGTCGCGATCCATAAGCTAGGAGTGGATCCTACTTCGTCCGGTCAGACAAGGTCCCGGAAGAATGCGTCTAGAAATCGAACAACAAGTCATAGCCGAAGTTAAAAAGCTAATAGACGCTAAATTTGTCCGTGAAGAACAATACCCGACTTGGCTAACCAATGTGGTGCCGGTCGAAAGAAGAATGGTCGAGATCGGAATCTGTGTGGACTTCAGAGATTTAAACAAGGCATGTCCAAAGGATGAATTCCCTCTACCGAAACCGGAACTGATGATCGACATTGCTTCGACACATGAGATATTCTCATTCATGGATGGATCTTCAGGATACAACCAGATAAAAATGGCTCCAGAAGATGAAAAACTTACAGCATTCAGAATGCCGATTGGAGTATTTTGCTACACAGTGGTGCCATTCGGACTGAAGAACGCAGGAGCAACCTACCAGAGAGCAATGACAAGAATTTTCGATGATCTCATCCACAATCAAGTCGAATGCTACGTGGACGATGTGGTCATCAAAAGCAAAGTAAAGGACAACCACTTGTATGATTTGAGAATTGTTTTCGAACGATTAAGACAATTTAACCTTAAGATGAATCCCTTAAAATGCGCCTTCGGCGTCACCTCCGGGAAATTCTTAGGATTCGTTGTCCGACATCGTGGAATTGAAATTGACCCGGAAAAGATTAAAGCTATCTTAGAAATGCCGCCTCCCAAAACCTTAAAACAACTACGATCCTTTCAAGGGAAGCTGGCATATCTTCGACGCTTTATCTCAAACTTGTCGGTAGGTGTCAGCCTTTCTCGGCACTAGTTAAAAAGGACGCCAAATTTATTTGGGAAGAGAAATGCCGAGAAGGCCTTCGAGGATATTAAACAATATTTAATGACACCTCCTGTCTTAGCAGACCCCGGTCTCGGGTAGACCGGCGATACTTTACACCGCGGCTTTAGACGACTCTCTCGGAGCCACTGTTAGCCTGAAGTCGATGATGAGGGTAAAGAGAATGCTCTTTACTATTTAAGCCGTCATTTACTTCCGACGAAAATAAGGTATCCCGCAATTGAAAAGCATTGTTTAGCCCTGATCTTCGCCGCTCAAAAGCTCAGGCACTACATGCTTTCTCATAAGGTCAACCTGATCTCGAAATTTAATCCATTGCAATACTTGATGACTCGTCCGACACTTTCCGGCAGACTTGCCGGATGGTCGATGATATTATTACAATTCAATATAACTTTCGTGCCTCGCGTGCCGTAAAGGGACAAGTCTTAGCAGACTTTCTAGCAGACACACCCTTTGCGGCGGAATCTCCCCTCGATGACGATTTGCCGGATGAACAAATAATGAATCTAGAAGACCACGATGATCGACGTTGGGAATTATATTTCGACGGAGCATCTTCGAGCACACAAAGACGAAGAATCGCAAGTGATAGTGCCCGGTAAGGCGGGAATCGGACTAATCTTTATAACACCGGAGCGGGGGATGTTAAGATACTCCTACCACTTGACGGAACCGTGTACAAACAATGAAGCAGAATACGAAGCCCTCATAACGGGACCGGAATTAACCATTCGAATGGGGATAACGGACATCAACATCTACGGGGATTCACGGTTAATCATTCAACGGATCGCCGGACGATACAGAATTTTAAAGCCGAAGACTCGAACAATACTTCCGAGTATGTCATACAGTTATTGGAACGATTCCGAATGTGACGATCTACAAAATTCCCGAAAAGAAAATGCTTTAGCAGATGCTTTAGCCCGTCTCGAAAAAGAATTTGCCTGTTTGCAAGATGAATCGAGTAGAAGTGTCGGTTCACGGACGTCGGAGTCCTATCACGGCTCGACATAGACACAATACACAAATCGAAAAAGAAAAGAATCGATTGCGGCGGTGACGAGAAAACACGAGAAGATTGGCGACGGCCATTGATGAACTACCCGCAAACAGGAAAGCTACCGGACGATAGGTCACTAGCCCATCGGATCGAGAAATGAACTCGTCCTACGCATTAATAAACAACACATTATACGGAAGGTCTTTTGATCAAATGTGGCTAAGGTGCCTAAGCGGGTCCGAGGCTCGTGAAATTGTTAAGGAGGTGCATTCGGGACTCGTGGCGCTCACCGGTCGGGTCCGAAGATGAAAATTAAAAGACTAGGGTACTACGGCCCTCGATGATGACCGACCGCATGAAAATCGCCAAGAGCCGTCACCGATGCCAAGTGCACGGAGTGGTTCTACACCAACCTCCAAATGTGCTACATCCGACAATTGCGTCGTGGCCATTTGAATGTTGGGGCACGGATATAGTGGGTCCAATAGAACCACCATCTTCAAAAGGACATTGCTTCATTCTTGCGGCTACGGATTATTTTTCCAAGTGGGCGAGGCGGTTCCACTTAGAGAAGTGAAAGCACACCACGTGCTACGGTTTTCAAGAACCAAGTTGTCTACCGTTTCGGAGTGCCGCGCGAGATCATCTCGGATAATGGGTCGGCATTCGAAGCACGCAAATTAACAATTTTGTTAGGAGACACGGAATCGGCCGGCGATACTCGACAATTTACTACCCAAGAGCAAACGGCCTTGCCGAGGCTTTTAATAAAACTCTCGTTCAAATCTTAAAGAAAACCTTGGACGATAATAAGAGAAATTGGCACGAGAAGTTTTTAGAAGCCTTATGGGCCTACCGGACAACCTTCAAAACTCCTACTCGAGCTACACCTTACGCTCTGGTGTATGGGTCCGAGGCAGTGTTACCTTTAGAGGTTCAGCTTCCTTCACTCAGAATTGCAGTTGCAAACAAGATCACGACGGAAGAGAATGCCAAATTACGACTAGAAGAATTAGAAATCTTGGAAGGGAAAAGACTTGCAGCGCAACAGAATTTAGAACTATACCAAGCTAAGATGGTTCAAGCCCATGACAAACTGGTCCGCCCAAGAACCTTCAAAGTTGGTGACTTAGTTCTCGTTCTCAAGAGACCTATTCTTGCACATCGCAAGATATGAGGAAAATTTGAACCCACTTGGGAAGGGCCGTTTGTGGTTGAAGCAGTATACTCAGGAGGTTCCTACCAGCTAGTGAATTGTCAGGGAGAACGACATATGCTTCCGATCAACGGACGATACTTGAAAAAGTATTACGCTACCTGATGTTTCGAAGGAATTAATTCTTCATCCCTAAGAAACACGGGTGAAGTAATTACTTATGATTGGGTCCGAACCCAAAAAATAATAAAATGTGCTAAAATAAATAAAGTCATGATAATTACGTTTTCCTTGTTTTCTTTTCCAAATCAAAATCTCTTCCCTGATCTTATCCTACTTTATTCCTGTTAAATTCGAAAATATAAAAAAAAATATATAATAAAAAAAATGTCTTTAATAAACATTTTCTTAATGTTCTTGTTCTTAGTACAGCCCCTGATCCTTTTCCTTGTCTTTTCGCGGGGAAATGTCGAACGGGCGGTTGGTCCTGAACTTTAAGAATGGCGTAAGCCTTGCACTCGATGAAAAGAGGGTGAAAGATGGAGCGATAATCGAGATTGACTCGGATTTTGCACCAGCAGGCCTACAGTACGAGGAAAGTGACTGGGTCCCAGTTGACCGAGAAGAACTGCCCGGGCAGACAGTGATGAAAGTGGGTGGCCCAAGCCACCAATCCAGCAACAAGAAAAGAAAAGCAAACACTGAAGAAGACAAGAAAATGAAGTCTGTAGTCGCTACAGCAGAGGGCAGGCTTGTCAGCGCCGCTCCCACAAAGATTCAAGAAGTTCGAAGAGCTACTCTCACGGCAACGCAACGAAGAAATAAGAATCGCCGTATCCGTAAGATGTTAACAAAACTAGTCGCGGACCGGCGCGACGAGCACGATTGCTAATGCCGGTACATACACTTCGAGGACACCGGCTCACCGGGAACTCGAAGAAAGGAGGCCAGCTCCTAGGATAACGAAAGGACCGGGGAAATCTCCGGAAGATCGAAGAAAGAAGGCTACCACGCCACCGGATAGAACCACCGGTGATGCATGACCTTGTTGTTGAAGCAACCCGGGGGATGTCACGACGGGCATCATCCACGAGGAGCCGAGGTATGCGGGAGAACGTGAAGGGATTGAACCGTATATCCCACAATATGTCACCAAGCCTCGCCATCTGCAGATCATTCCGGAATACGAGCTGGAGAGAATGCAGAATGTTGAAAAGAAAACCTTTGAATACTTCGAGAGAATTAAAGGCAGAAGAATCAATATACTAGAGGGCCTCGAGCTACATACAGACGTATTCTCAGAGTATGAACAACAGCAAATCGTGGATTGCATCCGGGATTTGAAAAGAATGGGCCGAGCAGGCCGCCTGAGGGAAAACACATACTCAGAACCCCGGAGATGGATGCCAGGGAAGGGAAGAATCACAATACAATGCGGATGCTGCTACAACTTTGCGGAAGACAGGAAGGGAAACCCACCGGGAATACTCCGTCATGGGCAAGTGGATCCGATGCCATTAGTCATCAAGAGAATGGTAAAGAGATTGATAACATGGAGGGTACTGCCAGCAGATTGCATACCCAATAGCTGCATTATTAACATCTACAAGCAGGGTGATTGCATACCCCCGCACATAGATCACCGCGACTTTGTCAGACCTTTCTGCACAGTCTCTTTCCTGAATGAGTGTAACTTCATGTTCGGATCTGACCTCCGGATAGCAGGCCCAAGTGAGTTCTGCGGGCCAGTGAAGATACCATTATAGGTAGGTTCCGTCATGATACTGAAGGGCAACAGAGCAGATATCGCTAAGCATTGCATACCAGGAGTACCAGTGAAGCGGATCTCGGTTACTTTCGAAGGATGGACGACAGGAAGACACCTTACCATTTCCGACTAGACCCGGAGCTAGAGAGCCTCCGCCCTTACGAGCTGTGAGTTACATGGAAAATATCACACCTCCAGTGTACATCCATACGGCATCCTTGCCAAGGATGGCTTGGAAGGTGATGTTATTGACCATGTACCCCACTATTCAGACATGGATTTTTGACAGATGCTTCTTTGGATGGATCAACAAAGATCATACATAGTCGTTTTGAGTCTACATGGATTGTATGAGATGTATTCCGGATCGAGTTGTATGATATATCTTCAACATGATTGGAATGAAAGTGACCATGTCACATTTTTGGCCTTCACCTCTTTTGTGCAAATTGATCAGGAAACGCCATTAAAGTTAAATGAACTTCGAACAAAGAACAGAAAAGAAAAAAAAGAATAAAAGAAAACTTTCCTAAAAAAAAAATCTTAAAAATGACGAACACCAAATTCACATGAACATTAAATAAACGATAGAGTAAATTTTGAATCATTAAAAGATAAACAAAATCAACATAAGTGTTAAATCAAATCTCAAATCAAATTCTCAATCAAATTTCAAATCCAATCTCGATCAAATTTCAAATTTGATCTTCCAAATTTCAAATCAAATCTTAAATCAAATTTCAATGGAGTTCAAACTCATCCTTCCAAATTTCGAATTCAATCTTTCCAGATTTTAAATCTCAATCAAATTCAAACTTTTAGGTCGAGGATTTTACATCCAAGACTGCATTGCTTTAGGATCATTTCCCTATCGCGATGAAGTACATCAAAATTCAAACTTTTGGGTCGAGGATTTTACATCCAAGACTGCATTGCTTTAGGATCCTTTCCCTATCGCAATGAAGTACATCAAAATTCAAACTTTTGGGTCGAGGATTTTACATCCAAGACTGCATTGCTTTAGGATCCTTTCCCTATCGCAATGAAGTACATCAAAATTCAAACTTTTGGGTCAAGGATTTTACATCCAAGACTGCATTGCTTTAGGATCCTTTCCATATCGCAATGAAGTACATCAAAATTCAAACTTTTGGGTCGAGTATTTTACATCCAAGACTGCATTGCTTTAGGATCCTTTCCCTATCGCAATGAAGTACATCAAAATTCAAACTTTTGGGTCGAGGATTTTACATCCAAGATCGCATTGCTTTAGGATCCTTTCCCTATCGCAATGAAGTACATCAAAATTCAAACTTTTGGGTCGAGGATTTTACATCCAAGATCGCATTGCTTTAGGATCCTTTCCCTATCGCAATGAAGTACATCAAATTCAAACTTTTGGGTCGAGGATTTTACATCCAAGACCGCATTGCTTTAGGATCCTTTCCCTATCGCAATGAAGTACATCAAAATTCAAACTTTTGGGTCGAGGAATTTACATCCAAGATCGCATTGCTTTAGGATCCTTTCCCTATCGCAATGAAGTACATCAAAATTCAAACTTTTGGGTCGAGGATTTTACATCCAAGACCGCATTGCTTTAGGATCCTTTCCCTATCGCAATGAAGTACATCAAAATTCAAACTTTTGGGTGGAGGATTTTACATCCAAGACTGCATTGCTTTAGGATCCTTTCCTATCGCAATGAAGTACATAAAATTCAAACTTTTGGGTCGAGGATTTTACATCAGAGACTGCATTGCTTTAGGATTCTTTCCCTATCGCAATGAAATACATCAAATTCAAACTTTTGGGTCGAGGATTTTACATCCAAGACTGCATTGCTTTAGGATCCTTTCCCTATCGCAATGAAATACATCAAATTCAAACTTTTGGGTCGAGGATTTTACATCCAAGATCGCATTGCTTTAGGATTCTTTCCCTATCACAATGAAATACATCAAATTCAAACTTTTGGGTCGAGGATTTTACATCCAAGACTGCATTGCTTTAGGATTCTTTCCCTATCGCAATGAAGTACATCAAATTCAAACTTTTGGGTCGAGGATTTTACATCCAGACCGCATTGCTTTAGGATCCTTTCCCTATCGCAATGAAGTACATCAAATTCAAACTTTTGGGTCGAGGATTTTACATCCAAGACTGCATTGCTTTAGGATCCTTTCCCTATCGCAATGAAGTACATCAAATTCAAACTTTTGGGTAGAGGATTTTACATCCAAGACTGCATTGCTTTAGGATTCTTTCCCTATCGCAATGAAATACATCAAATCAAATTCCTGGGGTTAAGGATTTTACATCCGAGACTGCACTGCTTTAGGATTCTTTCCCTACAGCAATGAAATACATCAAAATCAAACTCTTAGGGTTAAGGATTTTTCATCCAATACCGCATTACTCTGAGATCTTTCCTCATTGTAATGATCCAATCCAATCGATTCGATCTTCTTTTGGGGTTGAAGATGTTACATCTAAAACCTCAAAATTCCAATTTTCATTTCAAATCAAATCCCTTCAAATTAATTTTGACAAACTTCGATCTAAATTACAACTCAAAATCTAAACTCGCACATCGAAACTTAAATTGAAACAAAATAAAATCTAAATTGAATTTCCCCAGATCATGTGATTTGGAATTCACCTCCTTTTCCTTTCTCCAGTGAGAGTTCAGGAATCTCCGGTTTCAGAGATATGTTTGACACTCCCCAGCAGAAACTCTTCTACTTCGTCCTAAGTTTGTCACTTGGACATCTAAGTTGGTTTTGTTGATCGCTTCGGTCAACACCAATACGCGCGGTGTGCTCCGTCAGCTCACCACACCTATTGGGGGTCCATTTGTTGACCTCATTTTTGATGAGGTCTTCTCTTCTTCCCTTTAGTACTTAGGATCTAGCCTTAGGCTTTTCCTTTGACTATCTTAGAGGACTAGAATTGGGACCCACCTTTTAGAAATTCAAACCACTTCTTAACTCCCTGCAAACTCCACAAAACTTGACTGTAGACCCCTAATCACCTAGAGGGTTGAAATCAAATGTGGAAGTTTAAAGGATGAGTTCCTATAGGACTCTTTGGCCTTAGGACTGCCCTGGGTGACCTGGTCTGGTGAAGGGGCTGACTTACACACACACTACACTCATACACTACACTTTCACACACCTCCTAAAACCACACCCATACCTAACTTGACTTCCCGACTCATGTAGGTGATTCACATGGATGGTCCTTAACCCCTAAGCCCTTGCGTAAGAGGGTTGGGAACAACATAGTGAATGCCTCAAATGAGTCCCTTCATGGCTCATGTGGGCTTGATGTGGCTTCATGGCTCAACCAAAATGATTTCATTCCACTCAAGTTTACCCAATCTTCAATTTCCCAAATTTTTAATTTTTGACCCCCGGGACCCTACACCCGTTTAGCCTACCCAAAACCCTTAAAATTACCCAAAATTTTCAAAATCACCTAAATTATCCAAGATTCCCCAAAATCAATCCCAAACATTTCCACATCACTCAAATTGATCATCCATACTCAAAAATATCAAAAATTCCAAATATACCTCCCAATACCCTCCAAATACCCAAAATACCCCCTTGACCCAAAAATCCAAAAATTCAGAAAATTCCCAGAAAATTCTAAAAAATCCCAAATATTCCCAATTTCATTTTGTCCAACTACACCATGGGCCAATTTTGTCAATTTACCCTACTTTTGTCAAAACCCCCAATTTGACCCATTTTAACCCAAAGTGAACCCAATGTCAAGCCAAACCTACCCAATTGACCCAAATTCTGGTCCAACTCAATTCTAAACTTCAATTCAAGATTCCTAATACCAATCTAGACCAAATCGAAGTCCAATTTGATTGACATTTGAATCCAATTTCACTTTTGGCATTAAAGCCCAATTTGGACCCATGACCCAAACTTAACCCAAACTCACCCAATTCAACTCCAATTAACCCCAAATCTTTTCTAAATCTTCCTTAGAATCCCCACAAGCAAAACACTAAAATGATTTGCCCAAAATTTAGACCCAAACCCCACTCAAATTCAACCCAAAGCTAAAAGGCCCAATTTTGACCTAAACCCAAACCTAACCCAAATGAGCCCAAACCCCAAAATCAAAGCCCAACCAAAGTCAAAACATCTTTGAAACACTCCCATAAACATTTCTCAACATTAATTTTACATCAATTTCAACCCTAGCCCAACATTGGCCCAACTTGGCCCACTTGGACCTATATTGGCCCATTCACCAAAAGAAGCCTAAATTCAACCCAATTCAAACCCAAATCACTCCCAATTTGCTCCAAGTCACTCATGACATATCCATGAGCTAAACCCAACAATTATTTGGCCCAACCTCTTTACAAAATTTCATCCCAAAATCCATTTTAAAATTCAAAAGCCCACTTTCCTAAACAATCTTAAAAGCCCATCTAAAACCCTTTCAAAAAGCCCAAAATCCACCCTAAAGCCCACATGACATCTCCATTTGCTATCCACTTAATTAAAGCCATTCCCTAAGTCCTAAATTCATCATCAAATCATTCCAAATCAAGTCTCATAAAAATTTCCATCAAATTACCAAAAATTCCTAAAATCCATTTTTATGAAATTGACCCAATCTTTTCCCAAGCCAAATGGAGCCATGAAGCCATGCACAAGCCATATGCAAGCCATGGCAGCCACTTTACACATCACCATGTCATTTTTGGCAAAGGGAGGGAGTCCTCTAATGATTCCCTTAAGGGTGATTAAGCCTTTTCATGACTCTTCTAAACCTTGATTAAACATAAATGTACTTAGATAGTGACTTCTCCCCACTAAGCTAGCTGACTTACCTAATTCCCTCAGCCCAAAAATCAGGCCTTGGAGGGTGAACCAAACCTAAATCCATGACTTGGACCAATTTGGACCCAAAACTAGCCCTTTCCCATTCCATTTTGATTCAAACCCTTTACACATGTCCATGGCCAATTGATTGCACAAACCTCTAGTCCTGACCCACCTGGACCTGAGGGTGACCCATGCCTGCCGGCCAGCCGCCTGGGTCTCCGGAAAACACCATGGCCGAGAGCTCACATGTGAGCCCAACTTGGAATTCTCACTTGCTGAGCTGCCCCATCCTCAGTGGCCATTGGAGCTGTTCTTCTCTTTCCAAGAGCAGCTGATCACAAGCCCTAACTCTCCCTAGAAGGCCCTCCACCCTCTCCTATTTAAACACCACCCCTCTCGGCCATGAGGAGGTGCTGAAACAAACCTTAAGGAAACTCTGCCAAAATTATTCCAGACTCCTCCCCATACACAGAGCACTTGATCCCCACTGAGATCCCCCTGCCATTTCTTCTCCGTGAGCTCGATTTCGGTATTGAAATCTAGGCCCAAAACCAGGACACTTCTCCACGGTGAGCCAATCCCCAAATTGATTGGTTCTACACCTTCACCGGACCGAGGGAAGGTGTCCACCAGCAAAAGCCCCATCTCCGAGGCCACCCAGGTTGCTCCGGCCTCCAAGCTTTGTGATCGGGCTTGGTCGAAATCCCACCTAGACAATTCACCGGACCGGGAGACTTCATCCGGAGCTTGTCGGGATCCAATCGAAGGTGCAACAACCCTCGGATCGAAGCCACACTTCTCTGAGCAAAGGTATGAGCTAATTCTTCATCCCGAGCTTTTGGAGATTCTCCATTTCAAATGCTTTAATTTCAATGCATGATCACCGTATAGATGTGTTCGTCCCTTCAAGACGAATCCATAGAGCATAAGAACATGAAAATCCATTGAGTATCGAGTGAGATATTAGGGATTTAGTGTGGACGGCTCTCGGGTGAGGACACTTGGGGATGATGAATGGATGCCGTCCATTCAATACACGCGCGGACGGATGGCCAGGATCGCGTCAGATCAGGAGACGGTACGAGAACCGCGGGGCCCGGGCTGCTGACTCAGATGGCGGCGTCGAATGGGAGCGCGACGCGTGTGCGTTCGGAGGCGTCGAGGTTGACGCGGCGCCGCGTGGATAAATAGAAAATTAGGGTTTTTTCTGATTTATTTAATTCCCTAAACTTCAAAAATTCATAACTTTGTGTAGAAAAATCAGAAAAATAAAATAAAAATACCCTCTTGCTCAGTGAATAGAGGAGAATAATGTGGAGAAGAAATTATTTAATTTCATCAAGTATTTTATTTTTAATAATTTATTAACTCTCTGCATATTTTTAATTCTCCATGCATGTATACAATTCACCATGGCATGAGACCATAGGGCTTTTGAAGCCTCCGAATTTGGGAACACTCCCTGAATTTTCCAAAGTCGGAGGCCATCCCTATGAAAAGTTATTGATTTTTCAAATTCATGTTACTGTTTTGACTATTTTAATTCCAATAAATAGCATGTTGTGAAATAAATTCTAGGAAAATTTGATGATGTTTCTTATGACCAGAGGACCCTAGGAAAAATAGGTTTTGAGTTAGTTCATTTAAAACAACCCTAATTGGCTTAAACACCCAAAATGGATCTCTAATTAATTAGAGCTAACCATACATCAAATTGACTTGAAATCAATTCTCCACTGACCTTTAGGATTAGAGGAACCCACCATAAAAATTTGAGGTCAATTGGACTTGGTTAGCCCTACTAATTGGGTTGATTAAGCTACTTAGTCATTTTGAACTTTAAAAATTCATAACTTTCAAAATACCTTTCAAAAATTCACCAAATTGGTTTTGGAGCCTCTCTGATATCAGGGGAATTTAAGAAAATTAAAATTTCAATTTTCTAAAAAAGTTGATTTTTAATATTATTTTAATATTTTTAATAATTAAAAAATAATAAAAATCACAAAAATAATAAAATTCACCAAAATGTCACATTTTGAATTTTAATCACTTAGGAACAAACCCCATATTTTTCTTAGGTCTATTTAGTGAGATATTAAATTTTAAAGCTCTAGGGTAATTTTAAAATTAAAAAAATGTATTTTCTAGCATTTTCACTAAAATAATTATAATAAATCATAGAAAAATCAGAAAATTGTAAAATTTGATTCTCTGATTTCCTTGATATCAGAGAGATTTTTGAAAAATATAAAATTCATTTTTCAACATTTATTTTATTTTTAAATTAATTAATATTCAAAAACTTAAAATAATTATAATAAAAATAATATAATTCAAAAAATCACCAAAATTGGTCCAAGTGGTTCTCTGGTTATTAGGAATGTCCCCTAATTTTCTTAAGGACAGAAACTTCCCCTTGGTCATATTATTAAATTTTCCTTGGAAATCTCTATTTTCTACCAAAAATAATTATATAAATAAATTAAATACGAGAAAAATCACATTTTCTCCTCTCATGTCTTTATTGACATATGAGTGAAGTCACATAAAAATTTCAAGTTCATTTTGAGTTCAATTTAGTGAGTTATGAAATTATTAAGCTTTAAGGGTAAAGTGGTAATTAAAATTTTTAATCCTTAATTAAAACTTTAGGTTTAATAAAAAATTAACAAGTAAAATATTTGATCCTAATCTGATTTGGATGATTGAAATTTAAATAATTAAAGGGTAGAAACCCATTAAGCAATTCAAAATGATTAAACCTTAATTAAATAATTGATTAAATTTGGAAGAATAATAAAATTGGAATTATTAAAATAGGGATATTATTAGGAAGAGATTTATTCTTTAATTTAAAAATTCTCTAAATTAATTATCTCATTAATATTCAATTCTTAATTAAAATGATAACTCAAATTCAAAACATTGAAAGACTTAATCATTAAACTAAAATTAAATTATTAAACTCTTTTAAAAATTTCAATTAAAATTAAAAAATAAAATTAAATTAAAATTTAAATTAAATTAAGTAAATTAAATTAAATAAAATAAAATAAAATAAAATAAAATTAAATTAAATTAAATTAAATTAAATTAAATCAAATTAAATAAATAAATTAAGTTAAATTAAATTAAACTAATCTAAATAAAAACAAATTAAATCAAATTAAATTAAATTAAATTAAATAAATAAATTAAATTAAATTAAAGGAAATTAAATCAAATTAAACTAAATTAATGTAACATCAAATCAAACTAAATTGAATTAAATTGAATTGAATTAAATTAAAACTCAATTAAATTAAATTAAATTAAATTAAGTTGAATTAAATATAACATCACCAAAGACATAAAGAATTCAAAATAAATCTAAAATAACTTGAACACTATTCCAAATTTAAACCCTCTGATTGAAGTTAAACTAAATCATAAACCATTTGAACATCAATTTACCCTCGAAAGCTTTAGTTATCATAACTCCTAAACAGAATATTAAATGAAACGTTACTTCACTTATAGGACATTCAAACATCCTAGTTCACTCGAGTAAGATAATAACAAAACTTAACTAAACCTCGGACGATTAATTCATTTGTGTAATTGAATTCATTTGGACTTAAAACAACTAGAAATATTGAAAAGATGTTTAAGATTCTTCTTAAGCACTTCCTCAATATGATAGGATATTTATAAGAACAATTGAACTCAATTGTTCTTTGATGAAGAAAATTGTCCTCAAACCAAAACACAAAGACCTAGACGTCATAGGAAATGACTAGCCATAGGATTAAGAATTTGGTAGAAAACCATAACCCTTACCATAGCTTTACCTAGGGACTTGCTTAAATATTCTAATTGTGTTTTAAGTGCAGCTTGGGATGACGGGAAGACCCTCCAGGTACGCTTTTATTTTATTGCAATTTACTTTCTTGCAATTTACATTATGGAAATTTATTTAACTGCATTGCACTTACTTTTCTTGCATGATAAACAACTGTTGCATGAAACCCACACCTTTAGGATAGTCCCTAAAACTGAAACCAAAACTAAGTTAAAAGTCATTGCAAGATAAAATTCACCGCCACTACATTTCAAAATATAAAACAACTCAAAATTTAATCACAAACAGAACACAAAACTACAATTACAACTAAATTAAAACGTCCTGTTGGATGATCGGGAATACCTCGGATGATGTAACCTACGTGTTGCTAACGGGATTTCCACGGTCTAAATGAAAGTGTGGAACTCATTTAGTTGAGTTTAGCAAATTCATACTGGACTAAGTGAATCCGATAAAAATAATGATGCCGGAAGGATGGAACCGTGGGATCTTTACCGGTGTCGTTATAATCGACTTTAAGATTTGTTTTAATTAAAATATTGAAAACACTTGGAAATTAAGATTTTCTCTAAACCAAAACACTTTTCTCATCCCCTGATTTATGACTTCTAAAATTGAACCTCTGCAACAACAAGGAGCTCGGAGAATGGTGGGCAGCACGGCCATCGTCATCAGCAAAACCTGAGTCTACTTCAGCAAAACTTTCCTAGAATTAAAAAACAAAGCCATAGGACTTCGAGGTAGTTTGCACTAGTGCAACATAAATCCTCAACTCTTCGTTAGGCACTTGCATTGCAAATTAAGCCCTAACCGGTCTTAGGATTCCGAGGTAGTCGTCCGGTACGACAATAAACCCTCACATCTTCGAGGCTATTTGTTTGATTTTATCATACAAATATAAGCCCTAATTAATTAAAATTGGCAAAATCAAAACATTTAAATAAATATTAGGACTTTCCTAAACTCGAAGCCAAACAATAGGATAGTCGGGAAATTACCGAAGTTCGCTTCGAATCTGTGATTTCTCCTACTTTTCTTCTTTTGGATTCCCAAAACAAAATGTTTCAAATTTGATCCATTCCCTATTGAAATTCCAAAATTCAATCCCTTAAAAACTTAAACTTTGAAATCCTTGAAAGCAGAATTATTGATTATTATCGAGAGTTTTCTTAGGTGATTCTCATCACTTAAGATGTAATTAACTATAGGGGCTTGCCCTTATAGGGAATTTTAAAAGAACCCAGGTAATATAAACCCTGTTTAATGCTTTCATATTAAACAGGGGAATTTGTCGGCTTATAAAATTGGTTCGCAGACCAAACGGATGTCACGAAATCTTCTAGTTTATTTAATCGAGCCCCACCATTAAGCGGTGTGTACTATCCTTAGGGATAGATATACGTTTGTGGTGCGGTGCTCGTTTATATAAACTATTTGGGATGTGAGATCGGTTTAATCTCATATCTTAAAACCTTCAAAATTTAAAAATTATTTTTAAAGTCAAATATTACTTTTCAAAATTATTTATTTAAATTAAATTAAAAATTCGCCGACAACTTCTGTTAGGCGACCCCCTTTTCAAAATAAAACACACGACTTAAAAATATGCCGACAAGCCGGCACTATCACTTGCGATAGAAGAACCACCTTAACAGGAGACGATTGAAGAGAAGAAGAAAATCGACGAAGAAGAGAGGACCGAGACTCCTAAGGCTAGACTAGGGGCTGCTTATCCTAGGATAGTTGTTTCGATTCGGGGGAGAAATCCCTCGAACCTCCGATTTTGTATGATTATCTGCTCACTTCGGTGGGATCATATAATGATAAGGGTGATGGCGTTGGCTATGTTTTGACTGTTTCTAACGATTACGTAACTAGCGACATCCGGATATCAATTTCGACATCAACGACAATTCTCAAATCATACACAATCTCGATGAGCAAAATAACGAAGAAGACATCCCTCAAGGAGGCTACGAGAGTTCAACAAGCAACGGATCTATCTGCGAGTTTCGAGGAGCTCCAGTCACGATAGAGTTAGAGCCTTCGCATTCCGAAGATAATCCGGAAGAGCTCGTCATTCCGATTCAGGAGGAGACACCGGCAAACTTAACACTAGATTCAGAAGAAATTACAGAAGTTAACTTAAGAAGTGGAAGAGTTTTACCTCCGAGAACGGGTCCAAAGGACAAAGGAAAGCAGGTGGTTGTTCAAAAAGAACCAACCCGGCAGAAGAAATACCCATTCGGGAATAAGCCGAGACACATGGAAATAAAGTGGACTACAACGTACTAGCCCATCTTAGGAAACTACCGGCCAAACTGAGCATCTACGACGCCCTCATCTTATCAAAGGAGATGAGAGAAGCTCGATCGAGGCCTTACTTGATCTAGAAATTTGCTTAGCTCCAATGGCTGGAGATTCCTTAGATGAGGTTTTTCGTTAAAGGAACGACGAGGTGTTACCTTCGAGGACAATGACCTACTACTTGGGACAGCAGATCACAACCGACCGTTGTACATTTCGAGTTACAATTGGGAAGTTTACGCTCTCCGGAGTATTGGTGGATCCGGGAGCATCAATCGATATAATGAGTCTTCGAACACTAGCATACTTGGAAATTGATGCTCGTGAGCTCGAGGCCGACAAAATGTTATTAAGAGGATTCAACCAGAAAGGAGAAAGAGCCCTCGGATCAATAACACTACTAATGAAGACCGGTGACTTAGCAAAGACAACCGCAAAATTTCACATAATTGATTCGAAACGTCGTTCAACGCTCTACTCGGGCCGACCATGGATACATGAAAACGAGGATGGTACCATCATCTCTACAACAGTGCGTCAAATACTATGATGGAGGGGAACAGTGCATCAAAGGTGACTTACAACCATTCTCCGTACATGAGATCGGAATCCATGAAGATGCAGCTTATTATGCACCTCCGAAGAAAACAATTTTCTCCAAAGATACCATAACGAATGAAGCAAAGAAAGTTCGGGACAACGAAGAACCTGAAGTTCTAGTCCAACAGTCACTCACCACTCCCTTCCGGCGAGATGGTGAAGGTTTCTCCACAACTCGCATCCGAGGTCGAGGCCGGGGACGAGGCCGTGGCAGAGACGTTAGGACAGTTGGACAGAGGAAACCAGCCATCAATGTTGATTGGGAAGATAGTTCTGAAGAAGAAAAAGAAATCAAACAAGAAGCAGCGACAATAAGTCGGAAGAAGCCGCAATTCAAGATCTCCCTCGAAGATGAAAAGAATGAAGAATACAAATCAATGTACGAGAAGATTAACCACTACGTACATACTATGACCCTAACCCCGATCCATTCTAACAAGATCGAGGGTATGGTGGTCAAAGAGGTACGTAAAGACGGTGCGAGGCCAATCAAATTCTACCGTGGTGCTACTTCCTCCAAAGCCGAAAATAATGTACAATTCGAAGATGTCACTTCATCGAATTAATGGAATTACCTTTTGAGTGGTACTCTCCCTGTGTTCAAAATTTAATTCAACGTGGTTTCTTACCTCGACAATGGACAAAAGGTCAATCACAACGTTTTGAAAAATTATGGAATAATTCTGGTCGTCCGCACAATTCAAAGCATTGTCTCGGATTTTGCACAGTAGGATCAGTTGACGATACTAAATTTTGCTTGGTTGTCACTTGCGAGCCTAATGAAAACTGCATGGAAACTACAGAAGAATTTGAAGATTTACAAATTGGAGACGCTCCACCAGAATTCGAAGAAGAAATTAAATCTACAATAGATGAGTTAACGGAAGTTAACTTAGGTACTAGCGAAGAACCTAGACCTACCTTTGTTAGCTCCTTACTCAATAAAGAAGACTCCGAAGAAATAATCAAGTTATTAATGGAATTTAAAGACAATTTTGCTTGGAGCTACGATGAGATGCCAGGATTAGCTCCAGAGGTCGCAGTCCATAAGCTAGGAGTGGATCCTACTTCTGTCCCGATCGGACAAGGTACCGAAGAATGCGTCTAGAAATCGAACAACAAGTCATAGCCGAAGTTAAAAAGCTAATAGACGCTAAATTTGTCCGTGAAGAACAATACCCGACTTGGTTAGCCGATGTGGTGCCGGTCGAAAGAAGAATGGTCGGATCGGAATTTGTGTGGACTTCGGAGATTTAAACAAGGCATGTCCAAAAGATGAATTCCCTCTACCGATCCCGAATTAATGATCGACATTGCTTCGACACATGAAATATTTTCATTCATGGATGGATCTTCGGGATACAACCGGATAAAAATGGCTCCAAAGATGAAAAGCTTACGAGCATTCGAACGCCGATCGGAGTACGAACGCCGATCGGAGTATTTTGCTACACGATGATGCCATTCGGAGCCGAAGAACGCAGGAGCAACCTACCGGAGAGAAATGACAAGAATTTTTGATGATCTCATCCACAATCAAGTCGAATGCTACGTGGACGATGTGGTCATCAAAAGCAAAGTGAAGGAAAACCACCGTATGATTTGAGAATTGTTTTCGAACGATTAAGACAATTTAACCTTAAGATGAATCCCTTAAAATGCGCCTTCGGCGTCACCTCCGGGAAATTCTTAGGATTCGTTGTCCGACATCGTGGAATTGAAATCGACCCGGAAAAGATTAAAGCTATCTTAGAAATGCCGCCTCCCAAAACCTTAAAACAACTACGATCCTTTCGAGGAAGGCTGGCATATCTTCGACGCTTTATCTCAAACTTGTCGAGTAGGTGTCGACCTTTCTCGGCACTAGTTAAAAAGGATGCCAAATTTATTTGGGAAGAGAGATGCCAGAAGGCCTTCGAGGACATTAAGCAATATTTAATGACACCTCATGTTTTAGCAGCCCCAGTCTCGGGTAGACCGCTGATACTTTACACCACGGCTTTAGACGACTCTCTCGGAGCCTCGTTAGCCTGGGTGAATGATGAGGGTAAAGAGAATGCTCTTTATTATTTAAGCCGTCGTTTACTTTCGACGGAAATAAGGTATCCCGCAATTGAAAAGCATTGTTTGGCCCTGATCTTCGCATCTCAAAAGCTCAGGCACTACATGCTTTATCATAAGGTCAACCTGATCTCGAAATTTAATCCATTGCAATACTTGATGACTCGTCCGACACTTTCCGGCAGACTTGCCAGATGGTTAATGATATTATTGCAATTCGATATAACTTTCGTGCCTCCGCATGCCGTAAAGGGACAAGTCTTAGCGGACTTTCTCGCAACGACACCCTTCTGCGGCGAATCTCCCCTCAATGACGATTTGTCAGATGAACAAATAATGAATCTAGAAGACCCTGATGATCAACGTTGGGAATTATACTTCGACGGAGCATCTTCAGCACACAAAGATGAAGAATCGCAAGTGATAGTACCCGGTAAGGCAGGAATCGGGCTAATCTTTATAACACCGGAGCGGGGGATGTTAAGATACTCCTACCACTTGACAGAACCTTGTACAAACAACGAAGCAGAATACGAAGCCCTCATAACGAGACTGGAATTAACTATTCAAATGGGGATAACAGACATCAACATCTACGGGGATTCACAGTTAATCATTCAACGGATCGTCGGACGAGTACTGGAATTTCAAAGCCAAGACTCGAGCAATACTTCCGGTATGCCATACAATTCGTTGGAAAAGATTCCGAATGTGACGATCTACAAAATTCCCGAAAAGAAAATGCTTTAGCGAGATGCTTTAGCCCGTCTCGCAAAAGAATTTGCCTGTTTGCAAGATGAATCGGTGGAAGTATCGGTTCACGGACGTCGAGTCCTATCACGGCTCGACATAGACACAATACACAAATCGAGAAAAGAAAAAGAATCGATTGCGAGCAGTGACGGAAAACACGGAAGATTGGCGACGGCCATTGATGAACTACCCGCAAACGAGAAAGCTACCGGACGATAGGTCGCTAGCCCATCGGATCAAGAAAAGAACTCGTCTTACGCATTAATAAACAACACATTGTACAGAAGGTCTTTTGATCAAATGTGGCTAAGGTGCCTAAGCGGGTCCGAGGCCCGTGAAATTGTTAAGGAGGTGCATTCGGGACTCCGTGGCGCTCACCGGCCGGGTCCGAAGATGAAAATGAAAATTAAAAGACTAGGGTACTACTGGCCCTCGATGATGACCGACTGCATGAAAATCGCCAAAAGCTGTCACCAATGCCAAGTGCACGGAGTGGTTCTACACTAACCTCCAAATGTGCTACATCCGACAATTGCGTCGTGGCCTTTTGAATGTTGGGGCACAGATATAGTGGGTCCAATAGAACCACCATCTTCAAAAGGACATCGCTTCATTCTTGCGGCTACAGATTGCTTTTCCAAGTGGGCAGAGGCAGTTCCGCTTAGAGAAGTGAAAGCACACCACGTGCTACGGCTTTTCAAGAACCAAGTTGTCTACGGTTTCGGAGTGCCGCGCGAATCATCTCGGATAATGGGTCGGCATTCGAAGCACGCAAATCAACAATTTTGTCGGGAGACACGGAATCGACCGGCGATACTCGACAATTTACTACCCAAGGGCAAACGGCCTCGCCGAGGCTTTTAATAAAACTCTCGTTCAAATCTTAAAGAAAACCTTGGACGATAATAAGAGAAATTGGCACGAGAAGTTGTTAGAAGCCTTATGGGCCTACCGGACAACCTTCGAACTCCTACTCAAGCTACACCTTACGCTTTGGTGTATGGGTCCGAGGCAAGTGTTACCTTTAGAGGTTCAGCCTTCCTTCACTCGAATTGCGATTGCAAATAAGATCACGACGGAAGAGAACGCCAAATTACGACTCGAAGAATTAGAAAGCCTCGGAAGGGAAAAGACTTGCAGCGCAACAAAATTTAGAACTATACCAAGCTAAGATGGTTCAACCCCATGACAAACCGGTCCGCCCAAGAACCTTCAAAGTTGGTGACTTAGTTCTTGTTCTCTAGAGACCTATTCTTGCACACCGCAAGATAGGAGGAAAATTTGAACCCACTTGGGAAGGACGGTTTGTGGTTGAAGCAATATACTCAGGAGGTTCCTACCAGCTAGTGAATTGCCAGGAAGAACGACATATGCTTCCGATCAACGGACGATACTTGAAAAAGTATTACGCTACCTGATGTTTCGAAAGAATGAATTCTTCATCCCTAAGAAACACGGGCGAAGTAATTACTTATGATTGGGTCCGAACCAAAAAATAATAAAATGTGCTAAAATAAATAAAATCATGATAATAAAGTTTTCCTTGTTTTCTTTTCCAAATCAAAATCTCTTCCCTGATCTTATCCTACTTCATTCCTGTTAAATTTAAAAATATAAAAATAAAAAGAAATAAAAAAAATGTCTTTAATAAACATTTTCTTAATGTTCTTGTTCTTAGTACAGCCCCTGATCCTTTTCCTTGTCTTTTCGCAGGGAAATGTCGAACGGGCAGTTGGTCCCGAACTTTAAGAATGGCGTAAGCCTTGCACTCGATGAAAAGAGGGTGAAAGATGGAGCGATAATTGAGATTGACTCGGATTTCGCACCGGCGAGCCTACGAGTACGAGGAAAGTGACCGGGTCCCGGTTGATCGAGAAGAACCGCCCGGGCGACGGTGATGAAAGAGGGTGGCCCAAGCCACCAATCCAAGCAACGAAGAAAAGAAAGGCAAATGCTGAAGAAGACAAGAAAATGAAGTCCGTAGTCGCTACGGCAGAGGGCGAAGCTTGTCGGCGCCGCGCCCACAGAAACTCAGGAAGTTCGAAGAGCTACTCTCACAGCAACGCAACGAAGAAATAAGAATCACCGTATCAATAAGATGTTAACAAAAGTAGCTGCGGACCAGCGCGACGAGACAGTTGCTAATGCCAGAACATACACTTCGAGGACACCGGTTCACCGGGAACCCGAAGAAAGGAGGCCGGCTCCTAGGATAACGAAAGAACCGGGGAAATCTCACAAAGTCCGGAAGAAAGAAGGCTACCACGCCACCGGATAGAACCACCGGTAATGCATGACCATGTTGCGAAGCAACCCCGGGGGATGTCCCGACGTGCATCATCCCCGAGGAGCCGAGGTATGCGGGAGAACGTGAAGGGATTGAACCGTATATCCCACAATATGTCACCAGGCCTCGCCATCTTCAGATCATTCTGGAATACGAGCTGGAGAGAATGCAGAATGTTGAAAAGAAAACCTTTGAATACTTCGAGAGAATTAAAGGCAGAAGGATCATTATACTAGAAGGCCTCGAGCTACATACGGATGTATTCTCGCAGTATGAACAACGACGAAATCGTGGATTGCATCCGGGATTTGAAAAGAATGGGCCGAGCAGGCCGCCTGAGGGAAAATACATACTCAGAACCTCGGAGATGGATGCCAGGGAAGGGAAGAATCACAATACAATGTGGATGCTATTACAACTTTGCGGAGGACAGGAAGGGAAACCCACCGGGAATACTCCGTCATGGGCAAGTGGATCCGATGCCATTAGTCATCAAGAGAATGGTAAAGAGATTGATAACATGGAGGGTACTGGCAGCAGATTGCATACCCAATAGCTGCATTATTAACATCTACAAGCGAGGTGACCGCATACCCCACACATAGATCACCACGACTTTGTCGGACCTTACTGCACGCTCTCTTTCCTGAACGAGTGTAACATCATGTTCGGATCCGACCTCCGGATAGCGGGCCCGGGTGAGTTCCGAGGGCCGGTGAAGATACCTTTACCGGTAGGTTCCGTCATGATACCGAAGGGCAACGGAGCGGATATCGCTAAGCATTGCATACCGGGAGTACCGATGAAGCGGATCTCGGTTACTTTCGAAGGATGGACGACGAGGAAGACACCTTACCATTTCCAGCTAGACCCGGAGCTAGAGAGCCTCCGGCCTTACGAGTTGTGAGTTACATGGAAAATATCACACCTCCAATGTACATCTATACGGCATCCTTGCCAAGGATGGCTTGGAAGGTGATGTTATTGACCATGTACCCCACTATTCAGACATGGATTTTTGACAGATGCTTCTTTTGATGGATCGACGAAGATCATACATAGTCCGTTTTGAGTCTACATGGATTGTATGAAATATATTCCAGATCAAGTTGTATGATGTATCTTCGACATGATCGGAATGAAAGTGACCATGTCACATTTTTGGCCTTCACCTCTTTTGTGCAAATTGACTGGGAAACGCCATTAAAGTTAAATGAACTTCGAACAAAGAACAGAAAAGAAATAAAAAAAAGAATAAAAGAAAACTTTCCTTAAAAATCTAAAAATGACGAACACCAAATTCACATGAACATTAAACAAACGATAAAATAAAATTTGAATCATTAAAAGACAAACGAAATGAACATAAATTTCAAATCAAATTTCAAATCAAATTTCAAATTCAATCTTTCCAAATTTCAAATCTCAATCAAATTTCGAATTCAATCTTTCCAAATTTCAAATCTCAATCAAATTTCGAACTCGATCTTCCAGATCTCAAATCAAATCTCAATCAAATTCAAACTTTTGGGTCGAGGATTTTACATCCAAGACTGCATTGCTTTAGGATCCTTTCCCTATCGCAATGAAATACATCAAATTCAAACTTTTGGGTCGAGGATTTTACATCCAAGACTACATTGCTTTAGGATCCTTTCCCTGTCGCAATGAAGTACATCAAATTCAAACTTTTGGGTCGAGAATTTTACATCCAAGGCTGCATTGCTTTAGGATCCTTTCCCTATCGCAATGAAATACATCAAAATCAAATTCTTGAGGTTAAGGATTTTACATCCGAGACTGCATTGCTTTAGGATTCTTTTCCCTATCGCAATGAAATACATCAAAATCAAATTCTTGGGGTTGAGGGTTTTACATCCGAGACTGCATTGCTTTAGGATTATTTTCCCTATTACAATGAAATACATCAAAATCAAATTCTTGAGGTTAAGGATTTTACATCTGAAACTGCATTTCTTTAGGATTCTTTCCCTATTGCGATGAAATACATCCAATTCAAATTTTTTGGGGTTAAGGATTTTACATCCGAGACTGCATTGCTTTAGGATTCTTTCCCTATTGCGATGAAATACATCAAAATCAAATTCTTGAGGTTAAGGATTTTACATTCGAGACTGCATTGCTTTAGGATTCTTTCCCTATCGCAATGAAATACATCAAAATCAAATTCTTGAGGTTAAGGATTTTACATCCGAGACTGCATTGCTTTAGGATTCTTTCCCTATTGCGATGAAATACATCCAAATCAAAGTCTTTGGAGTTGAGGATTTTACATCCGAGACTGCATTGCTTTAGGATTCTTTCCCTATCGCATTGAAATACATCAAATTCAAACTTTTGGGATTGAGGATTTTACATCCGAGACTGCATTGCTTTAGGATTCTTTCCCTATTGCGATGAAATACATCCAATTCAAACTTTTGGGGTTGAGGATTTTACATCCGAGACTGCATTGCTTTAGGATTCTTTACCTATTGCGATGAAATACATCCAAATCAAACTTTTGGGGTTGAGGATTTTACATCCGAGACTGCATTGCTTTAGGATTCTTTCCCTATTGCAATGAAATACATCAAAATCAAACTCTTGAGGTTAAGGATTTTACATCCAATACCATATTGCTCTGAGATTTCTCCTCATTGTAATGATTCAATCCAATCAATTCAATATTCTTTTGGGGTTGAAGATGTTACATCTAAAACCACGAAATTCCAATTTTCATTTCAAATCAAATCCCTTCAAATTAATTTTGACAAACTTCAATCTAAATTGAAACTCCAAATTGAAATCTAAACTCACACATCAAAACTTAAACTAAAACAAAATGAAATCTAAATTGAAATTTCCCAGCATCATGTGATTTGGAATTCACCTCCTTTTCCTTTCCCCAGCGAGAGTTCAGGAATCTCCAGTTTTAGAGATATGCTTGACACTCCCCAGCGGAAATTCTTCTACTTCGTCCTAAGTTTGTCACTTGGACATCTGTGTTGGTTTTGTTGATCGCTTCGGTCAACCCCAATACAAGCGGTGTGCTCCGTCAGCTCACCACACCTATTGGGGGTCCATTTGTTGACCTCATTTTTGATGAGGTCTTCTCTTCTTCTCTTTAATACTTAGGATCTAGCCTTAGGCTTTTCCTTTCGACTATCTTAGAGGACTAGAATTGGGACCCACCTATTAGAAATTCAAACCACTTCTTAACTCCCCGCAAACTCCACAAACTTGATCGTAGACCCCTAATCACCCGGAGGGTTGAAATCAAATGTGGAAGTTTAAAGGATGAGTTCCTATAGGACTCATTGGCCTTAGGATTACCCTGGGTGGCCTGGTCTGGAGAAGGGTCTGACTTACACACACACTACACTTATACACTACACTTTCACACACCTCCTAAAAACACACCCGTACCTAACTTGACCTCCTGACTCATGTAGGTGATTCACATGGATGGTCCTTAACCCACTAAGCCCTTGGCTAAGAGGGTTAGGAACAACAATGTGGATGCCTCAAATGAGTCCCTTCATGGCTCATGTGGGCTTGATGTGGCTTCATGGCTCAACCAAAATGATTTCATTTCACTTATATTCACCCAATCTTCAATTTTCCCAAATTTTCAATTTTTGACCCCGGGACCCTACACCCGCCTAACCTACCCAAAACCCTTGAAATCCTCCAAAATCACCTAAATTTCCCAAAATTCCTCAAAATCATTCCTAAACATTTCCACATCACTCAAATTGATCATCCATACCCAAAAATACCAAAAATTCCAAAAATACCTCCCAATACCCTCCAAATACCCAAAATACCCCCCTTGACCCAAAAATCCAAAAATTCAGAAAATTCCCAGAAAATTCCAGAAAATCCCAAATATTCCCAATTTCATTTTGTCCAAATACACCATGGGCCAATTTTGTTAATTTATCTCACTTTTGTTAAAACCTCCAATTTGACCCATTTTAACACAAAGTGAACCCAATGTCAAACCAAACCTATCCAATTGACCCAAATTCTGGTCCAATTCAATCCTAAACTTCAATTCAACATTCTCAACACCAATCTAGACCAAATCCAAGTCCAATTTGATTGATATTTGGATCCAATTTCACTTTTGGCCTTAAAGCCCAATTTGGACCCATGACCCAAACCTAACCCAAACTCACCCAATTCAACTCCAATTAACCCCAAATCTTCTCTAAATCTTCCTTAGCATCCCCACAAGCAAAACACTAACATGATTTGCCCAAAATTTGGACCAAAACCCCACTCAAATTCAACCCAAAGCTAAAAAGCCCAATTTTGACCTAAAACCAAACCTAACCCAAATGAGCCCAAACCCCAAAATCAAAGCCCAATCAAAGTCAAAACCTCTTTGAAACACCCCCATAAACATTTCTCAACATTAATTTTACATAAATTTCAACCCTAGCCCAACATTGGCCCAACTTGGCCCACTTGGACCTATGTTGGCCCATTCACCAAAAGAACCCAAATTCAACCCAATTCAAACCCAAATCACCCCCAATTTGCTTCAAAGCACTCATGACACATCCATGAGCTAAACCCAACAATTATTTGGCCCAAGCCTTTACCAAAATTTCATCCCAAAATCAATTTTAAAATTCAAAAGCCCACTTTCCTAAACCATCTTAAAAGCCCATTTATACCAAATACAAAAGCCCAAAATTGGCCCTAAAGCCCACATGACATCTCCATTTGCCATCCACTTAATTAAATCCATTCCCTAAGTCCTAAATTCATCATCAAATCATTCCAAATCAAGTTTCATCCAAATTTCCATCAAATTACCAAAAATTCCTAAAATCCATTTTCATGAAATTGACCAAACTTTTTCCAAGCCAAATGGAGCCATGAAGCCATGCACAAGCCATATGCAAGCCATGGTAGCCACTTTACACATCACCATGTCATTTTTGGCAAAGGGAGGGAGTCCTTTAATGATTCCCTTAAGGGAGATTAAGCCTTTTCAGGACTCTTCTAAACCTTGATTAAACATAAATGTACTTAGATGGTGACTTCTCCCCACAAAGCTAGTCGACTTACTCGATTCCCTCGGCCCAAAAATAAGGCCTTGGAGGGTGAACCAAACCTAAATCTATGACTTGGACCCATTTGGACCCAAAATTAGCTCCTCCCCCATTCCATCTAAATCAAACCCTTTACACATGGCCAATGACAATTGATTGCACTAAGCCCCAGCCCTGACCTCCCTGACCAAGATGGTGACCAATGCCTGGCCGGCCAGCCACCAGGTCGACGGAAAACACCATGGCCGAGAGCTCACATGTGAGCCCAACTTGGAATTCTCACCTGCTGAGTCGCCCCATCCCCGAGTGGCCATTGGAGCCGTTCTTCTCTTGCCAAAGCAGCTGATCCCAAGCCCTAACTCTCCACGGGAGGCCCTCCACCCTCTCCTATTTAAACACCACCCCTCTCGGCCATGAGAGGTGCTAAAAACAAACCTTAAGGAAACTTCGCCAAAATTGTTCCGGACTACTCCCCATACACAGAGCACTTGATCCCCACCGAAATCATCCTCGCCATTTCTTCTCTATGAGCTCGATTTCGGAGTTGAAATCCAAGCCCAAAACCGGGACACTTCTCCACGAGTGAGCCAATCCCCAAATCGATTGGTTCTACACCTTCACCGGACCAAGGGAAGATGTCCACCAGAAAAGCCCCATCTCCGGGCCACCCAGGTTGCTCCAGACCTCCAAGCTTTGTGATCGGGCTTGGTCGAAATCACACCTAGACAATTCACCAGACCAGGAGACTTCATCTAGAGCTTGCTGGGATCCAATCGAAGGTGCAACAACCCTCAGATTGAAGCCACACTTCTCTAAGCAAAGGTATGAGCTAATTCTTCATCCCGAGCTTCTGGAGATTCTCCATTTCAAATGCTTTAATTTCAATGCATGATCACCGTATAGATGTGTTCGTCTCTTCAAGACGAATCCATAGAGCATAAGATCATGAAAATCCATTGAGTATCGAGTGAGATATTAGGGATTTAGTGTGGACGGCTCTCAGGTGAGGACACTTGGGGACGATGAACGGATGACGTCCATTCAATACACGCGCGGACGGACGGCTCAGATGGCGTCGGACCAGGAGATGGTACGAGAACCGCAGGGCCCGGGCTGCTGACTCAAGCGGCGGCGTCGAATGGGAGCGCGACGCGTGTGCGTTCGGAGATGCCGAGGATGACGCACACGGTGACATGAACTTGAAAAATCAATAACTTTTTACAGAGATGGCCTCTAATCTTGAAAAATTCAGGGAATGTTCCCAAGGTCAGAGGCTTCAAAAATCCTATGGTCTCATGCCATGGTGAATTGTCTATGCAAATGGAGAATCAAGACATTAGAAATAGTAAATAAATTATTTAAAATAAAATACTCATCCAATTAACTTAATTTCTTTTCCACATTATTCTCCTCTGTTCACTGAGAAAGTGGGTATTTTTATTTTATTTTTGTGATTTTTCTATGCAAAGATATGAATTTTTGAAGTTCTAGTATTTAAATAATTCAAAAATACCATAATTTCCTACTTATCCGACTCGGTGCCGCGTCAACCTACGACGTATCGAAAGCCCACACGTCGCTCTGTGATTCAGCGCCGCCATCTGACTCAGCGTTCTAGAGGCCCGCGATTCACGTAACATTCTGGTGTCCTGCTTGATCTCGACCGTCTGTTCGATACACGTGCGATCCAACGGCTCCTGTTCATCGTCTACGACTGGTGTGCACCCGTAACAGTCCACACTCAAACCCTAATATCTCTCTCGATTCTCAATGGATTTTCGAGTTCCTATACTCTATCGATTCGTCTTAAAGAGACGAACACATCCATACAGTTTATAAGCTATGAAATTAACCCAAATAAAATGGAGAATTGCTGGAAGCTCGGGAGGAAGAATGAGTTCATACCTTTGCTTAGAGAATTGAAGCTTCAATCTGAGGGCTGTGTCACCTTTGATTGAGTCCAAGAAAGCTCCAGATGAAGTCTCTGGCTCTGTGGAATTGTCTAAGTATGAAAGTGACCAAGGTCGATCACAAAGCTTGCAGGCTGGAAGTAATGGATGGTCTGGTGAGGGGGCTTTTGCTGGGGAACTTCTCCTCTTGGTCTGGTGAAGGTGTAGGGTCAATCAATTTGAAGATTGGCTCACTGTGGTGAAGTGTCCAATTTTTTGGGTGGATTTTCAACTTAGAAATTGAGCTCTGTTAATGGGGTTTAGGGCAAAGGAACACTGGGGATCAACTGCTCTGGGTTAGGAGAAGGTCCTGGAGCAATTTTGGCAGAGTTTCCTTAAGGTCTGGTTCATCACCTTGTTTGGCCGAGAGGTAAGTGGGTTTAAATAGAGGTGGCTGGAGGGCTTCCCAGGGGCAATTGGAGGTTTGGATCAACTGCTCAAGGCAAGGGAAGAACAGCTGCAATGGCCATTTAGGTTGGGACAAGTCAGCTAGTTCAAATTGAATTTTTAATTCAAATCAAGCCTCTCAGCCTGGTGGTTTCCGGTGGCTGTGGTGGCAGGCCGGCCAGGCATGGGTCACCCTCAGGGTTAGGGAGGTTAGTGCTTGATTTTGGTGGCAACAATTGGCTCTGGACATGTGTAAAGGAGTTGGATTGAAATAGCATGAGGAGAAGGTTATTTTGGGTTCAAATGGGTCAACCCATGGTTTTGGGCTTGGTGCACCACCCAAGGCTTGGATTTAGGCTGAAAAGGTTCATTTGGGTCAGCCAAGAGGAAATGGTATAGTCTCCATCAAGGATTAGGTGGCTAACTTGGTTTAGTGTGTATCATGGATGAGGTTAAAAAAGCTTAAGGAAGGCTTAAGAAAGGGGCCCCTCCATTTGCCATAAATGAGATGGTGAGGTGTCAAAACTCTCATGGCTTCATATGACTTGCAAATGGCTCACATTCGGCTTACATTTGGCTTGGAAAAGGTTGGCTTGTTTCATGAGAAAGGGTTTTAAGGATTTTTGGTATTTAGGGGTAATTTGGCACATGGCTTAGTTTAGAAAAATTCAATGATGAATTTGAAACATAGGGAGTGATTTAAATGAATTAATGATGAGATGTAAGTGTCATGTGGGCTTTGGATTGATTTTAGGCTTTTTGAAATCATTTTGGATGGGCTTTTAAAGTGGTTTAAGGAAGTGGGCTTTTGGATTTAAAGTAAATTTAAGATGAAAATTTTGTGAAGGATTGTGCCAAATAAATGTTGCAATTGGTTTAGGCATGTGTCATGAGTGGCTTGGAACAAGTTTAAAGTGATTTTGAATTAAATTGGGTTTAATTTGAGCTTTTTTTGTAAAGGGGCCATGGTGGGCCAAATTGGGTTAACTTGGGCTAAGGTTGGGCTAGGGTTGAATTTAGTGTAAAATTAATGTTGAAAAATATTTATGGGAGTGTTACAAAGAGTTTTCAACTTTGGTTGGACTCTAATTTTTGGATTCAGGCCCATTTGGGTTAGGTTTGAGCATAGGTCAATTTAAAGGATTTTGGTTTTAGGTTAGGTTTGGGTGGAGTTTAGGTTCAAATTTTGGGCAAATCAAGTTAGCGTTTTGTTTGTGGGGATGTTAGGAAGGCCTTAGAAAATATTTGGAGCCAATTGGAGTTGAATTGGGTTGGTTTGGGCTAGGTTTAGGTCATTGGCCAAAATTGGGCCTTAGGCTTCAAATTGAAATTGGGCCCAAATGTCAATCAAATTGGAGTTGTATTTGTTTAAATTGATATTTGAGATATTGAATTGAAGTTTATAATTGAATTGGACCAGAATTGAGGTCAATTGGGGTGGTTTTGTTTGACATTGGGTTCACTTGGGTTAAAAAATGAGTCAAATTGGGGGTTTTGGTAAACGTGGGGTAAATTGGCAAAATTAGCCCATGGTGTGTTGAACAAAATGCAATTGGGAATATTTGGGATTTTATGGAATTTTTTGGGAATTTTTAAAATTTTTGGATTTTTGGGGTAAAAGGGTATTTTGGTAATTTTGGGGGGTTTAGGGGTATTTTGGTAATTTTGGGGGGTTTAGGGGTATTTTTAGAAATTTTGGTATTTTTGGTCAAAGACGGTCAATTTGGGTGGTTGGAAGTGTTTAGGATTGATGTTGAGGGATCTTGCGTAATTTAGGTAATTTTGCAAATTTTGGGTCATTTCAAGGGTATTTGGTAGGTTTGGTGAGTCTCGGGCCCCGTGGGTCAGAAATTGAAATTTTGAAAAAAGGAAGATTGATCAAGTGTGAGTGAAATGGAATCACTTTGGTTGAGCCATGAAGCCACATTAAGCCCATATAAGCCATGAGAGGACTCATTTGAGGCATTCATTATGTTGTTCTTGACCCTCTCAGCCAGGGGCTTAGGGGTTAAGGACCATCCATATGAATTACCTACATGAGTCAGGAAGTCAAGTTGGGTGAGAGTGTGGTTTTAGAACTTGGAATGTGTGTGAGAGTGTAGTGTATGTGCAAGTCAATCCTCACCAGACCAGGCCATCCAAGGTATTCCTAAGGCCAAAAAGTCCTATAGGGAACTCATCCTTTAAACCTCCACATTTTATTTCAACCCTCTAAATGATTAGGGGTCTACAATCAAGCTTGTGGGGTTTGCAGGGAGTTAAGAAGTAGTTTGAATTTCTAAAGAAGGAGTTCCATTTCCAGTCTTCTAAGATTAGTCAAAGGAAAAGCCTACGTCTAGATCCTAAGTACTAAAGAGAGAAGCAAAAGACCTCACCAAAAATGAGGTGAACAAATGGACCCCCAATAGGTGTGGTGTGCTAACCAAGCACACTGCGCGTATTGGCATTGACCGAAGAGATCAACAAAACCAACACAGATGTCCAAGTGACAAACTTAGGATGAAGTAGAAGAATTTCCGCTGGGGAGTATCAGGTATATTTCCAAGACTGGAGATTCCTGAACTCTCGCTAGGGAATGGAAAAGGAGGTAAACTCCAAATCACAAGATCTGGGGAATTCAATTTAGATTTCAGTTTACTTTTAAAATTCAAGTTTCAATGTGTGAGTTCAGATTTTAATTTGTTCTGAGTCTCAATTTCGATTTAAGTTTAATTAGAAATCAATTTAAGGAAATTTTGAATTTGAAATTCGGATTTGAAAAGAAAATTGAAACCTAGGTTTCAACCTCGGGATTGCGAAGAGAACTGGAATTTAGGTACCAGTCTCAGAGTGAGAATCAGAGTTTAAGTATCGACAGAAAAAGGATGAGAATCAGAATTTAGGTACTGATCTCGAGAGAGTGAGATTTGAAATTTAAGTATCAAACCTGAAAGAGAATCAAAATTTAGGTATCGATCTCGGATGAGAGTCGGAATTTAGGTACTGACCTCAAAAGGAGAGAACTGGAATTTGGTACCAGTTTTGAAAGAGAGAATTAAAATTTGGTATCAATCTCGGAAGGAGAGTCGGAATTTGGTACCGACCTCGAAGGAAGAGAACTGGAATTTGGTACCAGTCTCAAAAATTTAGAATTGAAATTTAGGTATCAATTTGAATGAGAGTCGGAATTTGGTACCAACCTCGAAAGGAGAGAACTGGAATTTGGTACTAGTCTCGGAATTTAGAGGATTGAAATTTGGTATCAAACTCGAAAGAGAATCAAAATTTAAGTATCGATCTCGGAATGAGAACTAGAATTTAGTACCAGTCTCGAAAATTTAGAATTGAAATTTAGGTATCAATTCAAAAGAGAGTTGAAATTTGGTACCGACCTTGAAAGGAGAGAACTGGAATTTGGTACTAGTCTCAGAAATTTAGAATTGAAATTTAGGTATCAATTCGAGTGAGAGTCGAATTTAGTATCGACCTCGAAAAGAGAGAACTGGAATTTGGTACCGGCCTCGGAATTTAGAGGATTGAAATTTGGTATCAACCTCGAAAGAGAATCAAATTTTAGGTATCGATCTCGGAATGAGAACTCGAATTTGGTACCAGTCTCAAAAATTTAGAATTGAAATTTAGGTATCAACCTCAAAAGAGAATCGAATTTTAGGTATCGATCTCGGAATGAGAACTGGAATTTGGGTACCGACCTTGAAGGAAGAGAACTGGAATTTAGGTACCAGTCTCGGAAATTTAGAATTGGAATTTCGGTATCAACCTTGAAAGAGAATCGAAATTTAGGTATCGATCTCGAATGAGAGCCAGAATTTAGCTACCGACCTCAAATGAAGAGAACTGGAACTTAGGTACCAGTCTCAGAAATTTAGAATTGAAATTTAGGTATCAATTCAAAAAAGAATCAAAATGTAGGTATCGATCTTGAATGAGAGTCAGAATTTATGTACCGACCTTAAAGGAAGAGAACTGGAATTTAGGTACTAGTCTCGGAAATTTAGAATTGAAATTTAGGTATCAATTCAAAAGAGAATCGAAATTTAGATATCGATCTCGAATGAGAGTCAGAATTTAGGTACCAACCTCGAAAGAAGAGAACTGGAATTTAGGTACCAGTCTCGGAAATTTAGAATTGAAATTTAGGTATCAATTCAAAAGAGAATCGAAATTTAGGTATCGATCTCGAATGAGAGTCGGAATTTAGGTACCGACCTCGAAGGAAGAGAACTGGAATTAAGGTACCAGTCTCGGAAATTTAGAATTAAAATTTAGGTATCCATACGAAAGAGAATCAAAATTTAGGTATCGATCTCGAATGAGAGTCGGAATTTAGGTACCGACCTCGAAGGAAGAGAACTGGAATTTAGGTACCAGTCTCAGAAATTTAGAATTGAAATTTAGGTATCAATTCGAAAGAGAATCGAATTTTAGGTATCAATCTCGAATGAGAGTCGGAATTTAGGTACCGACCTCGAAGGAAGAGAACTGAAATTTTGGTACCAGTCTCGGAAATTTAGAATTGAAATTTATGTATCAATTCAAAAGTGAATCGAAATTTAGGTATCGATCTCAATTGAGAGTCGGAATTTAGGTACCAAACTCGAAGGAAAAGAACTGGAATTTATGTACCAGTCTTGAAATTTAGAGGATTGAAATTTGGTATCAACCGCGAAAGAGAATCGAAATTTTGGTATCAATCTCAAATGAGAGTCGGAATTTAGGTACCGAACTCGAAGGAAGAGAACTGGAATTTAGGTACCAGTCTCAGAATTTAGAGGATTAAAATTTGGTATCAACCTCGAAAGAGAATCAAAATTTAGGTATCGATCTCGGAATGAGAACTGGAATTTGGTACCAGTGTCAAAAATTTAATGAGAAATGGAATTTGGTTCCAATCTCGAAGATTTATCTATACGAAGAGGGACCCAATCACATGACATCAGAACCAAATCGAACAAAGTTCGTGGCTCTATGTCAATAGAACTAGTCGATCCTCTTAAACACAGCAGCAAGAGAATTGAAAGGAGATGGTAAGTGTACCAAGCTGAAAAGACTTGACTTAACGACAAGTCGAAGAGAATATTCAAATTTTAAAAGAGTTTCAAACAGATTTCAATTGAGGAAAGAACTGAAAGGTTCAAATCAGAGGATTCAGATCAGAATTCAATTTAAGATTTAGATTCATTTTGTTTGTCCTTTAACGATCCCATTTTTTATTTTTGTTTTGATTATTTAGTGTTAATGTGAATTTGAAGTTCATTTTAATATTCTGATTTTTAGGAAAAGTTCTCATTTATTTTATTTTCTTTTCTGTTCTTCGTTCAAAGTTCATTTAACTCTAATGACGTTTCCCAGTCAATTTGCACAAAAAGAGGTGAAGACAAAATATGACATAGTCGTTTTTATTCTAACTTGCTGAAAATACATCATATAACATGATCTAATCATGCTGACATTTTCCTCAGAAATTTTGTCTCATACAATCCATGTAAATCCAAAATGGATTGTGTAAGATTCTTGTTGATCCATCCAAAAGTGTCTGTCAAAAATCCATGTCTGAATAGTAAGAAACATGGGAAATAACATCACCTTCCAAGCCACCCTTGGCAAAAATGTTGTGTGGATGTGCATTGGAGGTGTGCTATTTCCCATGTAACTCACAGCTCGTAGGGCCGGAGACTCTCCAATTCTAGATCTGGCTGAAAGTGGTAAGGCATTTTTCTGCCGTCCATTCTTCTAGAAGTAACTGAGATCTGCTCCACAGGTACTCCTGGAATGCAATGCTTCGCGACGTCTGCTCCGTTTCCTTTTAACACCAGGACGGAACCTACCGGTAGTGGTATCTCCACCGGCCCTCAGAACTCACCGGGGCCTGTAATTCGGAGGTTAGATCCGAACATGATGTTGCACTGGATGACGACTGATACTGTGCAGAAAGGTCTAACAAAGTCATGATGGTCTATATGTAGAGGTATGCAGTCGCCTTCCTTGTAGATGTTAATAATGCAGCTGTTGGGTATGCAATCCGTAGGCAGTACCCTCCATGTTATCATCCTTTTCACCATTCTCTTAATGATTCTTGGCATCGGATCCACCTCACTGCGATGGAGTATCCCTGATGGATTTTCTTTTCTGTCTATGGTAAAATTGTAGCAACATCCGCATTGGATTGTAACTCTTCATTTTCCTGGCATCCATCTTTGGGGTTTTGAATATGTCTTTTCTCTCAGGCGGCCAGCTCGACCCATTTTCTGCAATTCAAGGATGCAATCTACAATTTGTTGTTGCTCATAATCTGAGAAAACATCTGTATGCAGCTCGAGGCCTTCCAAAATGTTGACCCTCTTGTTTCCAATTCTTTCAAAGTATTCAAAGGTTTTCTTCTCAACTAATTGCATTTTCTCTAGCTCGTATTACAAAATTATCTGAAGTCCTCGGTGTCTAGTAACATACTGTGGGATGTATGGCTCAACCCCAGCACATTCTTCTGCATGTCTCGGCTCCTCGGGGATAGTCTCCATAGGGACATCCTCCGGGGTTGCTTTCGCAACAAGACTCTTCGGATCCGGTACATATGCTCGGCGTCGAGGTACCGACTCTATTTCTGCTTTTCTCGGTATTTCTTTTATCTGTTGACCTTCTTGGAGTTGACTTTCTTCTTTCTGGTTCCTGATGAACTGGTCTCCTTGGAGCATTTACACTAATGGTATCCACTATCTGTTTATGTTGATCTTCTGCTAAGTTGGTCAATATTTTGCGAATACGATGATTATTATTTCTTCGCTGGGTAGCAGTGAGAGTAGCTCTCCTTACCCCTTAAATTTCTATGGGTGCGGCACTGACAAGCTTACCTTCTGCTGTGCAACCACGGACATAATTTTCTTATCTTCTCTGGTTGTATGATCGGCGTTTGTTTTTCTTTTCTTGTTGCTAGATTGGTGGCTCGGGCTACCCATTTTCATCAATATCTGGCTGTGAAGTTCTTCTCGATCAACTGGGATCCAATCATTTTCTTTGTATTGTAAGCCGGATGGTGTGAGGTCTGAGTCAATCTCTTTCACTGCTCCATCCCTCACCCTCTTTTCATGAAGTGCTAGACTCACGCCATTTCTAAAGTTTAGAACCAACCGCCCGTTCGACATTTCCCTGCGAAAAAAATAAGGAAAGGATCAGGGGTTGTACTAAGAACAAGAACAATAAGAAAAAATACTTAAAAATTCTTATTCACTTCTTTTAAATTTAAAGGCAGTAGGGAGAGATGAGAAAATATCAGGAATGAATGGATTTAAGAGGAAAGATTGACATTTTATTATTATGATTTCCCATGTTTTCTTTTTAACATTTTCGTTGATGAGATTTTTTTATCATCCATTTTATTTTGTTTTGGGTTCGGACCCAGTCACAAAGTGATTACTTCACCTCATGTTTCTAGGGATAAGATTCTACTTTAGAGGCCACCCTTCAAAACATTAGGTTGTGTAATAGTTCTTTAAATACTATCCATTGATTGGAAGCATGGGTCGTTCTCCACGGCAATCCACCAGTTGGTAGGAACCTCCTGAGTAGACTGTCTTGACCACGAATGACCCTTCCCATGTTGGTTCAAGCTTACCTCCTATCTTGTGGTGTGTAAGAATAGGTCTTTTGAGAACCAAAACTAAGTCACCGACTTTGAAAGTTCTTGGGCGGACCAGTTTATCATGGGCCTGGATCATCTTGGACTGATACAGTTCCACATTCTGCTGTGCTGAAAGTCTTTTCCCTTCCAAGCTTTCAAATTCTTCCAGTCGTAGTCTGGCATCTTCTTCTGTAGTGATCTTTTCCGCAACTGCAATTTGGAGTGACGGAAGCTGAACTTCCAGGGGCAAGACGGCCTAGGACCCTTACACTAAAGTGTAAGGCATAGACTGAGTAGGAGTCCTAAAAGTCATCCTGTAGGCCCATAAGGCTTCTAACAAATTCTCGTGCCAATTTCTCTAGTTGTCGTCAAAAGTTTTCTTTAAAATTTGAACGAGAGTTTTATTAAAAGCCTCGGCCAAGCCATTTGCTCTTGGGTAGTAGATCGTTGAGTATCGCCAATCGATCCCGTGACTTCTGACAAAATTGTTGATCTTTGTACTTTTAAATGCAGACCCATTATCTGAAATGATCCTGCTCGGTACCCTAAAATGGTAGACGACTTGTTCTTGAAAAACTGTAGCACGTGGTGTGCCTTCACTTCTCTTAGTGGTATAACTTCTACCCATTTAGAAAAGTAGTCTGTAGCTGCAAGAATGAAGCGATGTTCTCTTGAAGAAGGCGGTTATATCGGACCCACTATATCTGTGCCCCAACACTCAAATGGCCACGATGCGATTGTTGGATGTAGCACTTTTGGAGGTTGGTGTAGAACAACTCCGTGCACTTGGCACTGGTGACAACTTTTGGCAACTCTCATACAGTCGATCATCATTGAGGGCCAGTAGTACCCTAGTCTTTTAATCTTCATTTTCATTTTCAGACCCGACTGATGAGCACCACAAAGTCCTGAATGTATTTCATTAACGATTTCATGAGCCTCGGACCCGCTCAGGCATCTTAGCGACATCTGATCAAAAGATCTTCTGTATAATATATTATTTATTAATGCGTAAGACAAAGTTTTTTCTTGATTTGATGGGTTAACAACTTATTCTCTGGTAAGTTTCCTGTTTTCAAGTAGTCTATTAGTGGCAGCCGCCAGTCTTCTGTATTTTCTGTCACTGTTGCAATTGTTTCTTCTGCTCTTTCTGATTTGTGTATTGTATCCATGTCGAGCTGTGATAGGACTTGTCATCCTTGAACTGACACTTCAACTGACTCATCCTGCAAGCAGGAAAATTCCTTTGTAATGTGGGCTAACGCATCGGCAAGAGCAGTTTCTCTTCTGGGAATCTTGTAGATTATTACGTTTGGAATTTGTTCCAGTAATTTTATGGTGTACTGAAAGTACTGCTTGAGTCTTGGCTTTAGAATTCTGTACTGTCTAGCGACCTATTGAATGATCAACTGAGAATCTCCATAGATGTTGATGTCTATTATTCCCATCTGAATGGTTAATTCCAGTCCTATTATGAGGACTTCGTATTCTGCCTCATTGTTTGTACATGGTTCTGTTAAGTGGTAGGAGTATCTTAACATTCTCCGCTCCGGTGTTATAAAGATTAGTCTGATTCCCGCCTTACCGGGTACTATCATTTGCAATTCTTGATTCTTCGACGTCGAGGACACACCGTCGAAGTATAGTTCCTAACGTTCATCATTAGGGTCTTTTAGGCTCATTATCTGCTCGTCAGGAAAATCGTCGTCGAGAGGTGAATTTGCCGGTAAAAGGTGTGCTGCAAGGAAGTCTGCTAGGACTTTTCCTTTTACGGTGTGAAGAGGAACGAAAGTTATGTCGAATTGCAATAGTATCATCGACCACCTGGCAAGTCTGCCAGAAAATGTCAGTCTGGTCATCAAGTATTGCAACGGATTAACTCTCGAAATAAGGTTGACCTTATGAGAAAGCATGTAATGCTTGAGCTTTGAGCAGTGAAGATCAGGGCCAAACAATGCTTCTCAATCGAAGGATACTTTACTTCCGTCGGGTTAGACGATGGCTTAGGTAGTAGAGAGCATTTTCTTTTCCCTCGTCATTGACCTGGGCTAGCAGGGCTCCGAGAGAATCATCTAAGGCCGCGGTATAAAGTATCAACGGTCTACCTGAGGCTGGGGTTGCTAAGACAGGAGGTGTCATTAAATATTGCTTAACATTCTTGAAAGCCCGCTAGCATTTCTCATCCCAAACGAATTTGGCATCCTTTTTAACCAATGCCTAGAAGGGCTGACACCTACCTGACAAGTTCGAGATAAAGCGTCGAAGATATGTCAACTTCCCTTGAATGGATCGTTGTTGTTTCAATGTTTTGGGATGAGGCATTTCTAAAATAGCTTTAATCTTCTCCAGATCGATTTCAATCCCGCGATGTCTGACAATGAATCCTAAGAATTTCCCGGAGGTGACGCCGAAGGCACATTTTAAGGGATTCATCTTAAGGTTAAATTGACTTAATAGCTCGAAAAAAATTCTCAAATCATACAGGTGATCTTCTTTTAGTTTGCTTTTGATGACCACATCATCCACGTAGCACTCGACTTGGTTGTGAATGAGATCATAAAAAATCTTTGTCATCGCTTTTGGTATGTTGCTCCCGCGTTCTTTAGTCCGAATGGCATCACCGTGTAGCAATATACTCAAATTGGTGTTCGAAGGTCGTGAGCTTTTTGTCTTCTAGTGCCATCTTTATCTGGTTGTATCCCGATGATCCATCCATGAAAGAGAAGACTTCATGTGTTGAAGCGATGTCGATCATCAATTCTGGAATTAGTAGTGGGAATTCATCTTTTGGACATGCTTTATTCAAATCTCTGAAATCCACGCAGATTCTGATCTGACCATTCTTCTTTCTGACTAGTACCACGTTGGCTAACCAAGTTGGGTATTATTCTTCATGGACAAATTTAGCATCTATTAGCTTCTTAACTTCGGCTATTACTTGTTGCTCAATTTCTAGACGCATTCTTCTTGGGGCTTGTCTGGCTGGAACAACAGTGGGATCTACTCCTATCTTGTGAACCGCGACTTCGGAGCTAATCCCGGCATTTCGTCGTAACTCCAAGCAAAACAAGTCCTTGAATTCCTTTAGTAGCTTGATTATCTCCTCGGAGTCTTCTTTATCGAGTAAGGAGCTAACAAAGGTAGGCCTAGGCTCTTCGTTAGTACCTAAGTTAACTTCGTTAACTCGTTTATTGTAGATTTGATTTCTTCCTCGAATTCTGGTGGAGCGTCGCCGATTGGTAGATCCTCAAGATCTTCTGAAGCTTCCAAGCACTCTTTATTAGGTTCGCAAGTGACAACCAAGCAAAATCCCGTATCATCAACGTATCCTACTGTGTCAAATTCGAGACCATGTTTTAAATTGGGAGGCCGACTGGCATTATTCCATAGTTTTTCAAAGTGTTGTGATCGGCCTTCTGTCCATTGTCGAGGTAAGACACCACGTTGAATTAAATTTTGAACACAGGGAGAGTACCACTCATAAGGTAGTTCCATTAATTCAGATGAAGTAACATCTTTAAATTGTACATCTTTTTGAGTATTGGAAGAAGAAGCACCACGGTAAAACTTAATTGGTTTAGTACCACCACCATGCACTTCCTTGACCACCATACCCCTGATCTTATTAGAATGGATCGAGGTCAGGGTCATAGTATGTACATAATTGTTAATCTTCTCGTACATTAATTTATATTCTTCATTCTTTTCATCTTCGAGAGAAATGTTGAATTGTGGTTCCTTCTGACTTAATGTCACTGCTTCTTTCTCAATTTCTTCTTCTTCTTCGGAACTGTTCTCCTAATCAACATCGATGACCAGTTTCTTCTATCCAACTGTTCCAACGTTTCGTCCACGTCCTCATCCCCGGCCTCAACCTCGGGTGCAAGTTCTGGATAAATCTTCACCATCTCGCCGTAAGGGAGTGGTGAGTAACTGTTGGACTAGATCTTCAGGTTCTTCATCATCTCAAATTTCTTATGCTTCATTTGGTATGGTATTTTTGGAAAAGATTGTTTTCTTCGGAGGCGCGTAGTAGGCCGCATCTTCATGAATTCCAATCTCATGTACGGAGAATGGTTGCAAGTCACCTTTGATACACTGTTCTCCTCCTTCGTAATACTTTATGCACTGGTGCAGAGACGACGGTACCATCTAGTTTTCATGCATCCATGGCCGACCCAGTAGAGCGTTGAACGATGTCTCGGAATCAATTATGTGGAATTTTGTGGTTGTCTTTGCTAAATCACCGATCTTCATTAGTAGTGTTATCGATCCAAGAGTTCTTTCTCCTTTTTGATTGAAGCCTCTTAATAGCATCTTGTCTGCTTCAAGCTCGCGAGCATCAATTTCCAAATATGCTAGAGTCCGAAGATTCATTATGTTGATTGATGCTCCCGGATCAACCAACACTATGGAGAGCGTAAACTTTCTAATAGTGACTGAAATGTATAATGGTCGGTTGTGATCAGCTGTTCCCAGTAATAGATCATTGTCCGTGAAGGTAATACCTTGCTGTTCTCTTAATGTGCAAACCTCATCGAAGGAATTACCGACCATTTGATTTAAAAAATCTCTCGGATCAAGTAAAGCCTCGATCGAGCCTCCTCATCTCCTTTGATAGAATCGCAGCATCGTATATGCTTAGTTTCGTCGGTAGCTTCCTAAGATGGGCTAGCACATCGTAGTCCACTTTATTACCATGTTCCTCGATTTCTTCCCGAACGGGCGTTCCTCTGCCGGGGTTGGCTCTTCCCGAGAAACCACCTACTTTCCTTTATCCTTTGGACCCATTCTCTGGGGTAGAACTTTTCCTCTTCTTAGATTGACCTCTGTTATCTCTTCTAAATTTACCGATGTCTCCTCTTGAATCGGAACAACTGGCTCTTTTGAAGTTGCTTCTGTGTCTGATAGTTCTAATTCTATCATGATTGGAGCTCCTCGAAATTCGTAAATGGACTCTAATTACGTAATTGTTAGAAACAGTCAGGAGTTAAGCTGGTTGTCTCTAATTACGTAATTGTTAGAAACAGTCAAAACGTAGCCAACGCCATAACCCTTATCATTATAAGATCCCTCGAGGCGAGCAGATAATCATACAGAGTCAGGAGTTCGAGGGATTTCTCCCCTGAATCAGAAACAATCATCCTAGGATAAGCAGCTCCTAGTCTACCCTTCAGAGCCTCGGTCTTCTTTTCTTCCACGATCTTCTCCTCCTTCTAGGGAGGTTCTTTAATCGTAAGTGATAGTGTCGGCTCAACAGGTTTTAAACTCTGAGTTGAAGCACCTACTGAAGTTGGTCAATGGGTGGTCATTTGGTAAAAAATTGACCATTTTGACCAAAATTGACTTTTTGGTCAAAATTTAACTTATTGGGCAATGGGTTTGTCATTGGGTCAATCATTGACCATTTTGTCCAAAGTTGACTTTTCGGTCGGAGATCGACTTATCGGGTCAATAATCGGTCATTAATTTTAAAAATCGACTATTTTGGTCATTAGGTCAAAAATTAATTTTTCGACCAAAATTAAATTTTTGGTTAAAAGTTGAGCCATCGGGTCATCTGGAGAGGTCATTATGTCGAAGTTGACCATTTTGACTAAAATTAACTTTTTTGGTCGAATTTGACTTATCATTCGACCAATGTTGACTTTTTGGTCAAAAGTTGACTTATCGGGTCAATCGGTGGTCATTCAACTAAAAATCGAGTATTTTCGACCAAAATCGACTATTTTGTCAAAAGTCGACGTATTGGGTCAATGGGTTCGTCTATCGGGTTAAGGATTGAATATTTTGACCAAAGTTGACTTTTTGGTCGGATATTAACTTATTGAGTGAATAATCGGTCATTAGATCAAAAATTAACTATTTTGACCAAAATTTACTTTTTGGTCAAAAATCGACCTATTGGGTCAATGGGTCATCATTGGGTCGAAATTGGTCATTTTGACCAAAGATTACTTTTTGGTTAAAAGTTGATCTTTTTGACCAAAATTAAATTTTTGGTCAAAAGTTAACCTATTGGGTCAACGGGGTGGTCATTGGGTCAGATATTGACTATTTTGACCAAAGTTGACTTGGTCAAAAGTTGTCCTATTTGGTCAATGAGTTGGTGATTGGGTCAAGAATTGACCATTTTGACCAAAGATGACTTTTGGTCAAAAGTAAACCTATTGGGTCATTGGGTTAAAAATTGACCATTTTAACCAAAGTTGACTTTTTGGTCAAAAGTTGACCTATTTGGTCAATGAGTTGGTAATTGGGTCAAGAATTAACCATTTTGATCGAAGATGACTTTTTGGTCAAAAAGTTGATCTATTGGGTCAATGGGTTGGTCATTGTGTCAAAAATTGAACATTTTGACAAAAGTTGACTTTTTGTTCACAAGTTGACCTATTGGGTTAAAGGGTAGTCATTAAGTTAAAAAATGACTATCTTGACAAAAATTGACTTTTTGGTCAAAAGTTGACCTATTTGGTTAATGAGTTTGTCATTGAGTCAAGGATTGACCATTTTGACCGAAGTCGATTTTTTCGTCGAGATCGACTTATCGGGTCAATAATTGGTCAATTATTCAAAAATACACAATTTTGGCCAAAATTGACTTTTTGGTCAAAAGTTGACCTATCAGTGCTAATAGTTCGGGCATTAGGTCGTGGATTGATCATTTATATTTAATAGTTAAGTAAGTTATATACAAATATATATAGTATATATATATATGTATATATATATATAATATTATTTTTTTTATTTTAAATGTTTTAAGTATAGGATATTATTTGTAAATATAATTTAATTATAAAAATAATTAATAATTAAATAAATTATAAATAAAAATATATATATAGCTATATATATATATAGATATATATAGCTATATATATATATATATATATATATATATATATATATATTTAATATAAAGGAGCAAACAAGGCTCCTTACATGTTAAAGCATAATGCGATTACAATAAGAGAACAAAAACGAAAAAGGGATATACTAAGATGCTCCCACACAATGTGAGGATCCCCCTATCCCAATAAAAGCTAAAACAAGTACACCCTCCATTACAAGTATACCAAAATAAAAAAGGAAATTCTGTGTAGAAAAGGAAGGGAAAGAAATCTAGCTTCTAACAAAAGGAATGCCCAAATTGTCATCATGAATCAACAACCTGAGAGGGGGGTGGTGGTGACATCAACCTTAATAGTCTCATTGCAACAGCCCTGTGTGGCTAGCCAATGGGCAGGAGTATTGCCTTCCCTGGGGATGAAAGCAAAGTTCACCACCATGTTATCCATATAGCTAGTTATGCTGTTTATCCATCACTTAATATTCCAAGGAGCGAGTTCGTATCCGACAAGATAGTTGATGCAAATAATAGAGTCTGATTCCACCATAAGTCTGGTAATTTTACACTGCTTAGCAATTTTTATAGCCCAAAAGATGGCTATCATCTCTACTTCCAAAGCATCCTCAGCACAAGTAGGGGAATAGAAGTACAGCAAGCATTGCCCACTACAATCCCTATAAATCCCACCAATGCCAACATTAGAGTTAATAAAACTGCCATCAGTATTAACTTTAATCCACATGGGAGGGGGGTTCCATCCTACAACAGCAATCTTCCTAGCAGCCTTCAGCCCCACATAGCAAATATCTCTAAATTGGTGGAATTTTATCAGCTTCAGAATATAATTGATGCATTGAACAGCAACCTGAAGAGGGGAGGAAAACCTTCCTTCAAATTTGACTTTATTCCTACTCATCCAGAGGAACCAAGCAACCAAACAAGGTATTTCCAACAATTTATCCTTCTGCCAATCTCCCCAGCAGGTGTCCAGACATTCCCAGCTCAGGTTTAGAGTATCAATGTTAAGCCTGCAAACAAGATTCTTCCAAACATCTTGAGAAAAAGGACACTTGAAGAAAATGTGGTTAACTGATTCCTCATCCCGAGAGCATAAATGGCACCCGGAAGGTCCTTTTAATCCCTTAAGCTTCGAGAATGTCATCGGTGGGTATGGCTAGGTGCCCGAGTCTCCAACAGAAAAAGGAAATGAAAGGAGTAGCGGCTTACCCTGAATTCAAGCACCCCACTTAATATGATCCCAGGTGTAAAATTTGTGATAAATGTATGAAGAAAGCTTTTGGGACCTGTTGTTTTTAGGGTTTAGGGTTTAGGGTTTAGGGTTTAGGGCTCAGGTACCAACAAAATATTCAGGAGCCTACTATTCCAGGTGTTATCTATCCAGAGATCCTTTACAAGAGTTTTGGATTTGTCAGGTGTTGGTATATCAGAAAGTTTGGTTCCATCCCAGACCCACTGATCCAACCAGAAATTAATTTGGCCCTCCCCTAACTCCCAAATGAACAGATGTTCAGCTTTTTCCTTAACTTTCAGCATGGAATTCCAAAGCCTGGAGTTCCCAGACTTTAGGCTTAACAAGTAGTTGGGTGTTCAAACCTACAGTATTTCCCATGAGGAAATTTGGCCCACATGGTATCTTTAGCTCTGAACCTGATCCATAACTTACACATGTTAGTGAAGTTCAACTGATCAAAACTTCTAAAGCCAAGGCCTCCAGCTTGAGTGGGTTTGCACAATACTGTTGCCAAGGGAACCAATGAACTTGCTTGTGTTGTCCACCCCAAAGGAATTTGTTAAAATGTTTGTCGATCTTCATACTGGTGCTCTTATTCATAGAGAACATCTGGAGAGCATAGGAAGGAATAGCAGTAAGGATGCTTTTCAGCAAGGTTATTCTTCCCCCATTAGAAAGGAAAGAGTTAGACCAACTGGAGATTTGAGTTTTGATCTTTTCGGTGATTTCCGAAATCGAGTCCGTTTTGATCTGCCTTTGGTAAGCTGAACTCCAAGATAATGGATGGGGAGATTTGCTGAATGAAAACCGGTATAATGAAAGATCCATCTACTTTGATTTTGACTGACATTCTTACTTGGGTAGAAAAGGCATTTGTTGAGATTAAGTTCCATCCCAGATACATCCATAAAATGATTTAAGTCTTCTTAACCACCCTGATGGCAGCTTTAGAAGCCTTAGAGAAAATGATAATGTCATCTGCATAGGATAGGTGGCTAACCCTTATGTTGAATTTTTGATGATAAGCAAGGTAGGGAGAGACAGCAAAAGCATGATCCAGACTCCTGGACAAATAGTCAAATGCTAGAATAAAAATTGTTGGGGAGAGTGGGTCACCTTGTTTAATCCCTCTTGAAGCACTGAAAAATCCCTGTCTATTACCATTAATAAGCACTGAGTGAGCATTACACTCTAACCACCTTTGGATGAGATGTACAAAGCTAGGTTGAAATCCTCTGGCAGACAACACATTTAAGATGAACTTCTAGCTAATAGTATCATATGCTTTCTTTATATCTAGTTTAAAAATGAGATTATGGCCCCTGCACCTTCTATTCAGATCCAAAAGCATTTCCTGGGCTAAGAGGATATTGTCGAAATATTTCTTCCTTTAACAAAGGCCGCTCGGCTCTCATTAATGATGTGGATCAAGTGTGGTTGAATTCTTGAAACAAGGATTTTTCTTAGCATCTTGGACATCACAGAAGTTAAGCTGATAGGTCTGTAATCTCCCCAAGTGTGTCTGATTTTGTTCTTTGGAATGAGCACAATGGTGGAAGCATAAAAGTATTTTGGTGGGTCCATGCCTTGGAAGAAAGCCTGCACAGCTTGAACTACATCCTCACCAATAATGGACCAGCTAGCCTTGTAAAAAGAGGATGTAAAGCCATCAGGACCTGCAGCTTTAGAATCCTCAATGTTATCAAGAGCACTCCTAGCCTCCCTTTCCTCAGGAATATAAGTTAGATTAAGTTCCTGCACATAATTGTAGTTATCTTGAAAAAGAAACTGTTGAAAAGAAGAGGACCTAGAGGGAACCTGTGTGAACAGGTTTCTGAAAAAGCTTTCAGCATCTCTTGCAATGTCAACATCATCAGTAATTTTAATTCCAGCTTCATTGGTAATTGAGAGGATCATATTACATTTTCTTTTGTGGTTTATATATGCATGGTAGTATTTAGTATTTCGATCACCATCAATAAATTTTGCAGATGCAGCTTTTTGCTTATAGAATTCAACTTCGGTAATCGACTCGTGTAAGCAATCGTTCGAAGCTCTAAATAGCTCGACCTTCACTCTTTTCCCTTGTAAGAAAGCGACTTCGTATTTACAACCTCAATCTCCGCCTTTCGAATATTCTCATGAAGGTTCCCAAAAGTAGTCCGAGCTCCATCTCGCCGAAATGTTTAGCAGCTAGTTTATGAAGAGTCCAAAGGTTTCCCCAAGGAGAGTTGCCACGAGTTGGCTTCCAAATCTTCCCCACTCGCATGTAAATTCAGGATGAAGTGTCCACATATTTTGGAATCCGAATTGCCCGTCGGCCATCCCCGCCGTAGTTTTGTATGGAGATGAGTAAAGGCCCGTGGTCGAGCAAACCATGGCCAAATGAGTGACAAAAGTGAAGGGGAAGATCTCGAAGCCAAGAAGAATCGACCAAGATTCTATCCAATCTTTCCCAAGTATTTCCTCTTCTCCATGTGAAAGGGGGGCCAAGAAAACCCGCATCAAAGAGCTTAGCATTATTGATAAAAAGATTGAAATTGTTCATAGAAGATGTAGATGGGGGTGAACCACCAATCTTTTCAGTTGGGGAAAAGAGGCAATTGAAGTCACCCCCAACCATCCAAAAGGAGTTCATGCCAATGACAATAGAGAGCAGGTCAGACCACAGCACCTATTGCTGGGCAGGAATGCAGCTGGCATAAAGGAAGGTGGCAAATCCCATCTGCTCCCCAATAACAAAATTCAGATGAACAAATTGGGAGTTGTCAACAATGATTGACCATTGTATATATGTATATATATATTTATATATATAAATTTATTTAATATTATTTTTTTATTTTAAATATTTTAAAAATAGTATATTATTTATAAATATAATTTAATTATAAAAATATTTTTTAATTAAAAAAAATATAAATAAATATATATTTATATATATTGGTATATATATATATATATATATATATATATATATATATATATATATATAATATTATTTTTTTATTTTAAATATTTTAAGTATAGTATATTATTTATAAATATAATTTAGTTATAAAAATATTTAATAATTAAAAAAATTATAAATAAGTAAATATATATATATATATATATATATATATATATATATATATATATATATATATACGTAAATATATATTTATATATATTAAAAAATTTGATTAATATTATTCTTTTATTTTCAATATTTTAAGTATATTATATTATTTATAAATATAATTTAATTATAAAAATATTTAATAATTTAATAAATTATAAATAAAAAATATATATTTATATAGGTATTTATAAATATATATATATATATATATATATATATATATTCTTTTTAAAAGAAAGAGCGCCTTATGGCTCCCTAGGCGTTGATATCTTGTAAATGTTACAAAAAGATGGGGGAGGTGAAGCTCTTAAATTGTCGCCCAGAAGGGTTCGACCTCCACGGTACAACTCGACGCCAAACAAAAGAACAATCATTGTAGCAATAACAAAAAACACAGCAAGTTTAATCTCATATCAAAAGGAACATAGCAGGTAGCACGTTATGAATATCACAAGCAAATTAAAGTGTGGCTGCACAGAAACGAAACTCCAGCAAGCTAACAACTGTGCAAAGGAGAAATATTCCTCGTTCCTTTTTCTGTAAATTTCAGTAGAGGCAATAAAAGAGTGATGGAGAGTTGATGAAGAGTATATCGCCTCGAAGCTGAGGTCCCAAGAATGCAGTAATAACTTCCTCAATGCAGGACGTTGGAGAGGATGTAATGGTTCGAGCGCGCTCCAAGTACATGCAGGTATGGAACCGAACCTGAACTTAAAACACACATATAAGATTTGTATATATATGTAAGGTGTGTGTGTGTGTGTGTGTGTGTGTGTGTGTGTGTGTGTGTGTGGATAAGCCTGTGCAATTAGGAGGAAAACAAACAGCAAATGACCAACGACAAAAGAGTTTACATAGTCTTTAGATAGCAAAATAAAATACGTCATACATGAACTGGAAGGAATAGAAATCATTGCATATAAAGATTGCTTCATATAAGGATTGCTGCATGTATTTATATATATATATAAAGCTATACATATAAATATATTGAATATAAAATTATATAAATAAATATATATAAGTTTATATACCATAACTGTATATATAGAATTCATATATATATAAACAATAATTTATATATATAGATATTTTGACATATGCATATCTATATGTAGTTATGAAAAAATTTATACATTCATATCTATAAATATATTTATGTATGTATATATAACAAAGGGGTAGTACCAGTTACTACTCAAATAAAGAATAAGAAGATCAAGAGAATCGAAGAATTGGTATATCCACGTTATCTTCGTTGAGCAAAATTGATAGGTCCGGGGGCGGGTTAGTACCCACCAAAATCTGAGCGCTTAAAGAACCGAGATTGGCCAACCAATTAGCTGGTCTATTTCCTTCCCTGTAGATGAAATTCCAACTGACCAAGATATGAGAAATGATGTATTTAATGTGATTTATATAATATATAATATCCCACGGTATCGATATATTATTAGTTAAAGCAAGAAATAAATTGGACGAATCCACCTAAAAAATAACGCAATGTCAATTGAAACACACCGCAATAGAGACCGCCAAAATTAAGGCATGAGCTTCTGACTGCAATGGAGTGTCCGCATTACAAGGGGAAGAAAAGAAGAGCATGCATTTTTTTCTGAATTACGAGCAACTCCACCAAACTCTGCACGGGACAGTCTCCAACTCCCATCGACATTAAATTTAACCCAACCAGTATTGGGCGGCCACCATCTCACCAAAATAGGGAGTTTCGGAGAGCTTACTGTCTCATGAACACTATGGTCAAAATGTGAAATGCCCGAGAAGAAACTAGCCTTCATATTACTTAGCTTATAAACCTTGTTAACATAGGCCAAAATGTTGGAGAAAATAGTATTGGAAGAAACCGAAGTGCATTTGTGATGAATGGCATTTCGTGCCATCCATGAAAACCAGCAAATAATAAATGGATAGATGGTAAAAAAATGATTAGGCTGGCGATCGAAAGCCCATGAGTCATTTAAATCCTCACCCGGACGGACATAAGTGCCAAACCAACGACCCCCTTTTATCCAAATAGAACGAGAGAAAGGACAAGGAATAAAAATGTGACGTAAATACTCTTCCTCCATCTTACAAAAACAACATCTAGAAGCTAACCAAAGTCCTCTCATCTTAAGAATGTCATCGCTAGGAAAAACCTTATGAAAATTCTTCAAGCTAAAAAAGACATCGAAGGGGTTAAAGCATGTGACCAAATGCTCTTACCCCAAGAGGTTGGTTGAAAATAATGTAAATGGTAGTAAACCATCTTCGAGATAGTCCTATTTGATGCAAATTTTGTTATAGGATAGTCAATCTTAGTCGAGTCAAAAGGGATGGTAGATATAAAGTTAGCATTGTTGACCCCAACAGGTTGATGCAAAAGCGGGATATTCCAAGTGTGATCTCGCCAAACATCGGACACAAGAAGATCATCGTTAGCATCTGGTCCAGGAATAAAATGAACCGGAGACCAAGTATCATGCCAAAATGATATGTTACCATTGCCCAAGTCCCAGTAAATAAGGTGTTTTGCCCAATCCCTGCAAGATAAGATTCACTTCCACATTTTGGAATCATCCTTCCTCCAGATAATGAGAGAAGGGTGATGATTCCTGCAATATTTATCATGCATAAAGGAAGACCATAACGAATCATGCTTACAAAAATTGAGCCAATGTTTGAATAAACTAATCTCAGAAATGTGGTGAAGTTGTTTGAATCTCAAACCACCGGCAGTGGTAGGTTGACATACTTTCTTCCAAGAGCACCACTTTTTACCAGAGTACGTACCCGCCCAAAGAAATTTATTAAAGCATCTCTCAATAATTTTTTAAGTGGTAATCTTAATGGTCAGAACTTGTAAACCATACAACACCAGGCTCAGAAGGATACTCTTAAGGACAATAATACAACCACCAAAGGATAAGAACTTATTTTTCCAATCAATAATGTGGTTCTTAATTTTTTCAAAAACCTCATCAAATTGAGTTTATCTCATCCGACACTTAAGCAAATGAACTCCCAAATACTTTAAGGGAAGGGTGGAAATAGTAAACCCAGTGTAGTGAGTAGCCCAGGAGGATTTCCTACCATTGATTGAGTTCCCAAAATATAAATGACACTTGGTAGTGTTGAAATGTAACCCATAAATAGCTTGAAAGTCCTCCAAAAATTGGAAAATTTTCTTAATAGAAATCTTGGAAGCGTTAGAGAAAAGGATGACGTCATCCGCATAAGCTAAATGGGAAACCAACACGTTAGATTTAGAAGCAAAATGGGGATTCGACCTTTTAACGAAGAGGTCATTTAAGAGACGAGAAAAATAATCAAAAACCAAAATGAAAATAGTGGGAGAAAGAGGGTCGCCCAACTTAATCCCACGGCCCGCACTGAAATAGCCATGAACCTCACCATTAATAAGGATGTTATAAAGATTAGAATGAAGCCAGTTGGAAATAAGTAAACAAAAGGGGGTAGGAAAACCCCTAGCCCTGAGAACACCCAAAATAAAATCCTAACTCATAGAATCATAAGCTTTGCGGATATCCAATTTAGTCATCACATTGCCCCCCTAGATTTTTTATCAATCTCGGGGATCATCTCTTGAGCTAACACGATATTATCAATGATCCCTCTACCTTGGATAAACGCCGACTGATTAGGAGATATAAGAAGGTGAAGGTGAGATTGCAACCGTATCATTTATTTAATATTATTTTTTATTTTAAATATTTTAAGTACAGTATATTATTTTTAAATATAATTTAATTACAAAAATATTTAATAGTAAAACAATTTATAAATAAATAAATATAAATCTACATATAAATATATATATATATATATATATAATATTATTTTTTTAATTTAAATATTATATGTAAAATATATTATTTATAGATATAATTTAATTATAAAAATATTTAATAATGAAAAAAATTATATATATATATATATATATATATATATATATATATATATATATAATTTTTTCTAATATTATTTATTTTTATTTTAAAAACTTGAAGTATAGTATATTATTTTTAAATATAATTTAATTACAAAAATATTCAATAATTAAATAATATATAAATAAAAATACATATATAATTTATTTAATATTATTTATTTTTATTCAAAATGTTTTAAGTATAGTATATTATTTAAAAATATAATTTAATAATATAAATAATTAATAATTAAAAAATTAAAGATAAATATTTATATATATAGGTATATATATAACTATAAATTTATTTAATAATATTCTTTTATTTTAAATTTTTTAAGTATAGTATATTATTTATAAATATAGATTAATTATAAAAAATTTTGATAGTTAAGTAAATTATAAATAAATAAATATACATGGGTATAAATAAATAATATATATATATATATATATATATATATATATATATATATATATATATATAATTTTATAAAATTTTATTTTTTTATTTTAAATTTTTTAAGTACATTATATTATTTATAAATATAATTTAATTATAAAAATATTTAATAGTTAAATAAATTATAATTAAATAAATAAATATATGTATTTCTATATATATATATATATATATATATATATATATATATATATATATATATGTATATGTATATATATATATATATATATATTTGTATATATATATATATATTTGTATATATATATATATATATATATATGTATATATATATATATAAATGTATATATATATATAAATATATATATATATATATATATGTAAGTAGAAATTTATATTATAATATTTTTTTATTTTTATTATTATAACAATAGAATATTATTTATAAATATAATTTTAATAAAAAAATATATATAGGTATATATATATATATATATATATATATATATATATATATATATATATATACATACATTTAATATTATTTTTTTATTTTAACTATTTTAAGTATATTATATTATTTAGAAATATAATTTAATTATAAAATTATTTAATATTTAAATAAATTATAAATAAATAAATATATATGTGTATATATAAATAAATAAATAAATATATATATATATATATATAAATTTATATAAAATTATTTTTTTATTTTAAATATCATAAGTATAGTATACTATTTATAAATATAATTTAATTATGAAAATATTTAACAATTAAATAAAATATAAATAAAAATATATATATATGTATATATAAATATATATTTGTATATTTATATATACATATAAGTATAAATTTATTTAATATTATTTTTTTATTTTAATTATTTTAAGTATATTATATTATTTAGAAATATAATTTAATTATAAAAAAATTTTATTTTTAAATAAATTATAAATAAATATATATATATGTGTATATATAAATAAATATATATATATATATATATATATATATATATTTACATAATATTATTTCTTTATTATAAATATTTTAAGAAAAGTATATTATTTGTAAATATAATTTAATTATAAAAATATTTAATGGTTAAGGAAATTTTAAATATATATATATATATATATATATATATATATATATATATATATAATATTATTTTTTTATTTTAAATGTTTTATGGGTAGTATATTATTTAAACATAAAATTTAATTATAAATATAATTAATAAATAAAAAATTATAAATAAAATATATATATATATATATATATATATATATATATATATATTTAATAATATTTTTTTAAATATTTTGAAGTATAGTATATTTTTTATAAAAATAATTTAATTATAAAAATTTTTAATAGTTAAATAAATTATGAAGAAATAAATAAATATATATATATATATATATATATATATTTATATTATATTTATTTTTTATTTTAAATATTTTAAGTATAATATATTATTTATAAATATAATTTAATCATAAAAATATTTAATAGTTTTGAAAAATTATAAATAAATATGTACATATATGTAAATTTATGTATATAAATATATTTATTTATATATATATAAATATATATATATACATAAATTTACACACACACCCACATATATATATATATATATATATATATATATATATATATATATATATATATATATATATATAAATTTATTTTATATTTATTTTTTATTTTAAATATTTTAAGTATAGTAAATTATTTATAAATATAATTTAATTATAAAAAAATTTAATAGTTAGTTAAATTATAAATAAATTTGTATATATATATATATATATACTATTTTTTTATTTTAAATGTTTTAAGTATAGTATTTTATTTATAAATAT